>CAUYUJ010009102.1:0-493126 GCA_963575745.1 Prorocentrum cordatum | reverse complement strand
CCCCCCACCCTCCCGTCGTCGTTCCCCACGCAGGAATTGTCGCCCGAGCTCGCATCACTTCGGGCGGGCGCGCTTCCGCGGCAGCGCCGCGGCCGAGGAGAGGGCGGCCTGCCTGCCGGCGGCCTGCGGCGGCAGAGCAGGCGGCCGATGGGGCGATGGCGGCGGCGGCCGAGGGCTCCGCAGTTGCGGCGACCGAGGGCCCCGCAGCGGCGGCAGCCGAGGCCCCCGCAGTTTCGGCAGCCGAGGGCCCCTCAGTTGCGGCGCCCGAGGGTTCCGCAGATGCGGGGCCGCCCCCTTCGAGTGCTTGGGTCGAGCGACAGGCCAAGCGCCATGGGGCGGCCCAAGAGGCCCAAGAGGCCCAAGAGGCCAAAGCTGCCGCAGAGGCGACCAAAGCTGAGGCCGCAGCCGAGCCCACGGCCAAACTTACTCAAGCGGAGGTCGAGGCCGCCGTGGAATTTCATATTTCGGATGGAAATAGCGAGGGGGGCTGTGGAGATCGAAGAGGGGCAGCGCGCGCAGGCGAGGCTAAGCGAGGTCACCGCAGCGGCAGCTACCGAAGAGGCCGCTGCCGAGGCCCGCGGGGCGGCTCAGGCGAGCCGCACTTGCGGCTCGCAGGAGGAGGGGCGCGAGGAGGGGGGGGGGGGGGGGGGGGGGGGGAGGGGCGAGGAGGACAAGGGGGACTACGAGGAAAGCGGCGGAGCACCCGAGGCCGTATGTCACGCTGGGGGGTCGCCAGAGTCCCCCCCCCGGGAGGAGGAGCGCAGCAACGACAAGATGAGCGACGGCGACCACGCAAGCCAAGAGGGGGAGGAGGGGCGCGAGGGCGCAAGCGCAGGATCTGCCGCAGCTGCGGCCCCCCATCCTGCCCAAACGCTTGATCCCATCCACAGTCAGCGACTGGAGTTACAGCCCATGCGGAGGCCGAAGCCCGCCTCCGAAGTTGAACGCGACCCCCAGCCTGCCCGCGCCCTGGCAGAGAGCGCCCCAAGGCAGCCCACAGCGTCTCCGAGGGCCGCAGAGCGCATGACGCTGAACCTGACGGTAGCTCAGCTTGTTGTATCGTCCGCAGTTGCGGGCGATGACTTCCGCCGGCAGCTCGAGAACTGCCCGGCCTTCGTCGTCGCGCTTTTGATGGGCCCCATCAGGAGCCATGGCAAACAGGTGGTCAGGAGGGGCAAGGAGATGCGCGCCCGCCTCCTGGAGCGGGCCTTTTCCCTTTTGGACTTGTGGGGAGGTTACCGCCTAGACGGCGACGCAGGAGCGACCCTCTTCAGGCACGCGCGCGCGTCTGCGCAGCAGCTCGCTGGAGTTGATTCGCATGGGGCGCGTAGCTACGCGGGCGCGCGCCTCGCGCTGAAGGGGGCCACCAGAACCTGGAGACCGGCGCTGCGGTCGGCGTCGTCTACAAGACTGCCCGCGACATGCGCTCGGAGGCGGCCCGGCCCAACGACTTCCTCGCTGCTGTCGCCCAGCTCGCGCGCGAGAAGGGCGCGCGCTTCCTGGGGGGGGGGGTCATTGATTGCCCTCGTCACCAGGTGATGGTTTGGGCATCTCAGTGGGGGCCTGTGGCAGTGGCCCCATCGCTCAGCTGTGGCGCGACCCTCGCCCAGAGGTCGCAGTTGCGGCTCAGGCCTGGGAAAGGGGCCCGCAGCCCTTCGCGGGCGCGCTCGACTTGAGGCAATCGCTACACGAGCACTGGGCGCACAAAGAGTACATGTGCGTAGCGGGGTCAGCCGCAATGCAGTACCCAGACTTCAGGGCCTAACCTCTTGTACCAGAGTGGTGGTGGACATGGCCAGACACTCTTTCGGCGAAGTCCCTGATGCACGCGGATGAGCTGCCAGCGTGGGCCGCGGAGAGCTCCGACGTGAACGAGCCCCTCCGCGACCTCGGGCAGGTGCGCCAGAAGGTCGCCAACCTGGAGCGGCGGAGGCCGCGCATCCACCAGCTGCCCCTCTAGGTCGGCACGCCCCGCCGAAGGCCGGGGGCGCGGGCGATGCAAGGGGCAGCGACCAAGCTCCAGCGCAAGGGGGCGGACAGGGGGAAGGGCAAGGACATGCGCAAGGGCAGGGCCAAGGACAACGACAAGCGCAAGGGCAAGGGCCAGGGGAAAGGGCCCGCAGTTGCGGGTCCGTTCGGCCTGAAGGGCTCGCCTTGAGTCCGCAGCTGCGGAGCCGAGAGGAGGGCGAGGAGGGCGAGGGGGGGGGGCTGCCGGCAGAAGCCGCAGTGGCGGCCCGCAAAGGAGGCCACCTTCCGTGGGCGCCGCGCGGCCGCCGCTCACGACATCGCAGAGGTGGCGCCAACAAAAATGTCCGCCAGATCCCCTCTCCTGCTCCTCCTCCTCGTCCTCCACTTCCCCTTCCTCCTCCTCGTCGTCGTCGTCGTCGTCGTCGTCATCGTCGCCGTCGTGAAAGACGACCCGTAGCATTCTGGACCCAATGCATGCGCGCACCTCGCACCCCGCGGGGGGGAGCGACTCACGGCGGCGGCGGCGCATGCAGCGCGAACGAGAGTGGCGAGGTCGGGGGGGGGGGGGGGGGGGGGGGGGGGGGCGAGGAGGAGGAGATGAGGAGGGGACAGAGCAGCAGGGGGGGGGGGGGGGCGAGGAGGAGGGAGAGGAGGAGGAGGAGGAGGAGGAGGAGAGGAGGAGGAGGAGGAGGACGGAGGTGGAGGAGGAGGAGGAGGAGGAGAGGAGGAGGAGGGGAGGAGGAGGAGGAGGAAGGAGAGGAGGAGGAGGAGGAGGAGGGGGGAGGGGGGGGCGAGGAGGCGCGCAGTTGCGGGCCCTCGGAGCGCGAACACAAGGCGGAGGGGGGGGCGGGGAGGTCGAGGAGAAGGAAGAGGGGGGAGAGGAAGAGGACGAGGGACGAATATGAGGGAAGAGGCCGGAGGAACAACGCGAGGAGGAGGAGGAGGAGGAGGAGGATGAGGAGGAGGAGGAGGAGGGGAGGAGGAGGGAGAGAGGGGATAGACGGAAGGGGCGACGTGGTGACGGACGCGGACACAGAGGAGGCGGCGAGCCCATTGCAGGACGCGTTTCGGGCGCGCAGGAGGCGGGCGAGGCATGAGGTAGCAGCGCGGAGGCAGCGCGAAGAGGAGGACAGGAGGAGGGCATGTGTGATCGGAGGAGGACGAGGCGGCCTTGCAGGAATGGAGGGGGGGCGCGCCGAGCAGCAGCAGTGGTCGGCTGGCATTCCCCGAGCGCGCTCCTCGGCTGCGCCGCCTTTCTCCTTTCAGGCTGGAGGCGCGAGCGCAGAAGAGCCCTCGCCCTCCTTCTTCTCCTCCTCGTGATCATCATCTTCCCCGCCCTCCTGCCCCTCCTCCTCCTCCTCCTCCTCTCCTCATTCCTCCTCCTACACCCCCCGACCTCTTCCGCCCCCCCCCCCCCACCCCCCCCCCCCCCCCTCGCCGGCCCCCCCCGGCCCTCCCCCCCCCCCCCCCCCCCCCCCCCCCCCCCCCCCCCCCCCCCCCCCCCCCCCCCCCCCCCCCCCCCACCCCCCCCCCCCCACCCCCCCCCCCCCCCCCCCCCCTCTCATCGTCATCGTCGTCGTCGTCAGCGTCGTCGTCATCATAATCAGCATCATCTTCATCATCATCGCCCTCATCACGCTCGCCGCCATCATGCCCATTTTGGCCGACGCCCAGCCACCGCGGCTCAAGGCGCGGTTGCGCGTTTCGTCTTCGGCCGCGCGCCGCCGCGCGCCCGCGGGAGGGCCCGCAGTTGCGGGCCCGCGCATGGCAGACGAGGGGGCCATCGGTGTCGTCTGGGGGGCCACCCTCCTCAGGGCCAAGTACAGGGTTCAACGGGGGAAGCTTCTCTGCCCGCTCGCCATCCTCGGCGCTCGCCCATGCAATCGCGGGGGGGGTGTATCCCATGGAAGAGACAGTGGTGAATCTCGGTCTTTCGATCTTCCTCGGCGGGTTCTCGACCGACGAAGCCAACCGCGAAGGGGTCTGCGCGCGGGGGCCCCCGCCCCAGGAGCAACTCAAGAAAACGAGCTACGAGACGCACGAAGCCTACAGCGCGCAGAAGCGCGCCGCAGCTGCGGCATGTCAGACATGTTTCCAGAAGGCGCACGGCGTGCCCTACGGCGCGCTGTCGCACAGCCATTTCTTCATGGTCTTGAAGTCCCTGACAATTGGTGCCGGGTGGCCCATCGCAGAGGGCTCGAGGCTCGAAGCACGAGCCTTTGAAGAAACTCCAGACTCAGGACGGCAGGTGGGACGTTGCCGCAGTTGCGGCAGCGGGCGCCGCATTCGCGGAGCTCTACAAGGACGGGCTAAGTATGGGGGTGCTCCCCTGGCAGATATACACCGAGTGCCCACGCACTTGCTCGTTAATTTCCAACGCTATCAACAAGACGCAGCAACTAGGCTCGCGCACCTCGGAGATCACCGCCGTGAAATCCTTAGCGACTGCAGCGTCTGCTGGACAGGCACGACGAGAAGCCAGCCTCGCGTCTGAGCAGGTCCAGGCGCGGGCGCGCGACGAGCTCGACGCGTGGGTGGGCGACCCCGAATACGTCGACGCCGTGACAATAGGCGGACAGAAAGCAGGGTTCCTGGACGAGCTGCTGGCTTTCGCAGAGAAGTTCGAAGACCATTTAAAAAGACAACTTAGACTGGCTGGGTTCGCAGTTGCGAACCAGATGCCCGCGGAGACGCTGCGTTCGAAAGTGGCTGTCATCGCGCGGGCGCACCGCAGGCCACCCAGCAAGACGCGGCGTTCATGCCCCGAGTCTTTCTGGCCTAAGTCGCCCCCCTCTGACCCGGCGGCGCTGGAGGAAGCGCCGCGCTACTTCCGCGGCGCCTGCAAAGCCGCAGTTGCGGCTCTTCCAGCGCAGAAGCGACCCGGCATCCTCCCAGGCGTGTGCTGCGTCGCAGCAGAAACGCTCGCGGCGTGGAGGGTGTAGAAAAAAGTACGTTGACAAGCATGCCGAAATAATCATTGTTAAAGGAGTTGGGAAGGTTCTACGACCAACTCAAGGAGCAGCGCGCATCGGCGGGCGCAGCCAGAGATGCCCCCAAAGCAAAGCAGTCCTGCATTGACTTCGCCGCAGTTGCGGCGAAGGCCTCCGCTTCAGCTGCCGGCGCTCCGTCCGCGCCCGCGCCTGCTCGCATTCTGCCGAGGGCCATCGAATGCGACGCTGAGACAGCGCAGCCCACTACCAGCAGGGCGAAAAGGGGCAGGAGCGACAAGGAGAAAGCCGCAGTTGAGGTCGCGCCATGGAAAGCGTGGGCGCGGTCGGGGGGCGCGCAGAGTCTGGGCCGGCACGCTGCGGCTCGCGCTGCCATCTCCCTCGCGTTGAGGGTGCAACGCGTTTCAAGGGCGCCCCCGAAGCAACCTGCGGAGATCGCCCTGGACATCGACAACAAGAGGTACGCCAGAGCCGACGCCGTCGTGAAGGAGGGGGGGCTGCAGCTTTACCCGCGCGCGCCGAAGGGGGCCAGGCTTCCGTCGAAGAGCGACCGCCCTACCCTGGCCGCGCGACCTGTCAAGTGGAGGAGTCGCGCGAGGAAGAGGAAGAGAAAACGCAGCGCACGTGCTGCCTCAATCCCGAACTCAAGTTGCCGACCTTAAAGGCCGTTGACTCCGCAGCTGCGGAGAAGGAGGCCTCTGGTGACGCCGCGAAGGGCACGGGCGCCGCGTGGCACTTTTCTGGAGACGAGAGTCTGTGCCCGTTCTGGGCCGCGTCGAGAGTGACCGACGACGAGATGAATAAGATGCAGCAATGTCTTGGAACGAGTGCGTCTCGTTTCACCATGGAGCGTGGCGGCGAGGAATTCGCCGCAGTCGCGGTCAGGGAGGCGAACTTGAGATTTCATTTCTTCGTTCCTGTGCCCACACATTCCGTGGCCTTGCGCGCGGGCGAGCGGCTTTTCACGCTGCAACCAAAGACAACAGAGAAGGAAAGAGCCGCGGAGACGCGGATAACAGACGCAAAGAAAACGAAGTCCAGCGGCGAGGCCAAAGCCAAGGCGAACACGAAGCCAAATGCGACATATGCCTTGGAGGTCGCGGCCAATCATTACATATAAGGGGGGCCGCAGTTGCGGTTCCATGGAAGACCAGGGGGGGCCACCCCGAGGTCTCGGTTTCCGTGGCACGTTGGCGACGTCCGCAGTTTCGGAGTTTTGTCGGCGGCCCGCAGCTGCGTGCCTTCTCGCGACATCTCGCGAGACCGACTGGGCTGACTTGCGGCGGCGCGGAGGCGCCTCCCGAGAGAAGAGCCCCCTGCCCGCGCGCGCAGGGGGGAGGAGGGGTGCGTCGTTGGAGGGCGGGTGGTGGGGTTGGGGTGGGGAGGGGGGGGGGGGGGGGGGGGGGGGGGGGCGGAGGAGGAGGAAGAGGAGGCAAGGTGGAGGGGGGAGAGGAGGAGGAGGAGGAGGAGAGGAGGAGAAGGAGGAGGAGGAGGAGGAGGAGTTTAGCAGGAGGGGGGAGGAGAGGAGGAGGGGGAGGCGGAGGAGGAGGGGAGGAGGAGGAGGAGGAGGAGGAGGAGGAGGAGAGGAGGAGGAGGAGGCGGAGAGGGGTGGAGGGGAGGAGGAGGAGGGGGGGGGGGGGGAGGAGGAGCGGGAGCCTGGCTCCCTTCCCCTTCCCCCCCCTCCCTCCTCCGTGGCAAGAGTTGGCGCGCGCGCCCCGCGCCCCGAACGACGAGGCTGTGTCTCCCGCCTCCCCTCTTCTGCTCCGCCCCGCCTCTCCTCCCGCTGTTTAGGGTCTCTTCCAGGCGCTGCTCGAGTCTGTTCCCTTGGGCCGGCTTCGACAGGAAGCTGGCCCAAGGTGGCGTGGTGGAGCTGGATCGCGAGCTGCGGGTGGCCCTCGTAGAGCCGCCGTGTCCGCCAAGTCCGCGGGCGGCCGAGGAGGAGGAGGAGGGGGGGGGAGGAGGAGAGGGCGGGGGAAAAGGGAGGGGGAGAGGGCCGCAATAACGGCGGGCAGGGGGGGAAGACAGACGAGACGGCGACAAAGAGGAGGACGAAGCGGTGGAGGAGGCGGAGAGCGGAGGAGGCAGGAGGACGACGAGGGGGCGGCGGAAGGAGCGGGGGGGGGGGCAGAGGGGGGGGCGGGGAGGAGACGAAGGAGCGATAAGAGCACTTCGAGGAGGCCAGGGGAGCTCTGCCAGGGGGGGGGAGGGGGGTGGCGACGGTGCGCCAGGGGGGGCGGAGGAGGATGAGGAGGGGGGGGGAGGAAATCCAGGGGGTCCAGAGCGGCCAACTTGGATCCAGAGGGCGGAAGGCCCGCGCACCAGGGGGGGGGGGGGGGGGGGGGGGGGGCGGGCGTTAGGGCAGCAGATGAGAGTAGAGCGCGGGCAGGGGTTGTTCCGCGCGCGCAGCAACGGGCTCAAGACCTCCTGGGCGGGGAGGTCGCGCGCCCTGCGCGCCTGCGTTTGCGCCGCAGTTGCGGCGCTCATGCCTGCTTCGTGGACAGAAGTCAATGTGGAAAGGATGCATGTGATCAGTGGGGGTATCTGCAATAAACCTTACGCGGCGACCTCCAGAGCGGCGTTCCTGGACGGCCAGCGGGTAGACTTCGCGCGCCTGGAACAAAAAACAAGCCAGGCCACGGGGTGCTCGAGCGCGCTGGCGGGGGCGGTTGCCAGAAGGGCGGCCTCCGCATAACGACTGTCGTGGAGCTTCTGCGCGAGAAACTGACGGCGCATGACGAGGCCGACGTCGCCCCTAACGCAGTTGCGGAGAAAGATGTTCCCACGGCGAATCTCGACGACGTCGGGGGGCCGCCGTGGCGGGGCCTGATTGCAAGAGGAGGAAGACGGCGAAGCTGCGCCCCAGGGAGTTGGCTAAGCGAGTGCAGGTGCTTGAGAGCCTGGGGGGTCCGCAGTTGCGGACTGTGACTGCCATGGAAACAGGCGAGTCTGCCGCGTGGCTCTCGTCAGACCACATTCCCTGGTTACTCCGACACCTTGCGGGTGAAATCGAGACGGGGGAGGGGGGGGGGGCACCGCCGATCCTTGATCCAGACGGCGAGGAGGATGAGGGCGGGGTCGAAGAAGACGCGCCCGTAGTTGCGGATACAGGAGATGCGGAAATTCCAACGAAAATCAGGCAGGGGCGCAAGTCGCTGAGTCAGATCCGCTGGGACTTCAATGGGGCATGGGCCCCCCGCATCAGAACGGGCCGAAGAAGGGCGCCACCGCCGCGTGCAAAATGGAGGACATGGCTGCCGAGAACTGGGCCGTTGCCGACAAGGTGCACTCACGCGGCAAGACGTTCCACGGAGCAGCGTCGAA
Organism: Prorocentrum cordatum; assembly: GCA_963575745.1. Lineage (NCBI taxonomy): Eukaryota > Dinophyceae > Prorocentrales > Prorocentraceae > Prorocentrum > Prorocentrum cordatum. Next base: position 484,889 of record CAUYUJ010009102.1, on the reverse strand, counting down.
AGAGAAGCGAGATGCAGCGAGGCGCCTTCTCGAGCTGCACGCGCAGAAGGTGGCAGGGGCGAAGGGGGCGGCTTAAGTGGCCGCGGCGTCGCGCCCTGAGGTGCCGCAGCTGCGGCCCTAGATGGGGGCCGCGTTCGGTGGTCGTGACAAACGCGCCACAAGGAGAGCTGCAGGCAGAGGGGGCGTCGACAGGCAGCTGTTGGGTTGAGGCGACTGCGCGGGCGGGGCGCGCGCGTGGGGCGTCTCCGAGCGTTGCGCCGCCGTCAGACAATGAGGCGTTCCTCCTCACTCTGCTCTCTCGGCCCTCGTGAACTCTGTGTACCTCGCTTTTATCAGTCATTGTTTTTTCCTTGTTGTTTCTTTCTCTCTCTCTCTCTCTCTCTCTCTCTCTCTCTCTCTCTCTCTCTCTCTCTCTCTCTCTCCGCTCGGCCCCTCCCCTCGCGGCCCCTCCCTACTTTCTCTCTCCATCTCCTCTCTCTACTCCGATCTCTCTCTACTCTACCTTCTCCTCTCTCTCTTCTCTCTTTTCTTTCGTCTTCCTCTCATCTCTCCATCCTTCTCTCTTCTCTTCTTCTTCTCTTCTTCTCTATACTCTCCTCCTCCTCTCTCCCCTCTCATCTCTCTCTATATCTCTCTCTCTCTCTCTCTCTCTCTACTCTCTCTCTCTCTCTCTCTCTCTCTCTCTCTCTCTCTTTCTCTCTCTCTCTCTCTCTCTCTGTCTCTCTCTCTCTCTCTCTCTCTCTCTCTTTTTCTCTCTCTCTCTCTCTCTCTCTCTCTCTCTCTCTCTCTCTCTCTCTCTCTCTCTCTCTCTCTTGCCCCCGCGGTCCCGCAGATGGCTCAGCGGGGGCATTCGTGGCAGGGGCGCCGCGGGTGCGTCTGCAGGGGGCGGCCATGGACGCGCCTGCGGGCGCGCGCTGGTCCGGGCAGGAAAAAGGGGCCCACTTCGAGGTCGAGCGGCTTCCTCGCGACAGCGGCTTTCCGCCGAGGAAGACGAAGTATGGCGCGACAGGGGTTGCCAACATCTGGGGCCGCAGTTGCGGCTCCAACTGCCCTGCAAAGGTGAAGGTCCACGCGCGCGCACGTGAACCGCGCCAAGCCAAATGGCCACCGTCGCAATACTAGAGCCGTCCATGTTTCATTCGCGGCCTTCGGACTGGCGACCTCCACCATCGCCTGGAGACGCAGTTGCGGCTCCTGCTGTGGAGGCGGCGGCGCATGCTCAAGCGCCTGGAGACGCAGTTGCTGCCCCTGCAGCAATCCCGACTCCGCCGCCAGCAGCGGGCCCCCCCAGCGCAGACAGCGCGGGGGCACCGCCACCCCCTGAAGGATCGGCCCCAGCAGAGACAGCATCTGAGGGCGGCGCAGACCCCTGCACAGACGCCGCAGCTGCGGCAAAGGACCCTGCGAGCGCCGAAGCCGCCGCAGCGGCGCAACTTGCGGCGCCTTTGCTGCCGGCGAGTTCGGCCAGCAGTGAGGCCGTCGTTGCGGCCCCGACCTCGGCCCCGCTTCAGATGGGAAAGGCGCCCCCGCGTGTTGCAGAGGGCGATTGCAGCCTGTCGGAAGGTGCGCGCCGCCTGCTCGCGGACGTGGAAGCAGTTGCAATGGGCGAGCGCACGCGCAGCAGAACTCCGAGCAGCGGCCATCTTGGACGAGCTCCTCAGGCTGGCCAGGCAAATCGGCGAACCTCGATTTTATGTTGGGCACTCTGCTTTCTATTTTTGGCTTAACCTTTCGGCGTGAGGCCGTGGATGCGGGAGGGCACGGCCCGCGCGGACATCGCGGGCGCTTTCTTGCCGCCGTGGCAGCAGGGGCGCTGCAGCGGCCCCTGCCTCGTGGACGGCGTTTGCACGGCCCTGGCCCCGCTGGAGAACGGGGCCGCCCTTCTCGCGCCCATCGCAGATGAGAGCCCGCTTGCAGGGCGCCGCCACTACGTGGCCGCTGCGCGGATGGGCGCCGCAGTTGCGGCGGAAGGCGTGGGCATTGACGCGTTTTGCAACAGGTTGGGCGTCGCCTTGCGCGGGGCAGTCATGGACAGCGACTGCGCCATCGACGCAATGCGCGCGATGCTTGGCGAGGGGCGGTCTGCAGCGACGACGGCGAAAGCCCGCCGTGAGCTTCGGGACTACCTAATTGAAAGGACGAGGGAGAAGTGGATGCAAGAGCTCATGGCCACGCGCCAGGAGATGTCGTGGGAGGAGGTGACAGCGTACCGCAGTTGCGGCGCCATGTCGGAGGAGCAGCTGGCGGTTCCGGAGGGGGCGCGCGCCGGCGACTGCGAAGGCGAGCCAGGGAGGCCTACGGGTGAGCTTCTGGACGCGCTCGCCTGGTCCACCGGAGTGAAAGATCCAGGCGTCTCGTTGGGTATCGCAGCTGGCTTGTCGCCGGCCGCTCGAGAAGAGCAACTTCGGAAACGCGCTCGCCAAGCTCGAGCCGCCGCAGGAGAGGAATAAGAAACGCGCCGAGGGATAAATGACTGTGGTCGCGCGAAGACTTAGATCCAAAATGCAAGTGGCAAGGCTGTTTTGGGGCACCCTCCGCAGTACCGGGTGGCGAGAAGGTGGCCGTGCACCGCGCGGTGCGCTGGAGGCTTTCGAGAAGCGGCTCGTTTGGCCGACAGCGTGGCGCAGGGGAAAAACCATGCGCTGGCGAGAAAAAAAGGGTCTCGCCATGGCTGAGAGAGTTCTTGAAGAATGAGGTGGTTGACGGCATACACGCCCCGACCAAGATAGACGTGGGAGGATCGGGCAACGCAGAAAAGGTGGACGGCCCACGTCGGGTCAGGGGCCCGAAGTACATGCCGAAGCGCGTCGCGTGGTTGCGGCAGGAACTGCACGAGTGGTGGGCGAGCATGCGATATTCTGTGGAGTGGGCAAGCCTTAAATAGGAGACAGCGCCGCAGTTGCGGGGCAAACAATTGGGGCGGTGCACGCAGCACGCGATAAAGACGAAAGCGAACGAACTACTCGCCAGACGTTGCCGAGCGCGGCTGGAACGAGGACTTCCCGTGGGGGGGTCCAGCTAAGGTCGCGGTGGTTTTCTCATTGGCGCAAGGAGCATGGCTTCTTCATGAAGAAGCCTAACAGGAGGCATAAGGTGCCGCGCAAAGTGTCGGGAGAGAGGCTCGAAGTGGCGTGGCTGAACGTTGCGCGCGTGAGGGCCGCAGCTGCGGCCTTGAAAGGGTGCGATCCGCGCATTGAAAATTGGGGCCAGAGTCCGTTCCACCACAACGAGAGTGGCAGCTCCAACAAGTCCACGCTCGCAGTTGCGGGCGTCGAAGTGCCGTTGGTGGAGGGATGCGCTGACTGCCGCGCGCGTTGGACTGCCAATCTGACCACGCTCAGCGACCATGGGCGCCTTGACAAAGAGGGGCCGCCGTATATTGAGTGCGTGTTCAAAGCGGACGGCGACATCATCATGCGCCGCTTGGAAGAAAGCATCCGCAGACGCGGGCACGGCAAGTGGGTCAGCGCTGCCACGATCGAAAAGGGTTTGCATCGCCTGGATGATGTCATTGGTTTCCTGGAGCGTCATCTGCCGCAGCTGCGGCCAGGAGACGATGGGCGGCAGCTGCGTATCATGATGGCGGACGACCACAGGCCGCATTTGAGCAGGCGCGTTGCGCGGCCCCCGTGGCATCGAGGGTGCAACTTTATTCCTCGCGGAGGCGGCGCGACGCCAGTCGCGCAGACCGTCGACACTGATCTGAATCAGCCAGTGAAGGCGCGGTGCACCGCCGGGGGGGCCGCGATGCTGATCCGCCCGATGGGCGACGGCGACGACGCCCCGCCCCTGGGCCACGAGACGCGCGTGGACATCATGGTGTCTGTCCTGCAAGACATGAAGCTGCACCGCGACGCTGCCGACGGATGCGTCAAGACAGGGCTCCGCGCGGCACTGGGCGACTCGGCGCAAGACCAGTTCATGTGCAGGGGGGCGGCGACATTCTGGAAAGGGCGTGACATGAGGAGGAAAGTGAACGCCGCAGTTGCCGAAGTTCGCGGAGAGGTAGCGGCGGGGGGGCTGCGGCGGTGTTAAAACGACATGCAAATGCGGATTCGGCCGCGCCCGATAAAACAACAAGATCAAAGAAAAAAAGAAAAATCAAAACAGAAAAAACGAATATTGACATGGTATTGGAGAAGATCGGGGAAGACTTTGCGGTGGATGACGGAGAAGAGTCCTGGGAGGCAGACGCGGCGGCGCGCGGCGCAGAGGGGGGGGGGGGTCGGGGGGGGGGGCGCGATGCTTCCGATTGGAGGGGAGCGGGCGGGTCGACCCCAGGGAATGGGCGGCGCAGTTGAGGGCGGGCCCATGGATGAGGGCGAGCGGGGCGGGGGGGGGGGGGGCAAGGATCGGCCGATGAGGAGGAGGATGAGAAGGATGAGGAAGAAAGAGGGGGGGGAGGAGGAAGCCTGGAGCGCATCTGAAGCTTGCGTGGCGGCCGAAGGCCTCTGAGCACGCCCTGCAAGGCGAGGGGGGGGGGGGGGGGGGGGGGGGCAGAGCGCTGGGCGCAGTTGCGGCCGAGCTGCAGGCGCGCGGCCTGATGGGGCTCGCGGCAGCCTGCCAGGAGGAATCCCGATGCGAGGCGCGGAAGATGCGGGCGCTGAGCGCGGAAGACCCCCGCGCGCTGACCGCGCTGGCGCGGCAGAGTGGCTGGGGCGCTGAGGAGGGGGGGGGGGGGGGCATTGCATACTTGCAAGAAGCAGGGGCGGCCATGCAGGCGAATGCGAAGAAACTCAAGGGGGCGAAGGCGGCCCTGGATAAAAAAGATAAAGGCGTTGGCGGGCATCGAGCAGGCGCCGGAAGCAAAGCGCGCGATTCGCGCGTTCTCTTTGCGAGAGCTGGAGGATGGTCGCAAAGCGGGCGGCGGCGCGCGGGGCGCGAAAACTCGGCATCAAGCGTTGGATCGTTTATCTCGGCTGGGTCGAGGTTCGGCCCCAGCCCAGCGCGGCGAGTTCGGTTGGTGGAGGGGGGCATGGGGCGAGAGGATGCTCGAGGACCACGGGGGCGCATGGCCCGGCGCATTCGCCAGCTGGTGCCAGGGCGCCGCTGAGAAACACCGGGGTGGAAACGCGGCTGCGTTCTCGGAATTCGCCCGCGTCGAAACCCGAAGGGCGCTCGGTGGAGAGGCGGCGTTGGCTGTCCCGTGATGCGTTGCCGCGGCGCGCGGGCGACGTTCGCAGTTGCGGACGTTTGTCCGCGGTCCGCAGTTGCGGACCCGACCTCCCTGCGACTTCTCGCGAGCCCCACTGGGCTGACTTGCGGCGGCGCGTCGCCGCCTTTCTTGAGAAAAGAGCCCCCTGGCTGCGCCCGCGCGAGCAGGAGGAAAGAGGGATGCGCCCTTGGAGGGCGGGGAGGGGAAGGGGGGGGATGAGGGGGGGGGGGGGGGGGGGGGCGGTGGGGGAGGGCGAGGGGGGGGGGGGGGGGGGCAGCAGAGGAGGAGACGGAAGTGAAGGAGGGGAGGAGGAGGAGGAGGAGGAGGAGGAGGAGGACGAGGAGGAGGAGGAGCAGCCGCCGCATCACAGCACGACATGTGCAGAAGCAGGAGAAGCAGCACATGTAGCAGAATCATGTACTTTACGTGGGGAGGAACGGCAGGACGGAGAGAAGCAGCGGCAACGCAGTAGTAATTAGCACTCGCCCTCCCGCCCCCCCCCATCCGCCCCCCCCTTCCCTCCCCGCGTGCTCAAGACAGCGGCGCCGCGACTTCGGGCCCGCGGGGCGGCCGCGCGGGCGCCGCGTCTGCGAGCGGCGGGCCACGTCCATGGCCTGCTGCCGGCGCGGCTCTGGAGGCGAAGCCGCGCGCGCGGATTGCTGAGGGGGCCGCGGAAAGAGAAGCGAAGGAGGTGGAAGCTGGGGCGTCCGCAGTTGCGGACAAGCCCAACTCATCTCCAGGTGCTTCGGCGGAGGAGGCCGAGAAAGAGGGCGCGTCGCCCGCGGTCAGTGGCGACGCCGAATTAGGGGGCAGCACGTTTGGCAGCGAGGCACGCAAGGAGGAGGAGGGAGGAGGGGGGGCAAACAAAAAAGGCAGCCGCAGTTGCGGCCGCTTCCGAGGAAGGGCCCCGCGATCCTGCGCGGGCGCGCGTCGCCCGCGCAACCTCGCCGGCGCGCAGGTCGCGGTCGCGCCCCTCGCATCATAGGGAACCAGGACATGGGAAACCTCGGCTTCCTCTTCGGGACCGGGGGAAGGATGCCAGCAGACGCCGCGAGGCGACGACGCATAGAGATGCAGCTGAAGAACTCGCCCGCGCAAATTTTCGGCACTGCAGAGTGCTAGCTGGCAACCGAGGAGCTCCTGCAGGAACCCCCGCAGTTGCGGGGGGCACGGGGGGGCCCCGCAGTTGCGGGGGGCGACGAGCTCGCGGAGCGCCAAGGCTTCGAATGCCTCGCAGTGCGAGGCCAGGAGGAGCGCGCACACTGCGTGGCCGCGAGGGCAGGAGGGCGAGCACCGCCGCAGAAACGGCGGCATGGCCAAGGCGCACACCCGCATCATGATCTGCCGCGTGGAGTTGGACAGGGTGGTGGAAGGCATGGGCAAGGAAGTCGTCGTCATGGTCGCGCACCTGCACGGCGTGATCGCGAACGGGAAGTGGAAGCTGAAGATGCGCGACTTTTGGCAGTCGTGCGTGGACCTCATCCACCGTCACAAAGTGTCGGTGCTCATGGGACTTCAACATGAGCTTCTTCCGGGTCGTTCCAGAGCTTCGCAGTTGCGGGGTTACGATCGACCTGGCGGCCTGGCACCCGTGGACGTCGGCAGTCGGCGAACCTTGCGCCGATTATTGCGGGGTGTTCTCCGTCGAGAAGACAGGCATCTACAAACTGGCCCATGGCATCTCTGATCTGCGCAGCCATGACCAGACGGGCATTCTTGTCCGTGCCCCAACAGGCTTCCAGGTGGGGCGCCCCGACCAACGGCCCGAACCCGACCCGTTCGATCGGCGCGACCGCAATTGCGGCCCAGGGCAGCCTCTCATGTGGTTCCTGCCGAAGCACGTCAACCTGGAAGAAAAGATGGGGCCTTCTTTGCAGCCTGACCCTAAGTCAGCGGCCGCAGTTACGGCCGCAGACCTCGCGACAGCCCGAGGGCAGAAACCGAGCGAGAGGGGCCGGAGAGTCAAGGGGGAACGCCTGGACGTGAACCTTTGGGGGGTTCCATTTGACGGAGGTCGCTCGAACTACGAAAAGCAGCCACTTTCCGATGCTGGTCTTCACGCGCAATCGCCCCAGGCGGCCCCTCGACGCCTTCCAGCGGCGCAGCGAAAAACAAAGAGCGCCCAAGGCCAAGGCCAAGGCCAAGGCCAAGGCCAAGGCCGAACCACCAGCGCGCGCACCTGCACCTGCATCAGAGCGGGTCCGCACTTGGCCGCCTGGCGCGCCAGGGCCAGAGCGGATCCGCAGTTGGCTGCCTGAACCGCCGCCTGCGGCTCAACCTGCAGAAGGGGCCGCAGTTGCGGCTGCTCCTGCGCTGAGCACGCAGCGCGGGCCCCCCCCTGCGGGGGGGGGGGGGGGGGGGAGGGGGGGCGCGCTGGGTCTGCGGGGCCAGTGGGGTCAGCAGATCCCCCTGAGCCAGAGCGGTGCGCGGGAACAGTGGGCTCCGCGCGCCATCGAGCAGGGGCGGGGGCAGGCGGGGGGGCGGCAGCAGTGGTGGCGCAACGCCAACGCCTGCTGGGGTGGCGACTCCTGGCGCGGCTCGGGCTGGAGTGAGTGGCGCGGTTCGGGCTGGAGAGAAGAGAGAGAGAGAGAGAGGAGAGAGAGAGAGAGAGAGAGAGAGAGAGAGAGAGAGAGAGAGAGAGAGAGAGAGAGAGAGAGAGAGAGAGAGAGAGGAAAGAGAGAGAGAGAGAGAGCGAGAGAGAGAGAAGAGAGAGAGAGAAAGAGAGTAGAGAGAGAGAGAGAGAGAGAGAGAGAAAGAGAGAGGAAAGAGAGAGAGGGAAAGAGAGGAGGAAAGAGAGAGAAAGAAAAGAGAGAAAGAGAGGATGGAGAAAGAAGATGGATGGAGAAGAGAGGAAGAGAGAGAAAGAGAGAAAGGGAGAAAAAGAGAAAGAGAGAGAGAGAGAGAGAGAGAGAGAGAGAGAGAGAGAGGAGACCGGACAAGTAGGCGGACCAGGGTCCGTCGCGAGGCGCACTGCGGTGCGACAACCCGCAAAACACTATTAGCGGCGGTGCAGCCTTAAGATACGAGGGCGGGCAACAGACCCCCTCCCCCGGCGCATTGCGTCTGAAGCTACGGACGGCGGACAGACTGTGAAGATCTCACGTGTCAGACCGCGTGACGAAGACGGCCCCAACAAGAAAGGCGACGTGCGGACACGTGGCTAGGCGGCTTGGCAGACCGCCAGTTGGGCGCTTGGCCGCAGCGCGGCGCGCAGGGACGGGGCACCCCCCGCCCCACGCCCTGACACCGTGGACGCGGGGCCACGCGTGCACACGGGCAGGCAGAATGGCGGAGATTAGCGCGGGGCTCCAGGCGGAGCGCCGCGGAGCGATGACAGCATAGCATGGAGGGTGAGTGGCGGCGCAGCACCATCGGGCGGGGGTGTAAGCAGCTCGGCGAAGGCACGACCGGCGCGGTGGAGGCGCTGGAGCAAAGGGCCTTGACGGGCTTGGGCAGCGGCAAGGTCGGCGGCGAGAGCTGCGCACCTCTGCTGGAGAGCGGCCATAGACTGGGACAGCTCGGCTTCGCGGTCGGTGCGGGGCGGCTGCTCTGTGCCCGCGGCCGCGGGCCTCGCGGCGGGGACGAGGTCATCGGTGCGCCTGGCCAGGTGGTGGACCAGCGCGGTGCGGCGGTCCGTGCGCTGGCGGCCGTCGCCGTGGCGAGGCGACTGGAGGGTGTCGCGCGGTCCCAGGGCTGAAGCCGCTGGGGCCACGCCCCAAGAGGACGGAGGAGCCGCAGCCTCGCAGCCTGCAACAGTAGGAGCGTGGACGGGGCGCGACGGTCTGACTGGCTCAGTGCCCTGCGGGGGGGCTGAAGCCGCCCCCGCGGGCTGGCGCTGGTGGGGGGACGGGGTTGGTGGCACGGAGGGGCCAATCATGATGCCGTGCGAGGGCTCAGAGGTCGGCCGCGTGACCGGGTGGCGACTCGATGAAGCGGCATCGTCGGCAGCGTGGGGTGTCGGCGGGACGTCGTCTATGCTGTCACCCAATCCGAGGGGGTCATAAAAGTCCTCGTCGGCGTCTTGGAGGTGAGCGACGTCATCATGTGGGTGCGGTGCCGCTCTCGGTGGCGGAGTCGAGGTGGGCGTCGTGCGGATGCCCGACGGGGCAGGGTTGGCGCTGGCTGGCCCGTCGTCCAGGAAGTCTAGTCCCCCGCCGAAGCCGAACGGGTCGTCCTCCTGTTCGTCGTACATCGCCCGTTGTGCCTCGGCCCAGAGCTCGTCAGGGTTCTGCGGGATGTCTGGTCCAGCCGCAGGTGGTGCCTGGTCCGACAGCAGGGGGTTTGGTTCCATTTTGCTGAGTTCAGCCGCTGTAAACCCAGCCCTGCGGTGTGGGAGCGGCAGAGTACGGTGTCTGCGCTCGTAGATGGCGACAGCGACCCCGTGGAGCACGGTCGCTTGGCGATGTCGTGTTTTGGCAGCTGCAACAATGTCGTCGGAGAGGTTGTGCGTGCGTGCCGCCGCTGTGGCAAGGGCGTCGGCCTGACGGTTGAACTCCTCCGCGATGGGCCCGATGAGCCCACGGTCGATGCCCAGGTCTCCCAGGTGGCTGGCGACTTTTTCAACGCGAAACATGTCGGGCTTGGCCATGACACATCGGTGAATCCTTGCCCAGAGCTCCGCGTGCGTGCCCTGCGGCGCTGGATGTCCGTCGATGATGCTTTGAAACCCATCGACCACCGCCTGGTTGTCCACGAAGACGTGCACGGGCCGTTCGGCACACGCCGTAAGGTGGACGATGGCAAGGGTCTCCGCAACCTGGGCGTTCTGCGTTAGGCCGTGAACGCGTGCACTGTAGTTCATGCGGTGGTCGATGCCGTAGTAGACGCCGTAGCCCGCTCGTGCTAGGAGTGGGATGGCTTGGTTGGTGCACGCACCGTCCGTGGCAGCATAGACCCATGTCCATCCAGTGTCGTTGTCAAGGTAGGTGGTGTAGGTGTCCTGGGCTGAAGCCGCAGGATCACCCTCAGGGGGGGGCCGCGGGATGGGCTGTGGCAGCGGGTCCCTCGCGAGGTCGGCCTGCAGGTCGAGGAGGGCTGGGTCTTCGTCGAAGAGCCCGCAGTGTCTTGTGTGCGGCGGAAGACGGGCCACTGGTCGTCACTGATGAGGGTGGTGAGAGGGAGTCTTTCTCGGGCCCAGCACTTACAGTCGCGGACAGTGTGCTCCTGAGTTTCCTCTTCCTCGTCGCAGTAGCGGCACATGGGGCTGGGGTCTGCCGACGTGTTGGATCGGGATCGTCGCTGTTGGGTGTGGTCCCCGCCCGACAGGTAGTTTAGGAGGAGCGCCAGCTGCCAGGCAGTGCATTTGGCTGCTCCTTTTGTTCGGGCGAGCCACGTGCTGGCGAAGAGGTCAAGGCCCTGTCTGACCGAGGCGAGGTAGCCAAGGTCGTGTCGCCGTGGCTTGATCTTCCGCAGAAATGCCCTGCGTTTTGAGGCCCGCAGCATGTGCAGGAAGGCGTTTTGGGGTAGATTCAGCCAGCTGATCTGGCAGCCCCAGTCATCGTACATGATGCCAAATGTGGGCCAGGTCCATCGGAGCTGTTGGAGCGACTGGACGAGTCGCCCGACGGGTCCTCCACCAAACAGGGTCTGGACGTGGTGTTGGAGGTCTCTGGCGAGCCCGCAGAGTGTGACGTCGCGGTTAACCTGACGCCGCAGGCACAGGAATGCTTCACGCTGCGCGATGGCGTCGATCTCAAGGGCGTGTCCCGGCACGCACACGGCCATGAGAGTCCAGAACTCGACCCACTTGTTCCCCTTGGGGCGGATAGCCGCCTTGAGGGCGTTGTTGTAGGCAGTCTTGGCTGGGCCTGATGGTGCTTGGATGTCGGTGCCCGTGGTGCAGACGCTGGCGGCCAGGGATCGGGCGTGCCGCGCCTTGATAGCATCGGCGACGGGAGCTTGCCAATGCGCGGCAGGCGGATAGTCGCCCTCCGCACACGGGCGTCTGCGGTGGCCGTGAGGTTAAGCGCGGCTGGAGCCGGCGCTGCCTCGGCGTTGATGTAACTCACGACGAGCTTGAAGGAATCGACCACTCGGAGGGGGCGATCCGCCAGTGTGAGCTGGGTGACGGCGGCGTGCAGCTCATCGGTGAGCGCCCACCCTGCCACTTTACCAGGGTGAATGCGTTGACCGGAGAATCGGTCAAACTTGGCGGTTTCGCCGAGAGATTTCTGCAGCTCAGGAGCGGTGTGGGTAGTGGAGTTGCTGTCGTCAACGAAGGTAGTGCTGAGTGATCGAGGAACGTATCGGTGCTGCCTCTTTGTCCACACGCACATGAGCAGCTTGATGTCATCCAGGGACCACGAGCTGCCCTGGAGGTGACCGTTTGTCCTGGACAGGTCCCTGGAGTACGCTCCGTTCATGCGGATGTAGCGTTTGTGGTGTCTGTAGAAGTTTCGGCGGACAGTAACGATGTCTTGTGGGCACCCCGCGTGCAGCGCAAGGTTAGACAGATGTCCGTGATGAGGTAGTCGAAGCACTTCTGTCGGTCAAGGGCTGCTCCAGCTAAGGGGAGGAGTAAAGTCCTGGCGTGTTCGATGCGCAGGGCGAGAGAAGTGCTGACATCCCCTATGGTGGCTTTGGGAACGGCGCCGAAGCTCGTGGCATGGGCCCATCCTTGCCGCCAGGTCGTGAGGCTACGGTAGGCCGGCGCCTCCCACGCATACATCCACACGGGAAGAACCGAGAGAAGCCGTTGGTCCGTCGGGAGTTCCCCTCGGCCTTTTCGGAGGCACGGGTTTGGCACGTGCAGGAGGGGCTCGGGGATGGTGCCAGTGCGTTGCATAGCACGTAAGACGCTGGCGGAGAGGCGAAGGATGTCGTCGGGTAACTCCTTTGCCTCCTTGGTCGTCCAGCCGTCGAGTCCCCCCGCGCGGCGCGGTGAACGGGTGCGAATGAAGTGGATGAGTTGGTCGTCGGTAAGGTGGAAGGGGGCTGCTGGTGATGGCGTAGGCAGCTCTTGGCGGCATTCGTCGTAGAAGTCCGCCCACGTCGGCATAGCTTCGGCGTCATGGCCCGCGCGAGCGCGGTACGTGCCCAGGATGGGCTCCCAGGTGTCGACCATGAGCTTGAGCATGTCTTTGGTGTTGGCAACGATAGCGTTGGCGGGGAGGGCGTCGGGAACCTGGGCTGGTAGTGGGCCACGAAAGGGGCCATCGTCGTTGTCCGTGTCGGGCGAGCTACCGTCGCCGGGGCTGAAGCCGCCGGCGTCGGTGTCGGCATCACTGTCGTCCGTGCTAGCTTGGTCAGGGTGGAAGGCGGTGATGTCGCAGTGGAGCTGTGCATCGTCGGGAGTGGTAGGCGTGCGGAGATACGTCGTGGGCGAGCAGTCGGCAGCCCGTGCGTATATGGCCGCCTTACGCCCGCTTGGCTCGCGGACGCCCTCAGACCAGATCTTGATGCGTTCGGCTTTGGCTCGGTTTGCACGTCGCGCCAGCTCCGAGTCTAGATTTTGGATCAGACGATCGAGCTGCTCTCCGCGTGGCGTTGGCACGTCGGGGGCCCAGGCGCCAGGAAAGGCCAGGAGGGCCGTGGGGCGCAGCTTGTGGCAGAGAAGGCGGGCCGCGGCCCACGTGCAGTCGATGCGTTGCGCCAGGTGCGGCGGGATAGCACGGCAGTCTATATGATGGCGCAGTCCGATGAAGCGAAGCTCGCAAAGTTGCCGATGGAGCTTGCGAAGGCGGTTCATGTGAATCGTGGAAGCTCCGTAGGTGGGAAAGGCGCGGGGGGCGGCGGGTCGCTCCTCGAACGTGGGTGTGAGCCCGTGCATGGTAGGGGCCTTCTTTTTTGGGTGGTCTGGCGGTGGGGGCGGCAGGTCCCGCAGCCGGGTGAGATGGCACTCATGGCTGGCCTCGTTTGCCAGGGCGAACATGCGTTCACATCGTCGCGTGCGTCAGCCTGCTCCATGCGGTCGTGGTATCGTCCGGCGATGTGGGTCCCTAGTGCCTGGAGTTCGTGGTCCTCATGAGCTCCGTCGTTTGGAGGGTATGGCGTGGGGGCCAAAAGGCGTGGGGCCGTGTGATCGAGGCGGCTTAGGTCGAGTGTGACCTGCAGGCCAACATGGGACTTCGCTGGCAAGTCACGCAGATAGCAGAAGTCGGTGACAAGGGATCGCGCAGCTTGGTTGGCGATGACATAGTCGATGCGCGAAGTGCGGGGGCACTTGGTTGACGCGGTCCCAGTCAGGGATATTGCCATATGTGTGCATGGTGTGGTCTGGTGTGCCTTCAGCGACGTTGGACCATCCGTGCTGCATCATGTGCAGCAGGTGTGGATTGTCGTCGGTGTTCGTGTTGGCGTCCATACAAATGAAATACGGGGCTGAGCCGACCCTCGCGGCGGCGCAATCAGCAAGCCGAAATATATCGGTGCTGTCCCCTCCAGCGACCCCGTAGAGGCTCGCAATGTAGATCCCAGCGGGACCGTGGTTGTTTCGTCGCCGCCTGCGGCGGTGCTGGGTGCAGAGCGGGAGGAAGACCTCGTGCCATCGTTTCTTGGCCTTGAGGGTGGCGATACAGGTCGCAATGTCGTCGACGGTGGAGTCGACGATGGCGTCCTTAGAGAGGATGGCAACCCCGCCCGAGGCGCCGGTGTTGCCCTCGACCGTGTGGTCCGTGCCACCGTGAGCAGCTTTGCGCTGGGCACGCGCCAGGTCCAGGTCAGGTCCCAGACTGGCCTGGTATCCTCCGTGGTGTGGATTGGCGGCGTTGGTGGCGATGGCTTGCCTGGTAGGCTTGGCATGACGGGTCTCCTGCAGCGCTATGACTGCGGCGTTGTGGTCGACACCTAGGGCGGTAATGGTTGGCCAGTTCGCTGGAAGACTCGTGATGTTGAGGCTGACGAGGTGGATGGAGCGCCCTGGCCCATCTCCGTCGGTGGAGCTGGGGTTAGCACGCCCCGCACGGTGGAGGGCGGCCTGGCCATCACCCAGGTAGGAGGCTTGGCCACAGTAGGAGCTCATAGCGTCACAGCAGATTGGCTTGGACGGGGCTGAAGCCGCCGTCGGGCCAAAAGTGCAGGCAAGGCATGGTCGACGCTGCGCCGGGGGGGGTCATAAACATCGGTAAAACTGCCTCGAAAAAACCTCCTCACTCCTGTACCGTGGGGGGCGGAGGGAGGAAAGGTGAGACGGCAGCAGGGGGTGAGGGAGGCGACTCCTCGATCCATCCTGCCGAGCGCAAGAGCAAAAGCAAACCAGCGGCGGCAGCGCGGCGCGGCAGCGGCGCAGCGCGCGCGCGAATACTGCGCACGCGACACCGCTGGTCCGTCCTGCGGCGGCGCGCCCGCCCCGTCAGTGCCGTGATGAGCAGCATCAGCTGGAACAGCTTGTTCATGTGCGCCCTCCGCGCTCGCCTCGGGCGGTGGGCCCTGTGGCTGCGGCGGTGCACGCCCTGCCGGCGCGTCAGCCACTAGCTGGGCGTGGCGAGCGGCGCGGTCGGTGGCCTGGCGCTGAGCCTCGTCCATGCCCGCTGCCGTGAGGCTCGCGTTGCGGACAGGGCTGACTCCACGCGGGGCCGCCGCTGCCGCGGCAGCGGCAGAGGTGGCGGGGGCGCCGCCATGGCTCTGAGGAGACAGCGGTGAGCCGCCGCCGAAGCCCGCCGCGAGGTCCTTGACGCGGTACTTGTTCTTGAAGGGGTCGAAGGTCGGCGCCTCGTCGGGGGGGACGACGCGGGTGGGCGGTGGCAGCTCCTGATCCGTGGACGGCGTCGGCTCGAGGTCGACCTCGTTAGGGTCTTTGGCGCCGGCACCGAAACGTGGCATCACCTCGGGGGCTTGGGCGTCAGCCTGAGTCTCGCGGGGCGGCGAGCTCGTGGAACTCCCAGGGGGCTTGCGCGAGCTGTGGCGGCTGCTGGGCCGGCTGCGCGGGACGCGCCCGCCCGTGTGGCGGTCACGTGGCGAGGCCGCCTGGGCGTTGGCGCGCGCAGAGTCCGCCCTGCTGGGGGAGCGGATCGGCGCTGCGCTGGGTGCAGGGCTGGGCGGGCGGGAGCCGCCTGTGCCGCCCGCCGCCGAGGCTGCAGCCTGGTCAGGGTCGGCGGCGTCAGGCCGGGGGCTGACGCGGTGGGCACTACCCTCGCTGTGCCGGGGGGAGGCGCTGCGGTGTGCCTGGGTGTGCGTGAGGACGAGCGGGACGAGCGGCTGCCGCTCGCGCTCAGGGGGGGCGGGCTTTGCCTGGGCAGGGCGCTGCGCTGCGGCCACGTTTGGCGGGGGCGTGTGTTGGCGCGGTTGCCAGGCGCGCACGTTCGCCTCGCGCCATCCTTCGGGGCGCCCTGTCCTGCCGCGGCTTGATGCAGCCCCCTGGGCTGAAGCCGCAGGGGGTGCCGCTGCGGACTGGTTGCTGGCGGTGCTGTCGTGGCGGCCTGGGTAATGGCCCCAGGCACGCGTGGACCCTGGCGCGGGCGAGATGGCCCGTGGGGGAGCCTGCGCGAGTGCGCGCGGGTAGCCGACGACCGCTGGGTGCACCCTGGCGTGGGGGACGTGGCCGTAGCTGGACGCGGCTGCCCCTGCCGCCGCGGGCCTGGCACCAATGGGGCCGCGGTGGTAGGCGGCGCCTCCGCCGTACACCGCTCTGTCGCCTGTCGGGACGCGCGCAGGAGAGCGGTTGCGTGGCGTGCTCGGCTGACCTGCGTCGCGTTGGTCGCGCTGCTGGGTGCGCTGCTGGTGCTGCTGGTAGCGCTGCTGGTCGGCTCTCGAGAGCGGGCGGGTGTCGGGGAGGATGGGCGGCACGTCGGGCCGCCGCCAGCCCTGGTAGACGTGCTCGAAGGCATGGTCTGGGTAAGTCTCCCCGTCAGGTGAGTAGCGCCGTGCATGCTCCACAAAGTCAATGTTCTGCGGCTCGGGGAGCACCGTGATGTTCACAGCCCGCTGGTGCGCTGGTCCATAGAGACAGAAGCTACCACGGTTGTTGCGGTCGTGGTTCAACTCGGCTTCGGTCGCGGCACGACTCGCCATGGCGTCACAGAGGCGCATGTCGTAGTCGAGAGCTTGAGGCCCAGGGCCGCCCTCGGCATCCCAGTACAGTACCACATCCCGCCAGCGCGTGCGGGTAGTGTGGATGCGCTCGGCGATAGACTCGCAGACGGTCCTGACTGTGACACGATCCCTGTACATGTTGGTGATGGCTAGGGAGTAAGGTCGGCGCACCGCTTTGTTGAAGATGAAATCCTCCTTGAGGGCCTGGTGCGGGCCGAAGAGCACGTAGCCTTCCTTCCACAGCGGTTGGTCGGGAGACGGGTCTTCAGGCATCCCCGTCCCTGTGAACCCTGGTGGCCGCCTCGCGCCGTCGGGCAATCCCTGCTTGGGGACGCGACGCGGCCTCGGTGGTAGATACCATTGGCCCTGGTATCCTGCTTGGCCTGGTTGCGGAGGCTCCCCCCCGGGGCCTGAAGGCGCTCGGGGGGGCTCCATGAGGTCGTGCTGGGCTGGCGCGTTGCCGTATTGGCGGGCGAGGATGTGCGGAGGCATCCCTGTGGCACGGACGTCGAGCAGGCTGTGCGGACGAGGCGGGTGCGGGCATCTGCTGGAGAGGCAGCATGTGTCGGCGGCCCTGTCGTCGGTGCTGTAAACGCACGTCCAGCTGTTGCAAGAGTAGTCCGTGGACCAGTCCATAGGTGCACGCAGTCCGCTGAGGGAGCAGTCCGGGCACGTGGGATGGCCCGAGGTGCCGAGCTGCGTGTTGCGGCGGGCAGCACAATACTGGCAGCATTGGAATCGGCACTGTAGGCAAATCCAGCGTCCTGGTAGGGGCGGGAACGCTTGCTCGTCGGTGACTGCGTCGTCTGGGTGGGGTCGGGGTCGATCCCACAAAGGCCAGACGTCGGCGAACCAGGACTGGCCTGTAGTGCGGACCGCCTCCGCGGGGAGGCGAGCGTCGTCAGCATGGCGCTGGATCCACTGGGGCCCCAGGTCCGCTGCGATCATGACCGTGCGCCAAGTGTCGTCCGCCTTGACGTGGACTTGGGTCGGTGCCCAGAGCCTGGTGGTGGTGTCGCCGTGGTCGTGGTGAAGGATGACCCAGCCATCGCGACCCGCAACCGCAGGGTCAGTGACGCGGTGGCCCACAACGGTCGTCCCCCACGGTAGGTAGGCGCCATCGTGATGCTCGCCTGGGTCGAGCCAGACCTCGACGCCAGGGGCGTTCACACGGGACCGCACATCGCGGACGTGGAAGGCGAGGACGTGGTAGGCGGTCGGCTCCTCTTCCGTCTCGATGTGCTCCCACGTATCGATGTCGCTGCTGTCAGAGGCGGAGTTGCCGCCGCTCTGCCGTGACGAACGTGAGGCGGAGCGCCGTGAGCGAGCATGGCCTCGGGCGAGGGCGGCGGCCGCGCTGATGAGGGACGGCGTACGGCGGTCGTCGGCTCCCGATGCCGTCGGTGAGCGGTCTGGACTGTGTCCCGAGGCGGCACCTGGCTGAGAGGTGTGCGATGGGCCAGACGCGGCCCCAGGGCTGGAGCCGCTGGGGCGCGGCGCTCGTACGTCAGACTGCCACCGCTCGGGTACAGCCTGCGCCGTGGCAGTGTACACCAGGTCGATCAGTGGCTGCGGGTCCAGCTGGAGCTTGCGAAGCGAGGCGCGCGGACGGGGCTGGTTTGGGTCGGCCCTGGTGGCTGCTTCGGTGTCGTAGTGCTGTGTAGCCCATGCTCGCGCTGCCTCTGGCGAGTATAGTGCCTGTGGCGGTGGCCACGCTGCCACGGTGTCCAGCCGGCGCCAGATCTTTGCCTCCTGGTCGCGGGCTTCAGCCGCCTCGCGGAGGTCTGGGTGATCGAAGCCGGCAATGTGGAGGGCGTGCGTGCAGTCGCCCATGCCACAGGTGTGCGGGAGGGCGCGGCACCTGGAGGCAGCTTCGGCGGGGGCACACCAGTCCATGCGGATGAGGAGGCCCAGGGCCCGTGGGTAGATGAGGCGCGCTCCGTGAGCCTCCCCGTTCACGAAGTTGCGCCAGTTCTCACCGTGCGGCGGTTTGGTAGCCTCGCACATCCAGAGCGCGATGGGTCCCCAGGCGAGGGTGTCGTCTTCGAGGCTGTGGGGCGGGTGAGGCGGCACCGCGTACCACGCGGCCAGCGACGGGTGCACACCCACGCACGTGCGGTCGACATTTGTGGCGGTTCGGCCCTTCGCTTCACGGCGGGGGCCCGGCAGGAGGTGACCTCCGTTGAAAGCAAGACGGGCCGCAAGGTCGCCGCGGGTCCCGTGCCAGAAGACCGTGGGCGTGTCAGTGGTAGGAGCACGGAGGTCCCACGTGAGGTAGGGGAAGATCGTCTCGCCTGAGTTCCCGCCCGAGTCTTCCAGCACCCAAGTGAGTCGGTTCGGGGGCCTCTGCATGATGTCAGTCCACGGCGCCAACGCTTGGAGCGTTGGGTCATGGGTGAATCGAGGATGGTCGTAGAGTCGCAGGGCGTCTTCGATGTCCTCCGTGGTCACGCCACTGTTACCAAGCGCAAAGCCGTTCTGGTACAGGGAGGTGAGGATGCTCGTCGGCGGCACGGGGACCGCTGGGTCGCGCTGGATGGTGCTGCGTAAGTTGCGCGTCGGTGGCCAGAGGGCTGGGTGGGGCGTACCAGGGCCTGAAGGCGCCTGGGGCCTGGCGGGTGATGCGTGGCGTGCTCGCCGTCGTGGTGGTTGGGTGTCCATGTCGGAAGAGGAACCACGGGCGTTGCTTGCATCCGCTTCGTCGTCGGGCGCTCCGTGCACGCCGTCGCCGTCGAGGGTGCGCTCACGTGTTTCACTTGCCTCGGCGTCGGTGGCCTGAGCTGCGGCGGCTTCGTGAGTCGGCGGGTTGCCAGAGGCCGCGCCGCTTGTGGGGCCGTCTCGCGGGGACGGGCTGGTCGACCGTGGCGTGACAGACGAGGCTCGCGACACCGCGGCAGTGACTTCAGCGATGGCGGCGGTGGTGGCGGTGGTGACATCGGCGACTGCGGCGGCAACTACAGCGGCGTAGTGCTCCTGTAGCAGCGGGTGTCGGAGGGGATGCACGTGCTGGCTCTCGGGGTCGTCGGGATGCGTGCGCGGAAGCGTGTGTGGGGCCTCATCGCGCGGGCTCCTGGTCGGTTGGCAACAGCGGAGGCACCACTGGGCCGTGGGTGAGTCCAGGACGCGCGCACAGATGCGGGCTCCTACGTGTCCGACGGCTCCTTGAGCGAGAAGCTTGGCGCCGACCAGGAGGAGGCCGCAAACCACTCCGCCTGCGGCGATAGCTCCGAGTTTGCCGCTGGCCCATTTCAGGGCGCCCCAGAGGCCAGACCCGACTGCGCTGGCTCCGCCCGAGGCAGTGTCTCTGAGTTTGGCGCTGGTCCACCTGAGAAGACCCCACAGGGCGGTCGCGGCGTCGTATGCTATTGTGCGTCGGGGCGTAGTGGACACGGCTGGGCCTGGTGCCGCAGCTTCACGGCGTCGTCGCTGCCGGTAGCTGGGGTCTCGGCTCGGTGTCGGCAGGTACCCGTCGATCTGGTCCTGGTACGGCATGGCTACCAAGATGGCGTACGTGACCGCGAAGAGGCAGATGAGACAGCCGCAGCGTTGAGAGGCCGCTGCGCTGTGCGGGGCCTCTTGGGAACCGCTGGCGTCGGGGTCCGCGTCCTCGATGGGGTCGTTGTCGAGGCCAGCCTGCCAGTGGTCGACGGGGCTGGAGTTGGAGTCAGTCGAGTTAGCTCGGCGGACAAGGGTGCGGGACGGGGTCCTGCCACCTGAGGTCTGAAGACGCCCAGGTCCAGCCAGTGCTGCAGCGGGGCTGAAGCCGCCACTGCGCGGGCTGGTGGGAGCTGGCGGTGCGGTGGCATGGCCTGGCTCGTCGGCGGCGGTGACACCTTCGGCGTCGCTGAGCTGTGCGCTGGGGTCGGCCTGGGCCGAGTTGTTGGGCGCACTGCTGCGCGACCGGGAGCGCCCTGTGTGGGGATCGCTGTCACGGTCGCGCTGGGCAGCGTCACTTGGCGGTGGCGTGCCGTCGGGGTCCTGGGTTTCCGTGTCGTGGATGGAGTCGTTCTGGCTATCGTCCGACACGTGGAACGAGTCCAGGGATATGTTGCTGATATCGCTGGCAGCTGCGTGCTGGAGCAGAAGCGGTTCAGCGTCGGCCGCGGGCTGGTCACACGTGGCGTTTTGGGCGGGGGGGCCAGCGGGCGGTGGTAGGTTTAGCGGTTCCATCGATGCCGCGGCGAGCTCCGCCTCGACAAGCGGCTGCAGGTCTGGCGGGTGGTGCGGGATCGCATCCACGAGATGCGCCAGGGCGTCTTGGTCGGGCGGAGGGAGGCCTCTTGGCAGCAAGGCGTGGGCCCGTGAGAGGTATGGCGGCAGTGGTGCCGCGAAAGCTTCAGGGCCGACGAGCAGAGAGAGAGAGAGAGAGGCGAGAGAGAGAGAGAGAGAGAGGAGAGAGGATGAGAGAGAGGAGAGAGAGAGGGGGGGGGGGGGGGTCGTCGGCGCCGCGTTGCAGGGGCATTGAGGGGCAGGGGGGGGGGGGGGGGGAGTGGGAGAGGGGGAGAAGAGGAGGAGGAGGAGGAGGAGGACGGGGGAGGAGGATGATAGAAGAGGAGGATGGAGGAACCAGGACGAGGGGGAGGAGGAGGACGCACGCTGAGGAGGGAGGGGGGGGGGGGGGGGGGGGACGAGGAGGGGGGGGGCGAGGGGGTGGGGGTGAGGGGGGGGGGGGGGGGGGGGAGGGGGAGGGGGGGGGGGGGGCGAGGAGGAGGTGCAGGTGAGTAAGGTGAGGACAAGGACAGGAGGAACATGATGACGAGGGGATCAGGACGAGGAGGGGGAGGAGGAGGAGGACCGAGGACCAGGAGATCGAGGAGGAGGGGGGGGGGGGGGAGGAGGGAGGAGGAGGACGAGGAGGAGGAGGGGGGCGCACGCAAACGCCGCAGTTGCGGCGTGGCGCGACAGGATAAGCGCTTCCGCTGCAGAAAAACAAAACGCCATCATCGTCACCATCATCACCTCGAACCATCACCGTAATCACCTTAAGCTTCATCGCTGTCAACCGTTATCCCGGCAACACAACCGAACAGCGATGTGTATAAGCATATCTGTCAGCCTCAGCCTGCCTCAGCCTCAGCCTCAGCCTCAGCCTGCCTCGGCCTCAGCCTGCATCCGCCTCAGCCTGCCTCAGCCGCAGCTTGCTTCAGCCTCAGCCACAGCCACAGCCTCGGCCTCAGTCTGCCTCAGCTTCAGCCTCAGCCTCAGCCTGCCTCGGCTTGCCTCAGCCTCAGCCTCAGCCTGCCTCGGCCTCAGCCTCAGCCCCAGCCAGCCTCAGCCTCGGCGTCAGCCTCTCAGCCTCAGCCTGCCTCGGCCTCAGCCTCAGCCGCAGCCTGCTTCAGCCTCAGTCTCAGCCTGCCTCGGCCTCAGCCTGCCTCAGCCTCAGCCTCAGCCTGCCTCGGCCTCAGCCTGCATCGGCCTCGGCCTCAGCCTGCCT
This sequence comes from Prorocentrum cordatum, assembly GCA_963575745.1. Lineage (NCBI taxonomy): Eukaryota > Dinophyceae > Prorocentrales > Prorocentraceae > Prorocentrum > Prorocentrum cordatum. Next base: position 463,332 of record CAUYUJ010009102.1, on the reverse strand, counting down.
CAGCCGCAGCTTGCTTCAGCCTCAGCCACAGCCTCGGCCTCTCAGCCTTAGCCTGCCTCGGCTTGCCTCAATCACTGTTCCCTATTAATAAACACCCCCTCCCCCAGGCGACCGGGGGCCAACCAGGGTCCATGACGACGCCCCCCCCCCCCCCCCCCCCCCCCCTCACACCATCCCTTGTAAACTAAACAATACAAACCACACTCTGCCTCCAAATTCGGAACATGCGCAACCGACCCGATGCGCCCCCCCCCCCCCTTTTTTTTTTTTTTTTTTTTTTTTTTTTTTTTTTTTTTTTTTTTTTTTTTTTTTTTTTTTTTAAAAAAAAAAAAAAAAAAAAAAAAAAAAAAAAAAAAAAAAAAAAAAAAAAAAAAAAAAAACAAAAAAAAAACAAAAAAAAAAAAAAAAAAAAAAAAAAAACCTGTCGCAAAAACAATGCAGAGTACACTTGGCGGCGGCGGGCGGCAGGCGGCAGGCGGCGGCGGCGGCGGCGGCGGCGGGCAGCGGCGGCGGCGGCGGCGGCGGCGGCGGAGGCGGAGGCGGCGGCGGCGGCGGCGACGGATTGGCCCCCAGTAGCTGCCCATCCAAAGATACCTGCTGAATATGCTGAGGTTCGGGCCAGACTCGGGTGCTACGTATGTGTTGGGAGGGCGGGTGGGAGTGAGCGAGACGGCTTTGGGGCGGGGGGGGGGTCTTGGCCTCAGCCTCAGCCTGCCTCGGCCTCAGCCTCAGCCTCAGCCTGCCTCAGCCTCAGCGGCAACCTCTCAGCCTCAACCTGCATCGCCCTCAGCCTCAGCCTCAGCCTGCCTCAGCCTCAGTCTCAGCCTGCCTCAGCCTCAGCCTGCCTCTGCCTCAGCCTCAGCCTGCCTCGGCCTCTGCCTGCGTCAGCCTCAGCATCAGCCTGCCTCAGCCTCAGCCTGCCTCAGCCGCAGCCTCGGCCTCAGCCTCATTTGAGTTCCCCCATATCAGGCGTGGACCCGCGGCACCCCCGATTGACTTCCCTCATATCAGGCGTGCACCCGCGGCCCCCCCGACTGAGTTCCCCCATATCAGGCAAGCGCCCGCGGCACCCGTCAGCTGAGTTCCCCCATGTCAGGCGTGGGCCCGCGGCGCCCCCGACTGAGTTCCCCCATATCAGGCGGGCACCCACGGCACCCCCGACTGAGTTCCCTCATATCAGGCGCGGATCCCCTGTTTCCCCCGGCATCCCCCGGATCCTGCCCAGACCCCCCTGGGGAATCAGGATGCTCTCTTTTGACCCCACTAGAAACCTATCAGTCTTCGCTGTTAGGTAAAAACACTCCTGACATGGTTGTTCCAAGGGGTCCGGAGCGGACCCCTTGGAACACCCGAGGGGTCCGGAGCGGACCCGTTGCATTGGGGAGATCGTCCAAATTAGGATGGCGTTTGGATTACATGTTTGCTATTGACCCACGGCTGTCTGTCGAATGTATCCGCAGCCTGAGCCGAACCGTACTCCGTCCTCGCTGTGCCACAATTCCTGCAATTGTGTCTCTCCACGAAGTTTGACGTCGCACGCGATGCACAAAACCACGACTTGGAGGAATTATATTGATGACGATTGAGTAGCCGTCTTGCTCTGATGACAGTGTACACAGATAATATAGCAATGACCCGAGCCTGTGTTCGTGCTTCCCTCTGTCTGCGATGCCAAGCTGGGTCAGTTTTTTCCCGCCGGTGTCCAACAATTCTCGGCAGGCGCGGTCAGCCACCGCATGTTGCCAGCGCGCTGGCTCCGAACGCTGGTGCAGTATATCAAATGTACGCTGTCCTCAAAGGGCAAACGCCCCGCCTCGTCGCCGCGCGAGCAACGGACCCAGGCGGGGATTTGGACGGGGGGGGGGCGCCGCGCTCGGGCGTCGGAGGAGGAGGGGGAGGAAGGAAGAAGGATGAGGAGCAGGAAGAGGAGGAGGGGGAGAGGGAAGGGGGAGGATGCAGGACGAAGAAGATAAGGAGGACGGATGAGGGGGGGAGATTTGGATTTTGTCTGATATCGCGCCTCCGCACCCCACCGCCTCATCAGGGTTGCCGGGGGGTGGGGTGATCAAGTGCGCGCATGCGCCGCCTGGTTGTCCGACCCCCCGACACTTGCCTCATCTGCGCCTTGGAGGAAATTTCTGTTTGCCTCCTTCACCGGGGGAAGGTGTGATTCGTCGTCGCATCGGCGGTTGTCTCACTCCGCGACTGGCGCCGCCTCGGGGCACCTTTGGGGCACGGGGAGATCGAGAACGAGACAACGCGTCGCGTCGCGCCGCTTGCGGAACCACCCCTGGCAAGGCCCAGGAGCCGCAGTAATCGTGTTTTCGCGTGCGGGGCGTCCTCAAGCAAACGCCAGGAACAGCCGCAAGCGTCTGTTCAGTTGCGGGGCAGTCACCATGGCGTAGTCTCACGTGAGGAGCAATCTCCAGAAAACCTTCGGGGCCGCCGCGCCACGTACTGTCGCGTTCGGCGCAGCTTCCAGAACGTTCTAGGGGCCGCTGAAGCCCGTGTGTTCACGCGTCCAGCAACGCCCCAGGGGCCGCCGCAAATCTGGGGATCTTCCCCAGCGGGGCGCCCGGGAGGGCGTGGGATTATCCAATGGGGGGGGGGGGGTCGTCAGGAAGGTGCTGGGGCCTCGTTCAGGTGTTCCATGGCCTCAGAGGGCGTAGGGTACGCTGTCTAATCAGTGATGCGCGCAGGCGCGAAGGAGGCGCAAACGCAAGTGCGCGGGCCCGCTGAGACTTGGGACGGGGGGGGGGGGGTTGCAGCAAGTTTGGTGCATCTCGGGTTCACTCCTCCTCCTTCTCCTCCTCATGATCCTTCTCCTCCTCCTCCCCCCCTCCACCTCCTGCTTCCCCGCCCCCATCTCCCTCTGACTTTTCCAGGGGCATCGGCTGGTCACGCCCCAGATTGCAGCAGCGCGTTCATGGTGTCATCGTGCTGATTACTGATCGGCGTTTGGAGAAGCTGCCCGCGCAGTTGCGGGAGACGGAGACACTTCGGGAGGGGCGGCGATCCTCGTCAAAACCACTTTCGGGTGCTGCGAGTCCGGGCATCCCAAACTGTCGGAGAGGATTAGCACTGCCAATGTCATGATCCATAGGGGGATCCCCTTCCTTGTCGTCTCTATATACGGACGCACCACTTTGGGCCTGGCAGGGGCCAGCTTTAAGTTTTTGGAAGACCTCAGTAAGCTTGTCACAAAGGCAGGTTGCCCATTCATCATCGGAGGAGACGGGAACATACGTAGAGACTGAAGAGTTGCGCTCAGCTCAGTGGGCTGACCATCTCGCGGCTACGATCGTCAGGCCAGAAGGAGAACGTGCAACCAGCATTGATACAACTCTTTTGTCTCCAGCAGGTGCTTTGACTACCGCGTGGGACAGAGTCGGGCGCAACCCAACACACCTGTGGGCTCTCACTCAGCAGTGAGGATGAAGCTGCGTTAGGTGGCTGGCCATGCCGAGTTTCCTTCTCCCGCGCGAGGAGGAAGCGCGCGTGGTTTTTAGTGGACCCTCGGCAGGCCCCTGCTTTGTGGGAATATGCCGCTTCGGGAGGCCATGGTTTGCTGGCTCCAGGAAGCCGAAAAGGGTGCCGGGCAAAGTGCATGATATCTCGTCGGGCAAGCATTTTGGCAAAGCGAGAGGGCGCAAGCTCCAGCTGGTCGCCCTGGAGGCCTCGCGGGGGCAGAACCTTCACTCCAGAGCCAATTTAAGCACCCGGCGCTGACTGTCGCTCAGGCGCCTAGCTTCGCAATGCATGAAGGCGAGGTCTGGAGACAGCAGAGCCCATATTCCCGGGGAGGCGCTGGCCTTTTGCGACCTGCTCGGCACCTCAGAGCAGGAGGGGATGCGGGGGCTCTCGGTATAGGCTCGCTGTTCGATGGGCTGGATGGGCCCAACAGAGGCGATCTGGCTCATCAGACTCAGGCTGAAGTAGACAGGCGAGTGCTGCAAGAGGCGTCGGAAGGCCGCCAAAAATGGAAGACGCGGGCCCAGGCGGCGGCGGCCCGAGAAGGCCGTCTGCCAGGGGCCCCGCCCCTCCCCCACGGCCTGCGCTAGAGAAAGCTGTCTCAGGGGCCCCGCGGGAAGGCCTCAGGCCGTTTGTCGGTCGAGAAGCCCTCGATCGGACTTTGTCCGAGTGGGTTCAGATTCTGTCCAAGGCCACCAGGGGCAACGAAGTGAACCCATGGGGCTGGCCTATTCAGGGCGATCTCCCTCCCATGACTGGGGGCCAGGTGCTAGAGGCGGCGGCTTCGCTCAGCCCGACGCCGGCGCTTGGTTGGGGCGCTTTCAGTCCCCGTCTACTTCTGCAGCCCCAAGGCCTCTGGTGGGTGCGTATGCGGAGATCCTGGCGGCCTGGGAGAAGAGGCCCGATGCGGGCCCCCATCTGGCTTGTTTTGCTTGTCTTGTTTAGACAAGCTCACGGGGGAGTGCGCCCCATAGGCCCCCCCCCGCTGCGGGCTAGGGCGCGGGGCCACATTCGCCGCCGCCTCTGTTCGGCACGGGGGCGCGGCGTGGGCGACAAGTTTTTCCGGGGCATGAACTCCAGCGCAGCATGCGACAAGAGCGCGCGGGCGCGCAATGCCCTTGCAGCCCACGCGAGGTCGCTTCCAAGACTCAGCGCGGGCACGCTGTTTATTTATCTGCGCAAGTTTTACGAGCACATCTCGCGTCGCGAGCTGCTCCGAGCGGCGAGAGTGAGCTATTTGTCAACTGGCCTCTTGCGAGCACTGCTGCATGCACAGAGAGCAGAGAATGGTCTCGTGGTGGCTAGGGGCCATCAGCAGGATCATAGAGCTCAGCGGGACGGTCATATCGGGTTGGGTTGCTCGGGAGTGACGGCGCTCGCTCGTCTGCCGTTGTTGGGGGTTCTCCGCAAGGCGGGGGCAGGCTCCCCGACGGCGTGCATCAATGATGTCATCGATGGTGTTTCTTTACGCGCTGCGGGGGGGGGTGTCGAGGTTATCGGCCGTGAGATGGCTCGATCATACCTGTCAATTTCTAGCGACTTGCAGCGCATGTGCCTGCCCGTTGCAGTCAAAAAGCTGGGTCTGCTCTCATCCTCGCCAGAGCTGGCCAAGTTTGCGATGAGCAGTTACAGCCTGCCTGTGGGGGCGCTCTGCCAAGACCGCCGAGATCTCGGAGGGGTGCGACGGACGGTGCCCGCCGCGGAGTCAGCACCCAACGCGCGAGCGTTTGCGCGATCGGTGCTTGCCTCGAAGCAGCGCTCAGGGCGGAAGGTCGCCTTCCAAAGGGATGCCGCCTAGAGCTGGCATCGACGTGCTCGAGGTGGCCCCGCGACCCCCTCGTTCTCCTCGCGGCTGGCGCCATCTGCGCGCACTGCCAAGTTTTACAGAGCCAGCGCCTCGCGCTTGTTATCCTCCAGCTTCTCGTTGCCGGGGGCCAGGGGCTGTTGCCGGTCTCCAGCCCCTGGGCCAGGTCTCGAGATCACGTGGCTGCGTCCGCCTTCGCGCGCTCGAGGGCGGGCCTCTTCTTGACCGACTCGTGGGCCCTTTGCGAGGCCTCGGGGGCTCAGCGGGACCTCCGTCAAGCGTCGCCTGCCCTGGCGCCGAGGCGCGCGATGCTCGCGGCCAGGAGAACGGCTGACAGAGGAGGCCCAGCCAAGATAGGGCAAGGCAAGGGCTGGAGAGGCGACTTATGTCGGCGGCAAATCAACGAGCTGCTGCACGCGCGGTTGCAAGACCAAGCGGAAGAGGGGGTGGCGGACGACATTTGGGGGGTCGGCGAGCAACGGGTGCTGCGCGGCCTGGTCATTGGCTCGCGCCGGTGCCGGTTCCGCTTACGCGGGCATGGCCCGTGGCTGGCCAGCGAGGGCCAGCTGCTCGGAGAAGATCAGGGCACCCTCTTTCATGGGCGCTTGAGGCGCCCTGCGCGGCAGCTGTGGCGCAGAGGCAATCTCCCCGAGGAGCTAGCGCTGCCCGTGGAGCGGTTGTCTCGGTGCAGTGTGGAGTTGCAAGAGAAGTTCGCCAGGGGCGCCCTCCCCGACCCCCCCCCCAGGTCTTCTCCAGGCCTCAATGGGGCTCCGAGTCGGAGTTCAAGCTCGAGGGCAAAGCCGCTCCCATTGCCCCTGAAGGGGGCCATGTCTTCTGCGATGGCTCAGGCATTTGATGTGCGTTTCCCGTCATTCAGGGTAGCGGGGTGGGGGGTTGCGGTTTTCGATGGAGGCCGACGCCTTGCTGGCGGGTGGTTCGGCGGAGCTGACCCCCTTAAAAAAAGGGCCCGGCCCGGTGGCTCGTGGCGGAGAAGATTTTGCCACCCCTATGGCCCCGGAAGCATTTCGTCTGCTTTTTATTGTCTGTTCAGACTGCAGGGGATCTGGGCAGCGCTGCGGGGGCCCCGGGCCGGCAATCCGCCATTCGAACCCCCGAGCCCACATTTTGAAGCAGGCCATCCATGAAGGTCGGCCGCCTAGAGAGGGGGGATCCCTGCCCGCTCTAGCACGGAGGATGTCAGAGAAGGCAGGATAACGGTCTTCGATCGAGGGGGCAACGCATGTGCTGATAGACCGGCCAAGCAGGGAGCCCAGAGGTTGCGATGATGGCTCGAGGCGTGCTTGTCCTGGCCAGATGTCTGCTTAGTTTCGTTTCCAGGACTGAGGCCCATTGCGCTGATCTAGGAAGTTTTGTCAACGCGGGCGCCCAGGGGCTCGCAATGGCGTCGCTGGAGGGAGGAGAGGAGCTCGAGGAGGTTCTGGAAGAGGCACGGAGGTGGGAGGGCGGAGGCGCCCCCCCCCCCTTTCCTCCCGTAGCCCCCCCATTCCCCCAGGCCAGGTTGCCGCGCCCTTCCCTCCCGAGCTGGTCAGAAGGGCCAGAGATGCGGACCAGGGCCCCTGGCACGCGGCTGCTGGCCACTCTCTTCTTGAGCTTGAGGTGGCGGAGGAAACCCACCCATCGATCATTTTTTCCCAGCCCTCATGTGTTTGGTTTTCGTTTTGAATAGAGCAGTGTGGTCGCCCCGTCCTCCTTCCTCCTTCCTCCCCCCCTCTCCTCCCCCCCCCCCTTCTCTCTTTCGAAACTGTCTGCACTTTCGTGGGCTCCTGGGAGGCCTGGCGGAGGTGCGTCATGCGCAGACCACCACTATAGCTCGCGGTGCCTTGGGGGGCTTGGATCCGCGAAATTACCTGCATTTTCGCGAGCTCCTGAGAGGCCCAGCGGAGGTACGTCATACACAGACCACCACTATAGCTCGCGGTGCCCTGGGGGGCTGCGATCGGCGAAACTGTCGGCACTTTCGCGGGCTCCTGGGAGGCCTGGCGGAGGTCACTACTATAGCTCGCGGTGCCCTGGGGGGCTGCGACCTGCGAAACTGTCGGCAGTTTCGCGGGCTCCTGGGAGGCTCGGCGGAGGTGCGCCATACGCAGATCACCACTCTAGCTCGCAGTGCCCTGGGCGGCTGCGATTTGCGAGACCGTCGGCAGGCACTTCCGCGGGTTCCTGGGAGGCCCAGCGGAGGTGCGTCGCGCGCAGATCACCGCTATAGCTCGCGGTGCCCTGGGTGGCTGCGATCTGCAAAACTGTCGGCGTTTTCGCGGGCAGGCCCAGCGGAGGTGCGTCATACGCAGATCATCGCCATAGCTCGCGGTGCCCTGAGGGGTGCTGCGACCTGCGAAACTGTCGGGACTTTCGCGGGCTCCTGGGAGGCCCAGCGGAGTCAACGCACCCCTCCGCACCGCCAGGTTCCCGCCCTGCTCGCTTCTCACTGGCTGCTTCTCCCTTTGCTTTGTACATCTTGTGTTCCGCAGCTGTTATCTTCAGTTGACGGTTCAGGTATAGCGGAAAAGGAGCGCGCCCGCGCGCGGCCGCGCGCGGCGGCCGGCGGGCCAGCCTCCTCCCTTCAGTTTGATATCTGTTGCATGCTAAACGGAATCGTCCTTTCTTGCCCATGTCTTCTGTGGGGCCAATTGAATGAGACATCATCGGGACATGTCGCAGGGGTCATGAGCATCCACGCAAAAGGCCAGTTATCAGCCGAAACGACGGCACAGCCGCTCGCGACGCAGAGCATGGGATCTCAAGAAAGAATGTTCGGAAGGACAGATAATCGATGGCCTTCCGAACGCGACAAAAGTAGGAGCACCTTGGACAGGCGACATAAGTCTCGCATTCTTCCCGATAAGGAAGCATCCGAGAAAATGTTTGACTTGACAGAGGGAGATTCATCAGTTGATTCAGAGAGAAGATCCAAGGAGTTACCCTCGGGTAGATGGGATGGCACGGCCAGAACGTCTACGGGGGGACCTTCTGAAGCAGTGGTGGCGCACGGACGGAAAAGTTGCTGGAAACCGATTTCTTCGAGGTATCAGGTGTTGAACGTTTGGGCGCCGGGGGCGCTGTTTCCATTCACTTTGCATGTGCAGGGCGAAGATGTGAGCGATATGCATTCTGAAGAAGATAGTGCCCATCCGATGGGGAAGAATGGGGAGTATGCTCGATTTCACACTTCACCTGGCCCGTCGCGTCATATTGAACCCCGTCTTGATTTGCGTGCCGATCCTGTTCATGATCACGCAATGATTGAGGCAAACCATAAAACCATCCTCGTTTCGGACGACGAAAGCCAATATGAAGAAAGGCTAATCCAAGGTGGATGCTCATCGGCACAGCCTATCAGAGACCCCCCTGACGCTATGCGCACGACAACGAGTGCGCGTGAGGTTACGGGGGCGATTCCTCATCCATTGACGAAGAAATCAAAGAATGAAAACGATGAGTTTAATGTTATGCCCTTGCCGCAAGATTTTTACAGACCTGACTCTTCGCTGCCCAGAACAGGCAGAGATAGAGTGCCAGAACTGTACGAGCCTATTATTCAGGATGAGCGAGATGATTGGGCAACAAACATGGACGCGGATAACTCCAGGGGGTGCCAGGACAAGAGAACAGCGCACGCCAACCCAGCATGGCGAGAGGGGGCGATCCAGTAAGGCCCCTATGGCCGGGCGCCCCAGCTCCAGAGGGTTCAATGTATTCGATTCGCCACGAACCTCATCGAATAGGATCGCCAGCCGTTTTTCGGCGCGGGATGTTTGCGGGGATGCCGGGCCAACGTGCCTTTCCCGCGCAGAGAACCGACGCCCCGGGGAAGAGCGCAGACCGGGTGGTTCACGTCGAAGACCAGCGTGTTCTCAATGCTCGAATGTTTGCCCCAAATATAGCCTAGCGAGGCTCTGTAATGATTGCGTCGCAACGGAAGAGCATAGTTGCCGCCATCTTGCGACCCAGGAATGGGCTGAAAGAGACAGACAAGATCGAGAACAAGTGAGGGCTGCAAGTGCGCACGTGCAACACATTCTTTCTGAGGTGCAAGTTAATGAGCAGGCGGCCGAAGAGGCCCAGCGCCGACTTGCGATTCCTGAAGCCGAAAAGCAATTTATTGCGCAGAGGATGGAGCATGAGAAAACCGTCGTTGTTAATGATGCGCACAAGTTGATGCAGCATGCTGAGGCCAATGCAGCAGGCCTCGCGGACGAAAAGAATCGGCGCCTTGCTCAGGAGGAGAATGAGAAGTTGAGGATTCAGAGTATAGCGGAAAAACTTGTGATTGACTACCAACAGAAAGCAGAAAGAGAAACAGCTGCTTACAGAGAGATGGCTGATGCTGCGAGGCGGGAAGGAGAAAGAGAGGCTCGAGAAAAGGCAGCGCGAGAAAATCAGGAGCTACGCAATCAGCCCGAAGCTGCTATACATGAGGCTGACAGAGTGAGATCAGAAGCGTCGCGAGCCCTTCGAGAACAAGAACAGAAGACCCAGGCAACCAGAGCGGTGGACTAGAAGAGAACGGTCGATGCCTCGGGTCGTTCGAAGGGGCAAGCAGAGGAACATATAAGAAGCAACGCCCCTGCAAATCGGGCTGTAAGCGAAGAACGCAGAAGGTTGAAGTCTGATCTTGAGCAGCGGCGACTGGAAAAAGAGGTTAACTCAACACCGGCACAGTCGACGCACGTTGAGCCACCTTGTTCCAACTATTGCTCGGCCGGGTCGGACAACAAATATATTGCGAGCAAGTGCGCGACCTGGCACCTCGAATCAGGCGCGTGACATTTGCATGCGACCTTCGTCCGATGTAGGCAAGAGTTGCCTGAAACACACATGCGGTGCTCATCTGGATTCGGGCGTTAAACGCTGCGACGAATGTGGTTGCAAGAAAACGCTAGGCCATCAGGGCGAGGAAGACGAGGAAAGGGGACCTCAAGACGCGCCTAATGCCCAGAAGACAGGTAACGACCCTGATGAGAAGGCACCGAAACACTCGGCTCTGCCTAAAGATGATAAACCATAATACCAGATGAGCAATCCCGCCGACATAATGGGAATGCCTCTTTTCAAATCGGAGAAGTCGGGTCATGACAAAATGCCCTTGCTGACCGCTCCGTCAATACCAACGCTTCCTCTCGCAAAATCGCACTTCGTCCCTGGGCCAGCTGTTGGGGAGACTTCAGTAGTTGAGGGTACACAGGGAGTTAATATTGGGAATGTTCTTCTCAATGCAACGGTATCGAGTCACCCGAATGCTCTTGACTGACCAGGCCGCCTTCCTTTCACAGTCGGCACAGCCGTTACTGGTGGAGGAGGTGCGAGTCAGGGAGGCTAGGATCATGACCAGAGGGATGACCAGAGTACAGCTCCCAGCGCAGGAATGATTTTTGCGTTGCAGTGGGATGAGACGGGTAAGTCCAAACCGCCCAGAGGCCCTCCAGGGGGACTGGGTGATGATGGCGACCCAGCGGAGACGGTGGTAGGATACCTAATGATCGCAACGACCCCGCACGGCGATCTTCCCCAGTCAATCAGATGGACACTAATTGGAGAAGTTATGCAAACGCTAAAGAGTTGAATTTACTCCATATACCGAGCGTTCCGACTCTCCGAGACTGGAAACAGCATTGCATCAGAGTTGTAGCTGGATCGTGGCGTGATGTTCACGCAGCACAAACATGGGTCAGTGAAGCAATGGGTCCTGATGTGCATAAGGAGAATCTCAGAGACTCCGGGGGATTGATGCGTCTTGATATGATGATAGCGACAATTTGTCTTGAAAAATTTGCGAAGACGAAACGCAACCAACGTCTGTCAGTCCAACGCGCGCTTTTTCTCTCGCAAACCAATCGCGTGGAACATTCGTGCCAGATAGAAGGCCGTCTCGTCACGGGGCGCGAGATGATGCGAGCTATCTGCGTTTGGTGTTCTGTCAGGTCTGAGAGCGGGCGACATTGGATGCGTCGAGATCTCTTGACGGAAACCCGACCAGGACTTGTATTATTTCTATAGCGAATGGATGGAACGATATCAAGAGTTGCATGGTGCCAGAGAACCATCGGATGAAATGAAGGCTTCCGATGCATGCGCATTTATATAAACAGATTCGGCAGGCTTCCAGGCTTCATTCTGTCATGCAATGGTACGATGTGCCCACCGATCTTCCAGGCACGGGAATGAGAACTTATCAGTGGCTATTGCTGCATGTCGAGTCTCTTATGATGCGAGGCAGAGAACAGCGGGCCATTTTGGAAAATGAATCCACCTTCACTTCTGGGAATAGGCAAGCTCGTCTGCCAGGCGGAAAGAATGAGGGCGGAGGAGGCGGAAAAAGGGCCTCTGCCATGGCAGCGACGATTCAGCGATTAGGATTGCCCACGGATAAGTTGGCAAGTGGACGGGCGAAAAGTGAGACGACCTGTAAATTCGTGAGAGAAGGGAAGAATTGCTTTGAAGCAGCTCAAGGCTGTCCTTCTAGTCATAAGGAGCCTCAGGCACCCGCCGTCCCGGCGCAGCCGGGAACAGGTGGTGACAATCGTAGCGTTGGCAGAAAGAGCGATCGCAATGGTAGGAATAATCGATCCGCGAGCAGAGGCTCAAGAGGCAAGGACCGGCCTCGCTCTTCAACGCCATCGAACAAGTTCGGCAACTCGAACGCGACACAGTCGCGGACGAGGACCCCGTCGGAAGCCTCAAAAGAACGACAGAGCAATATGGTCTGTTACGCATGGTCACGTGATCCTCGAAACTGCAAGGGTCCTCAGGATGGCTGTGATAGGCAGCGCAGAGGCTTAACCGACGCAGAAAAGATCAAATGTGATATGTTTGAAGAGGCACAGCTTAAGGCTGGCAAGTCTTTAGGATATCAGAGAAAAACTCGGCAGGCTGATTCCGCAGCAGCGAACGCTGCAGAAGCGACTTCAGCTAATACCCCAAGAAGTAGGGATTCGAGCAGAGGTCGCGGGACAAACCGAGGTGAGGGCAAAGGAAAAGAGAAATATAAACCGCGTAAGACGTTCACAGAGACAGGATCTTGCTCACGGGGCAAAGATTGTTGGTATGCACAGAACGCGCCGAATCATCCGCGACGATGGCTTAGCATTGACCTGCTCTGGGCCAGTGAACTTTTTGAGCGATTGGTCACGACGATCCAACTGGCCAAAAAGCCACGCGGAGGCGGAGTATGGTCTCGATGGCGCAGCCAGTCGAGTCATCGTTGCCTGCCCTGCACCATTGGCTATGACCTCGCGTGATCTACGCATTGCTTCAGGAGAACGGCCCACCGAGGTCGATTTCGACAATGCATGTTATTTTAATGCTATCACATTGTCCGAGGAAGCTGTTCCCGCTTCTGATATGCAACAGGAGCGCGGAGAGAAGCTGACTAAACTTGTCACTATCCTCGTTCATTGGCACCTTCTTCCTAGAGAAGCCATCGTATCTTTTTGTGACGACCCTCCCGGGAATGGCTGCATTACAACTGCGAAGACGGAAAGATATGGATATAGTGCGAAGTTCCACCCGTCCACCCGTGAGACGACCGTTGCTCGGAGGAAGGTGCGGCGCCACAGTCCCAGGGAACTGCCTTCGAGCATTGCTGACAGGTGGATATCCCCAAAGGAGGAGCACCAACCGATGCAAGCTGAATGTAATGCAGCATCGAGAGACGCGCAGCTCAGGGCACCTGATTTGGCCGAAGAAGTTTGGCATCTTTGGTTAGCGTCCGAAGAAAATGGATGCGCCACCCAGCGTGGCACACCCGCTGCCGGGTGTAGAAAGAACTTGCCTGTGCACCTCGGCGCACTTAAGTTCATAGTCGATGCGGGCTGTGCAGATATTCTCATCGCAGAGAGATGTATTCGCGCTGCAGGCGCAATGGGTAGGATCGAACGGTTGGACGAATCGATCACCTTGAACACTGCCGGCGGTTCCTCACGGGCTCTCGGGTCGGATCAGTTTGCGTCGCATGCCCGAACTACAGGAATTGAAGTTTTCGATGCGCAAGTCATGCCGGAGACGCCGGCTGTCATTTCGGTAGGAGAGCGGTGCATGGATCACGGCTTTATATCGTTTGGCCAGCAGGTCAACGACCCTACTTACTTCTGCCCAGCGGTCACAGAGTAGACCTGATCGTTGAGGTCAAGATATCGTACTTGACCCTATCTGGCAGAGAGGCATTGGGTCAGTGGATGCGCGCGGTTGCCGCCGGACAGCTTGTTTCTCCCGAGCGGCGCTGTTGCGTGGCGTCGGGCGCCGAGACATTTCTGGGCGATGTGGAATCTGCGGGAGGTCCTCCGCCCCACTCCATTCAGAGTCGCGTAGCGTTAGACTTGCATGCACATGAGATGATTGGTTGTCATGGCTACGCAGATGGAAGGCCGACATCGGCCGAGCACGCGTTTCCGTCTGTCGCAGACTCCGTGGATACAATCATTTATTTCTACGATCTGCTTCGCATAGCTCGTGAATGCGGATGGGGGGAAACACCAGAAAGGACGTCATGAGTTTTGCAAGCTCCTCGTTTTCTCCCCATCACGATGCAGTTGGTGGCTGTAAAAAACCATGCCACGGAACATCCGGTGGGTGTGCGATCAGTTATGAGAACTCTTGCTGTTATGTGGTCTCTGGAGACATGCCCTACGGCACAGAGCGCGAGCTGACTAACATAATCGCCGCCCCAGGGCAAAACAGGGGTTCGGGAGATGATGATCTCATCGATGTTGACGTACCTCCCGAATTTGACTCATCTGATGCTGAGGTTGAGGTGCCGATCTCTGCGACGGATTCAAGATTCTCGCCCTGATGACGATTCAAAAAAAAGGCTTGGTCTCGCCCATGCGGAATACATGTTGGATCGCCAGTCTAATTTCTCGGTGGTACAGCCACGATCGAGAGTGCCTGGGCCAGGGCAGCTTTTGGTTCGGACCACGCAGAACTTAGACGCTATGGAGTACTATGAAGACAAGCGCATTGTTGCAGGCCTTAGCGAGGAAGAATTGTAGGGAAAACTGCCGTTGAAGGGCAGGAAGAACATTTGCAGCATGCGCGTTATTCTATATTACGACCCTGATTATGTACTTGCAACGCGCGCCTGGGTTACTGACCCAGATCCACGCTACGGGGCGCAATGTCTCAAGAAGTTGCCCTGTTCTACAAACCCGGGCATTCGCCCCAGTCGGTGGTTTAACATTGGCAATGCGGAGCGAAGGGAAGCGGTGGAGCAATTCCGAGTGGAGAAGCGGGGAGTCTTCGGCATTGTTGGTCCAGGACCTTGTCTTGCTCTTCTTCGGGGCATTGGAATCGACGCAGTCGATCTCCAGAATGTGCAAGGAAGACAGACTGATAGTGAATCTCCAGAGGGCAATGTTCAATCGGGTGTCGAAATGGGACACAGAAGGCACGGGGGGGATGATGTGCCGAGGGGCACTGGCGTTGACTGGCATGCTGTTCTGCACCCAGCGGGAGCCCCAGCGGAATCTACCACTGACACTGGCTCCGCGAGTGACCAAGATACATCCGACGATGAGGAAGTGCGGCGGAAACAGACACGGTGCGGAGGGGCCATTTTGAGAGACGGATTTCTTCCTGGCACAGTCAGTGAGGATATCACGTTCTCACAACTGTCTCGGTCTAGCGCCCCCCGCGCGCCATTGCAGTCGCCCGAGACATGTCTTCCATTGCGCCGTGAGAAAGAAAGGTTGGATACGAGTTATCTACACGACCCGTTCACCAATGATATCCGACTTGTTGAGCAGGCATACGTGTTGCCGACTGAATTCCAATCGCAGCAAAGTCCCGCAGTTGTTGCAATATCCGTATCCAAGGCTGAAGCCGCGGTGAATCGGTGAATCAGGACGCTCGCAAAGCATTGCGCATCGAATGGGGCCGATTGCGAAGCATCGGTACTTGGGGCGAGTTGGGAGTGATAGAATACAGCGATGTCGTCAAACAACGAAAGGGACAAACGATTCACTTCGGTTGATTATGTGCCACTCTAGGCGAAGAGTTCTGAACTCCCAATCGGGCACAAAGACCGCACATACAGAGGTCTCGTTGTCTTTGGTGGATCCGATGTTTGAGATCAAAATACAGAAGTTGCTTTGTTTCAGGAGCTCTCTAGCAGTCCGGCCACCATGCAGGCCAGCAAGGCGGCGAATACTTATGGTCTCTTTCAGGGAAATGAGATTCAACAGGCGGATGCTAAACAGGCCTACGCCCAGTCCAAACTCGGGGGAACTCCAACATGGATATTCCTCCCGCGAGAAGAATGGCCGTCTGCTTGGAAGAACATGAGAAACCTTGTATGTCCTCTCATTTTATCACTCTACGGACATCCTGATTCCGGCGGGTATTGGGAGCAACGCTGTGAAGGACATGTAACCCCAAGAGGATGTATCAAATGTAGTACTTGGCGTAGTTGCTACTTTCATGCCGAACTACGTGTGTTTCTTATAGTTTATAGGTTGACGATTTCAAGTTATCTGAACCTAAAAGAGAACTTGGAAAAAAAAGGCTGGCGTCTGTTGCAAGAAGCCTCTGCAGGCTGCCCCAAAGGCGCTGAGATCGATCTGCCCGCTAACGTCGCGAGGTACCTGGGTTGTGAACATCACATCTCCACACAACGAGTAGAGTGGCAGGGGGAACTACCCACCGTTCTCGATCCTCCACCGCCGAAGGCGCAAAAACCATCTTCCATCGGCTCTGCGGTAGAGAACGATGACGAGGAAACGGGGGGTGAATCGGCGGCGCAGCCGACTGACCCATATTAACCCCGAGCGCCGAAATTTGTTCGAGTCATTGAATATGATATGACTGAGTTCTTTGAGTCCTGTGTCATGCTTTATGCGCAATTAACTGACACTGACCCCGCAACCTACCCTGCTGCGGGCACTCCTTTTGGTCCCGAGTTGACTGATTTTGAGGACGGACATGGAGGTCCGCGGGGGGGAGAAACACCCACCTGCGGAAGAGGCAATAGCAGCTGTGCTGGAAGTCGGCATTGACACAGGTTCTCCAGATACGCCAGTTGAGGTTCCCGGTTTGCCAGCGGAGATTGGCCCAGATGACCCGGAACCACCGACGCAGTCGGGGGCCCTGCAGCCGATTGCGGCAAAGGTTGCCATGCAGATTTTATATGGAGCGAGAATGGCTCTGTGATTTATTGCGCGCAGTCTGTCACGCAGCGAGCTGTGTCACGAAATGGGCGGAACAACAGGACATTGACTTTTTTTTCGCTTCGTATGCTACATAAAATCCACGACCCTGTATAAGATGACGTCGTGGGTCGGTGACAAAACGGGGGATGCTATGATCAGGCAATATTATGATGCAGACCTCGCGAGTGATTTACGGACACATCGTAGTGCAAGCGCTAGCCATCAAGTGATATGGGCCCCATACACACGAGCTAATTTGAGTATGGCATCGCGTAGACAAACTTGTGTTTCCCATAGTACGCTTGAGGCAGCAATTGTTGCAGCAGATCTGGCATTGCGAACTGAATTGCTTCCTGCCTTGTCGTTGTGGGAAATACTGCTACGAAGAAGGGTGCAATGTACGTGCATGGAAGATAACCAGGCCGTATGTAAAGCGACAGAGGCCGGAGGTTCGATGAAATTGATACACCTCCCGCGCACCCGCCGTATTGATGCTGCTGCAATTTCTGAACAACTTACGCGCGGAATTGTTACATTACAAAACGAACGTGCCCAGAATAAGGCGGTTGATATCGGTGCAAAACGCTTCACACATCCTGCGGCGTGTGTCAAGGTTCTTTACCTTGTTAACATTGTTACTCCTAAATTTTAGAAGGTCAATCGATACCAGGACTATCTTGCATCGACGTTCACTGATGGGCTTCCGCTGAAACCGGGGGGGATTCTCAAGCCCCGAATAGGTATGAAAGCTGCGACGCGTCCGGGGGGTATTGTGAAGAGCAAAATGATACATGAACAGAAACGGGTAACCAAAGGGTTGCCAGTGACGTCCGCGCTTATAAAGCATGCGACATGGCCGAAACACCCAAGGTGGATGCTGCAGTAGCCACTGAAGAAATAACCGATGCTGCACCCGGCACAGCCGGCAGCGTTGACAGCCAGAGATCCTCCGGGGCTAATAAGGGCGGTTTCAGGACAAAGCTCTCAACAGCGAAAGTCACGAGAAGAAAAACCGATGATGGCTATGCTCGAGATAGCTGTTAGTAAATCGTATGTCTCAGACAGACAAATACAGTCCACTGGGCAGGTAGATTGCACTGTCATTGCCGATGTTGCTGTAGCAGAGTCGAATGATAATGTGTCAACGTCATCGATTGATCAGCCAATGGAAGACAGCCGTTGTGGGAAAGGAGTGCAACGAAGAAAGATTGATACTTGAATGCTGCTGTGGGCCGAACTGCAAGGTAGGTGATTCAAGTAATTTCGTTGGCAAGGCATGTCGGGTTATACGATGCACTGAAAACGAGGATATGAGAGCAGAACAAGGTAAAAATCAAGCACTCACGGATATACAGGAGTTCCAGGGGAAACACATTTCACTTTGGGCTTCAAGTATGGGCACTCCCCCCCCCCCCCCCTGGCAGCATGTTAATGGGGCTCATTATTTTCGCAAAGGCGACCATAGATCACTTAGAAGGCTTCGAGGAATTCGAACGGATGTTCGGTATCTCTTGCGGAATGTTAGAGAGATTGCGCGCGCTGTCGTTGATGCGGGGGGGGGGGGGGGGGGGGGGGGGTAGTGTGTATTGAGTGGCCTACTCAACGTATGTCTTGGAAGGACCCTCAGGCGAAAGCATTCATGAGAGAAATAGAATTGCACAAGATAGCGTTGCATGGTTGTGCGTACGGATTGAAGGATAGGAGAAGGGGCTTCCATGAGGAAGCCGTGGACCATCGCTTCCACATCCAACATTGCGACTAATGGTTTGGAGCGTAGATGTGATGGCACACATGGGCACGTCGAGGCACGTGGTAAGGGTTGCAAGCTCGTCGAAGAATATTCAGATGAATTTGCTAAACCTAAACAAGTACGCGTTGTCCTTGCGCGCGCTGCTGCATGTTATTCCTTTCATTCTTCTTTGCCTTGTCATAACATCTGCGCCGCTGCCATTTTCTCGCGCAAGCAGGCGCAGGGCCGCCATCGGTCCCGCGCCCCAATAGCGGAGCCGCCGCCTAGCCGCCGCCGCTCCCCCCTCGCCAGCCGCGGGCATCATCAATCGGCCTTCCGGCAGTCCCTCCGCCTGACCAGAAGAACCCGTGCATTCCCAACGGTGCAACCGATTGGGACGCGCGAAATGCGCACGAAGGATGAGTGGCTTCATCTATGCAAGACCATAGGGTGCAGATACTTCGCGGGGATCACCGGGACACGATCCAAAGTTAAACTTGCAGAGGGCGATCAACCGCTGGATGGGCTGGCAGAGGAGAAGATAGCGGCACTGCCCAAGGAGTGTTCTTGACATTTGAATTGCCCAGATCACTGTTGCATGGGGTGCCGAGATAGCGTGGGCAGGAATGACAATCACGCCACTTCTGTTCGCGATGATGACTGTCTACGATCTGATGTCTTCACGAATTGCCCGTCCAAGGTTGCGAAGAAGATTGTCGACAAACTGGATGCCTATAGCCCCCGAGCGGCACAGCTGCAAGGGGAGCTGAAAGTGCCGGCCATGTACACATCGGAACACTGCCCGGAGATATTGGACGCAGCAGAACTGATCGTTACGCTCAGATGGCGAGTCGAAACCAGATGGACCAACGTTGAATTGCAGCACGCGCACCATTTGGAGCCCGAGCAGGACGACAAATACATTCTTTGCGAGGAGAAGGTGCCGCAAATGTGTCGCGGACAACGGATACAGCAGAATGTCATGATACGAAATGGCCTCTCATATTCACGGACAGATGATATTGTTGTGGCACTCGATGAAGAGTTGAAATCTACACACGAATCAGTAGTGCAGCGATTGTATAGTAAACTAGCTGTTGATCCATGGACTGTTTTCTGGGCAACGTGCAAGCCAGACTCTGAAGGGATCTTCGGAGGCAAGTTGGACGGTCTGCCTCCAACATTAACGCAGATCAAAGAATGACAGCGTGTCCAATCGCATGTCGATCCTTGCACTACGTTGAGATGTAGATTTTTTATGGGCCTTCCAGGGGATCCGATGAGTAAGTCTGTTCG
This sequence comes from Prorocentrum cordatum, assembly GCA_963575745.1. Classification (NCBI taxonomy): domain Eukaryota; class Dinophyceae; order Prorocentrales; family Prorocentraceae; genus Prorocentrum; species Prorocentrum cordatum. The sequence continues at coordinate 443,873 of CAUYUJ010009102.1, read as the reverse complement.
TTACTGTGAGCGTGGAGAGATAATTTGACCGATGCTAGGAATTGCCGAAGCCTTTTACGTGGCTGGTGCAGGGTAGTTTGTTACCAAAGATGGACTGATAAGGTTGTTTTCATTAACATTTGGGGACCATCTAAGAATGAGCCCTCACGCAGCCCTGCTGTTGACGGCTGGGGGATTCATTTTGCATTTCCAGTTGTCAGAGGGGGGCCGCAAGTTAAAATAAATGTCATCTCCCAGGCGCTGGTTGGGATCGCCCTGAATAAGCCCCACTGTGGAGGCGATGATCAGGGACAACTTCAAACCAATAGTGCTAAACTCCGCTCAGCGATACAGTCGCCTGAGAGGGGGGAGCCGCTCCTGAGGGAGGACAGCGAGTTGGCCCGAAAGGCCAGTTCCCCGCTCGAGCGCATGGGCGACGAGGAAGGTCAGCCGCCGGTTAAGGTGGCTAAGACAGCCCCCCATGAACATTGACGCAGAAATAGTTCCTTCGGACATCACTCTCGGAACCGCCTGTGAGCGCTCCGGGGGTAGCTAGTTCTTCGAGCACTGGCGCCGGGTGCGGCGCTTTGAGTGGGAGTGCTTCTTCTGGGTACCACAACGCCGGCACAGCGGGGGGTTGGGGGTCGCGGTCAGATGCCAGACCCGGCGGCGGCAATGACGGGCGGGACCCCGACGGCCCAAACGAGGGCGGAGAAGGAGGTCAGCTTCCTGATCCGCGATCACCGACCCTCCTCGATCGGATGGAGTGGGGGGTGGACCTGATTCGCCTTCTTTTGCCCGCGGAATTTGGAACGCATTGCAGCGCAGACAGCGAACAGGGGCCGGCGCAGCCGCGCCCCTGCCAAACAGCGAAGTGACTGAAAAATGGCGTCGCTGCATCAGAGATGTAACAATGCTGTATGTTGACGTGGTAGATCCTTCCCTTAAAGAACTCACTGGCATGGCTTCAATGCCAGCAGCGGTGCCAAGCCATCACAATGATGGCGGAAGTGCATGGGCATGGTTGGACCCCCTACAGCGGTGAGGATTTGGCCGCCATGATGAGGACCGGCAGGCCCCCAAGAGATGTCTCTCGACCTTCGGGGCAGAGTACTCACAAAGGGCATAAGCACTTGGGTGCCGTCATGCATCTTATTTCTGATTCTACATGTAAATTCAGCGATGCACAGAACAAGAGGCTTGGCCCCGGCTCAAGCCCACAATCCTTTATAAGGGGAAATTTCTTTGGAACGGATGTAGACATTACGTGTGGAGCATGTGGGCCAGCGCCTCTGGAATTGATCAAGAAGGAAAACGCATGGAATAATTAGGTTTCCGGCCGCGTGGCTAATTTCAGGCCAGGGCAAAATGCGCCAATGCAGTGTCTGTTTTGGACCATGCATGATATTGCTGATGCTGATTTCAATATCACAGGAGTCCCAGGAGCGAAGCAGAAGAATGCTGGGCCCCAGAAGTTGGCGGCATTGCTTGGAAATTTCTTCGAGACAGCTGAGAGGATGATCGATGAAGCTGTCAAGCGTTCCAAGCCGGGAGCTATTCAGATATTTTATGTTGGCGGATATGACAGATGCTGGCAATTCGAGAGTGTATCATTCAAAATGAATCCACTATGGGGTGATATTGCGATTTTGGTTGCGGGCACGTATGAATCAGCGCCTCGAACGGTGCAAGATCGCAGGTATTCAGCCCAAAACAATGATTTTGGGCGGCGCATGCTTGCATCGGAAATTTCGTCACACTATGAATGATGGATACCACTTTGTTGACAAACATGAGTCATGCAAGTTGGACGACGATAAAACCGTCGATGCTCGAGGAGGTGAGTTGATGGCCGATTGCACGATGAAAGCAGCTCGTTTAGCAGCCTGGTTCTTTTGCCAAATCCTCTGGCGGCTCAGCCGCTCAGGGTGGACTTGCAACGGCGAGCTGCGAGCAGATGGGCACGCGAAGATTGAAGCTACCTATGAGGAGCATGTCATGCATTGGACAAACTGGTGCCCCACCGAGGGCCCCACCGACCGCGCCAACTTCGTTCCGAATCGTGCTGTTCGTGAGATCGTCCGAAAGTTGGCCGCTGGCGGCGGCGCCCGCAGGTGGATTCTACAACTGATTGAGAACGGAGCGGCTGACTACCAGACCGCGAAGCAGCAGAGAGCCAGCTGCTACTGCGACCTCCCGCACCCCAAAAATTGAGAGCGCACTGCACAAGTCATCGTCGATGAAAGAGAACGCCCCCTTCACTGTACCCGCCTGCTTCGAAATCTCCCGCTGCACGTCTCCGTCCGTGGCCCCCCGACTAGCGCCCGCGTGGACCACCGTGGAGAGTCCGCCCCCTTTGCCGTGCTCGTCTGACATCAATTTGAGGACGGCCCGAAGGCCACGCAGCTCTCTCTTGTGCCACTCCCAACAATCGCTGATGCTCACAAAGCGCATCAACTTCAAATGGGGCCTGACCTCGTTGCAACTGCGGAGTTTAGCCATCCCCCCGAAGATCTCTTCGATGCCTGATGCAGACGAAGAGTCGACGCCAATGGCCGCGCCGAACTTATGTGCCACATCCAAGAACTCTGGAGAAGACTCGTTGTAGATCTGGCACCATCGACGGCAGGCGTCCTCTAGGCAAGCAAACGCCCCAACCACCCAGCTGGGATGGCGAGGGCGGGGAGCGGGAAGAATGGAGCCGAACGGTTCACTCGAAAGGGCCAGAGGGAAAACCGACCTCGTTTGACGTTTGAAATCCTGAATGTCTGGTTTCCGCCGTTGGTTTCGTACCAGGCGCTGACAATTCCATTGGAATTGTCAGCGCCCGGCGCCCCGTGCTTCCCCCCCATGCGCTATTTCGGGCGAGTCGTTCGGTTCACTCCTTTTCTGCCCCCTCCTCGCGGTTTCCATGGGATGATGGTCGCTTGCCCTCCTACCCCTACCGTGCCCGTCGCTCCTTCTTGAGGTCGAACCACTGCCCCGATCGACACGGTCCTGAATTCATGTTGCAGATGGTGACAGATTCCAACACGTTCTTCCACATGTACCCCTTCTTCCCCCCAGCCCATGGCCCCATGCGCGTAGCGCTGTTCTTGGGGGCGTCCTACAACGCATGCGTCGGGTCAAACTAAGGAGCGAAGAAATACTTCTACGCAGTCAAGAAATCAGTAAAGATGAATTGATTGAGCTGCGATCTGTCGTGTGCGAGACGATCGGGAACTCGAACGTCCAGAACTCAGGTGGTATCTCCAGTGGAACTTCGACCTGGTCCTGATTAAAAAGTAACTGCGCCCCCTCCCATAGAACTCGTTTCTCTCCGTTCTGCACTGGCCGTAAGTGCAGACCAGGTGCGAGGCAAAAATCGGCAAGCGGCCGATCAGTTAGTTGGGCGATCTCCGTGAGCACAACGCACATGTTCAAGAAAGCCGCCTCCCTGTCCATTCTGTCCGAGGCCCACGCCTCGGCAAGCTCAGGATCGTTAGCTGTGTATTGCAAGTTGACTTTCTTGCGAATCGCCTTGAAGGCAAAACCTGCGGCAATCGCGATCCGAAATGGGCCCTGGGCCCTGCAGACCCCCGCTCCCTGGCCGCCCGCGGCCCGAAGGGAAAACAAAGGTTCCACCCTGGAAGGGCGGGGTCGGTCGACGTGCCCCGCGCGGGTAAAGCTGAGGTGAGGCCCGCTGAGGGCCGACCCAAGGCGACCCGCCCCCTGGGGGGGAAGTTGAGGTGAGATCCAGGTTAGGTTGCCTAAACGCCACCTCGCATGAGAGAAAAACCTGATGCGAGAACTTGGGGGATTTTTGCATAAACTTTTTTGGGGGATTCTTACATCACGGTTTTAAGAGGTTTCCCCACTCTAAATCCATAACTTCCAGGCCCCCAACAGAGCCTAACCCTTGTCTGCCCCCGCGTCGTTGAGAGGACTCCCCCCTGGAGAGCACTGACCCCCCTGTGGCTTCGTCGGAGGGGGGCGCCTATCAGGGGCCACCAGTGCGGTTGCCGCAGGTCACGCCTTTGGGCGTGTGTCACCCGCGATGGGGTCACCAGGGGCTGCGGCGTGGGCGACCAGGCAGACGTTATAGCTCCGCCTCGAATACCCACCTGGGCCCCACGCCATCGCCAACGAAGCCACACCACGGAAAGCATTCTTCATCTTGTCTCTGTGCATCTTCGCCATCGCGTAGTTGATTTTGCTGTCCAGGTCCTTCGACCCGATCACCGCTGTCACAGCCTGGTTGGACGAGCCAGCGACCTCCCTGGCTCTCCGTATCGATGCGACGATTGCTCGGGGGTCGAGGCGTCGACGGTGTTCCATGCACTTGAGCTCCTCCAGTCGGTCTTGCATGCCAGGGTTCTGCATTGGGAGGTGGTGGAAGAGGATGTGCGCCTCCATGCCGATGGCGAGCGCTTTGCAGCAAAACGCCAGCATTGCCGTGACACCTGCATGAAAGCGTTGGCGAGTCCCACCAACCCGCGAAGTCAAATTCGATATCACGTACAACAAAACCGACATGACTGAATGCGCATCACCTTGGATGCGGAGGTTGCTCAACTTCCCAGCCCGCCAAGAATGTGGCCCAGCCATCGCGCAGGCGCGATCTAGCAACGGCCTCGCCCCAACCTTCGATTGTTCCAGTGGTGCAGTCCAGCGTCAGACGGTCGGAGGCAAATCTGCCCTCGAAATGCACCTCAACAGTAAATGCATGTGCCACGGGGGCGCGGCGCAGCCCGTCAACCGCAATCTGCAACCACGTGCCGACGGTGCTTGAAATTGGCGAGCGCCCGTTGTCATCGGAACTGTGAATGAATTTGTACAGCAGCCACGGCAATCTCAAGTCGGCCCTCACAGAGACGCTGGCGACACCGCCGCTGCCGCCGAGGTCGCACGAGCCATCATGTAGAGAGCACGCCTGGCTGAGGTGCTGGAACAACCCCTTTTTGTCTCTCAGACTTGTGGGAACCTTCGTTGTTCTTCGCGCCGAGCTCGGCCAGCCAGTGGTCCTGGAGCCAGAAAAGTGAGCTCCCCAAGTCTTGATTCGCGAGCTGGTAGACCGCGTAGCCCTCCCGCGTGAGCCCCTTGATGTTGATCGTTGCCTCCGTTGTTCTGTCCCATGTCAGGGACGTGGACGGCCGCTCCCGCCGCCTCTCCCCGCCAGGGTCGCCCATCGACGCCAGCCGCCAGCCGATGGCATCCAGCGGGTGCAGCTGGAAGCGATCCCTCCAGCAAACCAAACAGATTGAGCCAACGTGACTGAGTTCGGCGGAGGAGGAGGCGGTCTGGCGGGGGAGAGTGCGGGGGGGGGGGGGCTGAGGATGGAAGGACGGGAAGCAGGAGCGATGCCCCGAGCCGTCTAGGGTGGAGGGGGGCTTTAAGTACCAGAGAGCCACAAGATCCAGAAGCGCCCCGACTCAAACGCCACAGGCCTTCAATGCCACGCAGGATGTTCCGAGGGGGCTCCTAGATGGCTCACGACAGGCCTACAACGGATTCAACGCAAATATCGCAGCGCTTGATATCGAGACAGGCCCGAAACAGGGTTGCAACGATTGGTGCCGCAGTTTGCACCTACATACATGGTCCTCAGAAGATGTCGCACCACGATGGGACCTAGATGGCTCCGGGATGGCGCCGAGAAATCCTCCCCTCCTCTTGGGTAATAATTGCCTGAGGACGGGTCCGAACGTGTTTTGCAACGAATGGTGCAGCAGTTTGCACCTACAGAAATGGCCCTAAGAAGATGTTACACCCCGATGGGGGCCTCCATGGCACCGAGAAGTCTCCGAGAGGGCTCCGAGAGGCATTGCTACCTCAGAGATCGTTGGAAGGTGCATCTCGACCAGCCCCCTTGTGAGCCGGACTCGCAAGATGGGATTGTAGGTGACAGGAGGTTGCAAATCTGCGATTGATCAACTTGAATGGTGCAGTCACATGTGCCCCAGCATGCGTAAGCTCGGCTGCTGCCCACATGCTGGCCCCAGCCCGACAGTGCTTGGCGCGCACAATCATGCATTGCTTGATTGCGTGCCCTCAGCGCACACTGCGGGTAAACAGAATGCAGTCGACTTTCAAACCAAAGAGACGCAAGGCTGGTCAGTTAACCTCAACATATTGCATCATGAATGCGATTACGCGTTATCATGACGTGCCACGCGTAATTTTGCTCTTGCTCGGGATAGTCGTGCGATGATGTCCCGAGCGATGGTTTCCTGGACGCTGGCTCGCTGCGTTGCCCGTCAGGACGCGCGGCTTGCCAGGGCCATCCTCGCTCGTCACAGCTGGACTCGGGATCATCTTTCGGTCAATGCTCTTGACGAGGTGCGGCTGCTGGACCCAGGGGCTTTCCAGGATCTGCGCCGCTCGCTCCAGCAGCAGGAGCGGAGGGCCGTCCGTGAGCGCCTCGAGGCAGAAGCCCGCGGGGAGCCTAGGCCTGGTTTGCAGCATCGCATCCGAGCGAGGCGAGCTGTGGAGTTACGCCGAGCTCGCTTGTGGTGCCCCCCATCGGGAGACGGAAGTATCTTGCGGCGGTCACTGGTGGGGGCACTGGTGGGGCGGGGCACGTCGCTTCGTCTCCCGAGGGCATGGCACATTCCTGGAATCAGCACTGGGCCCCATTTTTGGCCAGGCGACGTCGCTGCCGAAGTCAGCGTCGCACTACGCCCAGAAGTTTTGCCATTCGAGCTCTGAGTTTCGGGGCCTCCCCCCCCCCCGACCCTCCATGCGGTCTCGGGGTATTTCGCCCGTGCTTCCTCGTCGGCTCCTGGCCCAGACGGGCTTCCTTTCTCGGCGTGGCGTCACGGGAAAGGCCCGAAAATCCCCCATCCGGTTTTGCTTTGGGCAATGACAGGCCGCCTAATGTCACCCGAATTTTGCGCTGCGCTGCAGGTGTTTATCCCGAAGCCCCTGCCAGGCGACGACCCGTCGCAAGACGGACTGGTTCGAGCTGGGGCGGACGTCCGGCCTCTTGGTTTGAAAAACAACTCGAACAAGATGGTAGTTGCGGTGCTGAATCGAAATCCCACGAGTGCGGTGCAAGCGCTAGCTGCCCCCTCCCAGCGTGTGCTCGTGCCTAAAAGGAACCTTCTCGACAACACTATTGATTTAGATTCGGTCGCGCGGACCGCGAGCATTCGGCACTTTGGAGGCCCCACTGATGCCCCCTCGCTCCTCGCCGTTGATTTCTCTCAGGCCTTCCCCTCGGTGCGACAAGAATGGATGCTGAAAAATGTGCTAGCTGCTCCGATCCCGCGCGGGTTTCAAAAAACAGCTACAGTGTTTTACCACGTGAACCCCTGCTTCGCAGGACAGGGAGATTCCATGGTGTTCCTGTTCTGGATGCTCTCGGGGACGCTCTTCCTTTTCGCTGTCAACCCGTTTATTCGGGGCATGGAGGTCTCGATAACGCGTGTCCGCAAGGGCCTAGTTCGAGCCTGCGCCGATGACATAGGAGTGATTGTCTGGCATCGTGATGGCTGGAGGCATCTCGGGCGGATCTTTGGGCTTGCGAAGAACTTCGGTGAGTTCGCCCTCAAGTATAGGAAGTGTGTCGCGGTGCCGCTTTGGGCTGAATTGTCTCCAGAGGTTAGGGCCAAAACAGAAGAGCTCCTAGCCTTCGCTTGCCCGTCGTGGACTGCCTTTAAGATCGCCAGCCAGACAGTTTATCTTGGCCGTCAGTCGTTCCTGCCGGTGCATGGGGCGCCCCGTTCGCCAACGCCTTGGACAGGGCATCCGCGCTGGGGGCTCGTGGCGCACCCCAGGCGACGTCGCTCGAAATTTACAGGTCTCGGGCCCAGACGGTCTCGAGCTATAAGAGGCAGCTGTACTCCCTGTCGTGGCGAGAACGTCAGATTGAGAGGAGATTGCTGGGATCTTTCGGTTGCCCTTCTCAACGCTTCGACGTGGTGACTGGTTTCAGATGGCCTCGTTCGGATTCCCACAGCCTGTCAGCTTGCATGCAATAAGTTTGGCGTCTCTCTCATGCGCTCGGCGTTAACCGAGTGCTCGGCTTGGCAGTGTAATATCGCTAGAATTCGGACGGTCCTGAGAGAGGAGGGGAGTCTCGGGTGGTGACAAGGGGTCGACGAAGGGATAGGCATCCTCGCCCCGCCTTCTTGGAGATCCCCGTCGGTGGCCAGCGCGCTCGAAGATGCTGCCCTCGGTTTCCCGCCCTCGCGCAGGCTTCGCGCTGGAGGGGCGGAGGGGCCTTGCCCTGTTCCGCGCGCCCCCGCCCCCGGCCTCTGAGGAGGCGAGGAGAAGGCCGAAGTGGCAGTCTCGGTTCCTGGAGGTCTTCCAACGGGCCCTCTTCTCGCCCCCCCTCCCAGACCGCTGTCTGTCCGAAGAGTTCGGAAGCATGCTCGTGTTCAGGTGCAGTTCTCGGCGTCCGATTGGACGGCATTGCAAGAAGTCATGTGCGCGGCCCCGAGGGCATGGGCGCCCATTGCCTTCCGAACCGGGATGGGTGGGTGGCTTACGGGTGGGCGGATGCAAAGAGCTGCTGGATGTATGCTCGGGTGCGAGGACTGCCCTGACACGCTCGCTCACTACCTTGTCTGTCCTCGCCTCCTGGACTGGACCTCGGTTTGCCTTCGTTCCCCACTGCCTTCTCACCCCGTCTTCTTGCTCGGGCTCAGAGGCGGGCAGCTTGCGTTTATCGTCGCGCTCTACCATTTCTTCCGGTTATCCTCTTGCCTCGACTCCTCCCTCCAGCGCCCCATCTCGCTGACAGGGGCAGGCAGGCTGGCGAGTGCGGTGCGACTGGCCGCGCGGCTGCTGACGGGGCGACGGCAGCGCTCCCTGCTGTCCAGGCGCGCCCTCTGGGATGCGGTGCTGGCCGCTCGCCGCTTCCGTCGTGCGCCGTCACCTCCGCCCGCAAGGCCACCTTTGTACCTTGTGCAGGGTAGCAGCAGCAGTCTCAGCAACGGCAGTTGTAGTAGTAGCAGTAGCAGTAGCTAGAGGGATCTTGGACTCTTGAGGCGCGCTCCACCTCCTCCTCCCAATCTTCATCAATTGCTCAAGTTGGCCTGCCGTCGCAGGGCCGGTGCGCATGACATCGCATAACAGCTGATGTCATTTGCACTGGCCCTGCGATGGCGAGTCCAGCATTTCGAGGCGAAGCGAGCGCCGCTGCGAGGCTGCGACGTTTCTGGAGGGGCATTGGGGCCACGACGGGGGGGGGGGCAAGGAGGCGCAACGACGGCGACCCCTGGGGGACCAACGGTATCCCAACTTCATTTTCTCGAACACTCCGGCTCGCCCATTGTCAGTGCAGCCTGGCGTTGCATTGCCGATATCGGCCTCGCGATGGCGAAAGCGCGGCCGACGTAACTTCACTCGCGAGCATCAAAAATGGCAGGCGTGCCCTTCGTAGCTATGCGCAGCGCGGGCTGCGCAAGCCTCCCTCGGTGGTTCTACTGGGGGGCCCAGCCATTGACAACTGACGACTTCAATGGACAACTGACCCTTTGAACACATCACTCCAAAAAACGACGGGGTGCAAACATACATGACTCAATGAGTTGCCCTTCGCATTCTAAAAACCGACGGTGCACGCGCACTGACATCGTGAGAACACACCTCCAGGGAAGGCTAAGACTGAGCAGGCAGGGGGCGGCGCCGACATAGAGTGGACTGAAGGTCGAGACTCACTGGTCACAGTCACTGCTGCTGCTACTGCACTCCACGGGGCCGCCGCTCGAGGAAGGCTGACCGCCCTCGAAGCGCGGGGGTGGACTGGGCTGGGCGTCCTTCGAGAGGAAGCAGCTCTTGTAGCCGTAGTCGACGGCGATGTCCTCGATGTAGATGTCAAGGAGGTGGTTCTGCATGTGGGCCTGGCGCGGTGGATCTGAGTAGAGAATCAGCTTCGACTGCTTGTGGATGGCCTCGCGCACGTCGGCTCTAGTCAAGCGCTTGCCGAAGTGCGGCAGCTTCGTGTCTGGGTCGAGGTTCGTGGCCAGGAAGAGGATCGCGCCCACGGCAACCTCGGAGAGCTTCTCCGCGCGGTGCAACGGGAAGACGGTCGGAGCAGCTGCCTCCAGCAGCGCCCGCCTCACTTTGAACGGCAGGGCGTTCTTGTGGTAGTAACTGGCTCCAAGGTAGAAGTTCGACTTCGCGATGAGGGCCATGTCGTCAGCCCGGAGTGGGCGAGGGCCGAACGCGTGGTCGTCGGGGTGAGGCTCGAAGAATGCGTGGGCGCATCCGCCCTGCGGTGCGCCCGCGGCACCGTCGTTCTTGAACACGGTGTCAAGCGTCGTTTGTCCGAGCATGTTGGCCTGACCATTCTTCGACATTCTGAGGCCCAGACGTCCAGGCCCGACGCCGCTCATAGCGTCTCGGCTCGAAACAGCACGGTGTGAACAGTATGGAAGGCTACGGATGATGATGATGAAGATGATGATGAAGATGATATTAATGTCGTGCAGAGGTTGTCTGCAATGATGATGGGGATGATATTTGCGATGCGATGGGGCTGCCATTGGCGCGCGCTCGGAAACCCGACCCAGGCTGGCAAGCAGGATAACTCCAGGCATCGCGCCCCCCCGCGCCCCCATTTTCATTTTCTCCCCGACCGGCGGCGAAAGATAAAAGTATGGTTGCGCTGGAGGACGGGCTAGGAGAAGAAAGGAACATCGCATGGCATGACGAGGGAGGGAATTGGCAGACCACGACAACGGGGAAGGCAGTGAAGAAGGAGCTCGAAGACGCCATTGAGACATGGAGGAAAAAGGTGCGCCCGGAGCCCGAGACAGAGAGCGAGTGACGTTACGGCGACGGTCACGGCACTACCACGTCGAACATTACGAGGGCATCTACAAGGTCGAGTTGGAGAGACATCTCCACCACCCCTAGGGGGTCAACGGGGGCGGTGACCCACTTGGAGGTCGGCCTGCTTGCAGGAATTCATTCGCGCGCCTGCCAGGGCCATTCATGGACGTCGACTGCGTTCCCACTGGACACCTGCGACGACTCCGAATCTACAAACAAAATCGACCTAAGGAGAGAGGAAAGTTTTCAGTTGTTGATGGCGACTTCCTTCAGGATCTCGTGTCTCTCTCAGGATCGGCGCCGGCACGTCGACTACGGCGCCGCCACCTACTTCCCGGACTCCCGCACCTACCCAGATCCCAATGTCAGGCACTCGAGATGCGCATTGCGAGCCGGACAAGATCGAAGAGAAAGATGTGGAAGCACCATTTGCTACCGTCCACAAGAACGCGAGGGGACTCACGTGCGACGCAAGATTCATTGAATTATTTGGGGAATCGGCGGGAGTTCATTGGGACGCGCTTCTCCTAGACGAGTCAATGCAGCCAATCAAAGAAGAACAATGGTTATTTTAAGAGGGACACATGTATGCCGGGTCCGGGGGCAACACATATATGCATGGCGCGGGTATTATAATGCATTTAAGATGGGCGAAGCACGTGAGAAGATTTGGCCCGCTAGCGGACAGGATTGCCCATGTTGACATTATTTCAAAAACATTGCGGGCGATATTCATATCGGCGAATTTTCCGCGCAGCAAATATGCGACAACCACGTGCAGGCCATGTGCGACGCACTACCAGACACACTCTGGACGGCAAAAAGGCGCAAGGTACATGCGCTGGTCGGAGCTGATGTCAACGCACAGGTATTCCCCAGCCACCGAGTACGCCAACAGGCGGGTCTGTGGGGCATACGCGCATGGGTCAGAACATTCTCGCGGAAGACGGTTCAAGGATTGGGCCAATTGTCAACATTTGGTTATTTCAAACACAATGTACAAAAACAAGTGCATCTCTTACTAACGCTTTAGCCCAGCAAGCCTGGGCCCAAGCAACTCGATGATATTATTGTGTCGCGGGGGCTTGGGCGAAGGACGACGGATTGCTGTGCGACCTCAGAAACCGACGTGGTTCCAGAGCATGTCGCGCTGAAGATGCGTAGTTCGATTCTGCGCCGGCCGCCCGACATCACGAATAGAGAAAAGGAGGTTGCGCACAAGACGAATATAGAACGATGGCCACCAAGTTCTATATCTGAGTGCGCGTCGGCATTGGAAGTGCACGCCGGCGAGATGGCTGTTGGAAGCGGAGTGGAAGAACAAACCCTTCTGATCGACAACTCGATTCGGGAATCCATGGAAGCGACAGGTACCGCCCAGCAGACGTCTAACAATATAGCTCAACATGCTGACCCTGTTGTTGCCAAACTTGCAGAAGCCCGCGGGGCAACGCCGAGAGGCCGCGCCTGGGAACGCAGAGACGTGATCAAGAACATCCAGAAGCATATCACGGCAGCACAGCGATCGAGACAATCTGACAAGATCTCACACACATTGGAATGTTTTAAAGGTCTGAAGAAAATTAGTGGTATCAACAATTGCAAGAAACGCGCGCTTATTTCGTCGATGCGCACCGATGTTGGGAGGTTAACTTACGACCGACGTGAGATGGCAGACGTCTTTGCGGATTCCTGTGAGGCCTTGTGCGTTTGTAGAGACAAAGACCAATCCGAAGAGCCACCAGAGCTGGCATAAAGAATCGCGCAGAGCTCTGAGGCGATACTCCGTTTCTCAATGGAAGAACTTGGCACCGGGTTAAGACGTCTCAGTTATGATGAGTCGGCAGACGTTTCTGAGATAGCCGCCGAAATGCGAAACAACGATGGATGCATCATGAAGGCCGCTTTGTTGAATCTCCACAATGATATCATCAAGCCGGGGGCAAGCTCGCCGCAATCATGGAAACAAACACAGTTGAAAGTATTGTTTAAGTCTTGTGACCCGAGCATGCCGCAAAATTACCGTCCGAACCGCCCGCTCGTGTATAAACAGTTTTCGCGAATGCTGCGCAATCGACTCGAGCCCATTCTGGAGCGACGCCAACCTCCGGAGCAAGCTGGCTTTCGGAAAGCCTTCAGTAGAGACGACTTTCTATTTTCATAGTGATGATGCTAGAAGAATGTTGGGAATGGCAAGTCCCTGCGTGGACCGCAACATTGGACTTTAAACAAGCTTTTGAAACCGTATCTCACAAGAGTACGTGGGCCACAATGCCGTCCCAGGGGGCGCCCAACAGTTTTATCGGCGTTATTTCAACAATGTATTGCGATCAGACAGCAGTCATAAAAAATACAGATGTGTAGAGCAAGACCTTCAATATTGAACGCGGTGCAAAAGAAGGCAACCAATTCAGCTCATTACTTTTCATTTGCTTGTCGGATGAAATATTCCGGGAGGGCCAGGCGAGACTGGAAAGACGCAAATACGGGCTACGCATGAGTGTTGCCGACGAAACGCGCTTGACTAACCTAAGGTTTGCCGACGACGTCGTGCTTACCGGGGCGACGCTTGCACAGGTGCGCCGGATGTTGTTGGATAGCACAGAGAGGGCTAAACGCATTGGATTGGAACTGCATCCAGAAAATACAAATTTCGACATCATGTTGAGTCACGACGACCGAAGAAGACATTGGAGCATACAAGAGTGGGCGACTTTGACATAGAGATTTTGCCGTACACTGGAACCCAGAAATATTTGGGGCGACGCTTCACTTTCTCCAACCAGGCGCACGTGGAGGTAGAGGCACGCATCCAAACAACATGGAACAAAACCGGGCTCTTCAAACAGGAGTTGCATTCTCGATCTTACCCGATGCGCGACAGGCTTCGGCTATTCAGCGGTACGGCGATGCCTACTGTCGTGTACGGGTGTGCATCATGGGCAACGGTTGTTTTTTGGCGCAGAAATTGCGTACAATTCAAAGACGGATGCTACGGATGATTCCTGGATCACCACGAAAACCATTACCAGGAGCTCGTGACGGCGGAGGATTCACGACGGCAGCACTAGCAACGCTCAAGACGACACTTCCAGTTTGGAAACTTGGGTGGACTGGGTACGTCGAGCAACCTAGAAAACATAACATAATTACACATTATTTGGTTGTGAAAGTTGGCTTGATGCACGTTGCAAAAAGAAAGCTGCATGGGCTGAACATGTCATGAACGGCAGTTTGGGGGAATGGTCATACAAATCGTTGCATTGGGACCCGGATATCACCGAGAGCATCGCCAAGCGACGCCCGCATGGCCTTGTGGCGCCGCTGGGCTGACAAGATGTGAAGGTGCCCCGGCCCCGCCGCCGACCTCCTAAGGAAGCGTTGCCGGTGTCCGCGCGCACGGGCAGCGGGATCGGCGTCCGTCCGTCCGTCCTTCCCCCCTCTTCCCCTTCCGTCCCCCCAGGAGGCCCTAGGCCAGACGCGCTGGGAGCCTTCCTGCGCAGCGGCGCTCTTGGGGCCGCGCTGGGCGCGATGGCGACCCCAGGGGGGGGGAGCATTGAGCATTGGGATATGCAGGGGGCTGGGGAGGAGAAGGTTCACGCATGTCTGACGACGGGGGGGGAGAGAAGGAGAAGGAGAAGGAACGTCCTGCATGTCTTTGGGGGATCCTGGATGGTTGGGGGATGCTGAAAGTCTTGCCGTCCCCCAGGGATTCCTGGAGGCCTGAGGGGGGGAGGGAGGAGGGGCGGGTGAGTAAAGGGCGAGAGGGGAAAAGACAAAAAGGGGATCAAGGGCAGTAGATGGCAGTGAGAGGTAAAAGAGGAGATGGCACGAAGGAAGAGGCAGGGCAAACTGCAACTTCACGGGATAAGGGAGTGAGGAGGGAAGGCATATGTAAGGGGGGGAGGTGTGGATGGGCTGGTGGTCGGGCGGATCCCCAGGGGAGAGGCCATCCCAGGGTCGGCAGGCGAGAATCGACACCAATCAAAACGAATCGAAGCGGGCCAACGGGCTGTTCGCAGGCGGGCGGAGGGGTGCGGGGCCAAGAGCATTGCACGTGTTTTCCCTTATGTTTGCCATGGCCAATACGAGGTCGAATCCGTGTTGGTGAAAGGAGCGGGGCATGTTTCGCGGGCACAGCGCGGCCCATGCCAGCAACGAAACGCAGTGCCTTTAGCAGTCCGCTGCGGAAAGCATTGCAGACGCAATGGGTGGCATCTCCCCGCCACCTTCTGAGAGACATCCGCACATGCCAGCAAGAGACTTCCTCACCACATTCGGAACGGCGCCGACTTCGGTCGGCGACACGATGCCTGAGGCGGTAAGGCGTTCGCAGCAGAGGCAGGGCACCAGCAGCAGAGCCGAAGTGCACTCGCATGTGCAGCCTGCTCTGGTCCACCGCCCGCATCTCCGAATGTGCGGTCGAAGAAGCAGGGCCTGAGCGTCGCGGGCCCTCAGAGGGGAGCGAGGGGAACGTGCTGGGCCCCGCCAGGGCGGTACAAGATCCGCTGTCCATGGCGATGGTTGTGACGGGGTGGGGGGGGGGGGAAATGGGGGGGGGGGGAGCGGGGGCGGGCGGCCCTGGCACTCGAGGCTATGACCCATGACCTCCGCCCGCGCTCCCCGCCCCTTCGGCCCAGAGGCGCCGAAGTCAGCCTGAGGGGCTCCTGACGCCTCGGCACCGGAGAGAGCAATAATTATCCAGAGTGGATCGTCCAGCTTCTGGGTGGGCCACTGCCTCCAGCGCCAGATTTGGTTGACGGGCACATGCGTGCACCTCTGGATGCCTCCGATGCTTCTGGCGGCTCCTCTTGGGCGCGAGGCCTGGCCACGTCCCACTCAAATCTGCCCCAGCACATCCCTGTCCCTGTTCCCGACGCGCGCGAGCTGCCAAAACAAAAGCTAGTTCGGAACGCCTCTCACACCCAGCACTCGGCAGCTTGTCTACCTTCCCCCGCCCTCCTCTCCCGCGCCTCCAAGTTGGGGGCCCTGCACGGCTGTTGTGCCTTCGGATTGGCACAGACTGTTGATGCCCCAGGCACGACCGCCGGGCGAAAACACACATAAACGCCAGCGAACTAAGAAAGCACTTGAACTTTGTGATCCAACCTACCTCTTCGCGCTCCTGATAAGAAGGACACAGGGTGCATGGCAATTCTAGACGCTTCGCGTATCCCCACCAGTCCGCAGCCTCTGGCTCAAGCCCCCTCTGGCTCAAGGGAGCCTAGCTGGCTTGCTGCGCCCGCGGGCCGGCGGCCGCCCGACCGGCGGGCCGCCTGCGGGGCGCCGGGAGGGGTCACCCCTTCGGGCCTCCCCCTCCCGGGCCCCTCGCCGCGGGCGATGGAGTCCGTCTCGGCGCGGCGGCGGCGGCAGCGCAATGCTGCTGCGGCCCGCGCCCGCGGTGCCGCCCGCCCCTTCGGCGCCTGGGCTGCTGCCGTCGGCCCTCGGGATGCCGCGGGCGCGGCCGCCGGGCCTCTCGGGGCCACGGCCGCCGCCGCTGGCCTCCCCGACGCCTCGGCGGCCGCCGCGCGCGCCGCCAGCGCCGCGGCTCGAGCCGCTGGCGCCGCCGGCAGCGCCGCGGCCTCGGCCCTCGGCCGCGCCGCGTCGGCGGCCGCTGACGCTGCCGTGGCCGTTGCCGTTGCGGCCTTGCCTCCCGCCGCTCCGCTGGCGGCGGCGGCCGCCGCCTTTTCGGCGGCCCTGGCCGCCGCGTTTCGCCTCGTCGCGGACGCCGCCGCCGCCGCCGCTGGAGCCCTACATCAACATGTACGTCACTGTGAACGGCGCGTACGAGAAGAGCAGTCGTCGGCAGTGGTTGCAGATTGTGGCGCTGCTGAGCGTGATGGCGGACGTGCAGCTGGAGCCCAAAATCATCACCTACGGCACTGTGAAGACCGCGTGCGTGAAGAGCAGGCGTCAGCAGTGGCAGCAGGACGTGGCGCTGCTGGGCGAGATTGTGGCCGTGAAGCTGGAGCCCAACATCATCACCTACGTCACTGTGAACAGCGCGTGCGAGAAGAGCAGTCGTCGGCAGTGGTTGCAGACCGCGGCGCTGCTGAGCGAGATGGCGCTCCTGCAGCTGAAGCCCAACATCATCACCTACCACATCCAGAACAGCTGGTGCGAGAAGGGCGGGCGTTGGCAGTGACAGCAGGCAATGGCGCTGCTGAGCGAGATGTTGGACGTGCAGCTGGAGCCCAACATCATCACCAACGGCACTGTGGAGAGCGCTTGCGAGAAGAACAGGTTCCAGCTGTGGCAGCAGGTGGTGGCGCTGCTGGGAGAGATTGTGGCCGTGAAGCTGGAGCCCAACATCAACACGCACGTCACCGTGAACGGCGCGTGCGAGAAAAGCAGTCGTCGGCAGTGGTTGCAGACTGTGGCACTGCTGAGCTTGATGGCGAACGTGCAGCTGGAGACCAACATCATCACCTACTGCATCCTCAGGCCTTCAGGAGGCGCAGTCACCTCGACGACTACGCCGACGACGACTACGACCACGACCACCACGACGCCGACGCCGCCGACGACGACCTCCACGGACGCCGTCGCCGCGACGACGACGACGACGACCACGACCACGACCGCGAGCACGAGCACGACCACGACGACGATAGGGGGTTGGAAGAGGAAATTCTTGACAGTCGCAGACGGGACGAGCCTGCAGCTCGGGAGTCACAGGCGGGACGAGCCTTCAGCTCGAGTCTCAAAGGCGTACCTCACAGCTTCAGAAGAGACGAGCCTTCAGCTCGGGAGTCACAGGCGGGACGAGCCTTCTGCTCGAGACTCCAAGGCGTATCTGTTGATGCTCAAGCGGTTGGGGCTCAAGCTGTTGCGGCACGAGCTCAAGCTATCACATTGCCAGTCGCCGGGGCTGTCGGCCACCACCTCAGCTTCAGAAGGGACGAGCCTTCAGCTCGAGAGCCAGAGACGATGCCCATGGACGCCGAGAGCGCCGCAGAGACTGTGGCCATGAGTGACGGCGGCATTCTCGAAGATCGGGCCAGGAGCTTGTCCAACGAGGGTGGATGGCCTGTGCGTGAGGCTGCCCATTGGGGTGGCAGCGGTGATGATGGGTGGGTGGACCGAATGCAGTCCGCCCACGTCCCCGATCCACATCCCATTGGCTCACGCCCACACTCCGCCGACCACCCTCCCCGGGACGCGTCAAGACAGAGAGGGGCAGCCTTCAGCTGCGAGGGGGTCGATCCCTTGACCGTGGAGGCCTCCGTCCTGGTCGCGCAACCGACCCCTCCAGCTGACCTGGGCCTACGTCAAAACGGCTGCCGCCTTCCGCCCGCCGCCTCCCCCGGGCGCGACCAGGTTGTACACGCAGAAGACGGGCCTTCAGCCCGGGAAGCGCCGTGCGAAGCAGCGAGAGTGGAGGAGCCTGTAGCCCGGGAGTTCTTTAAAATGGGCAGATGGACGTTGACGGCGGCACGGCGGCCAATCAGCTCCCTGGGCATCCCTTTAATCCCGCGGACTCCCGTCCCTCACCCGCCCCCCAACCTGACAGTCACAGACGGGGCGAGCCCTCAGCTCGGGAATCACAGGAGGGACGAGCCTTCAGCTCGCGTCTCCAAGGCGTATCTCACAGCTTCAGAAGAGACGAGCCTGACCACCACGACGCCGACGCCGCCGACGACGACCGCCACGGACGCCGTCGCCTCGACGACGACGACGACGACCGCGACCACGACCACGACCGCGAGCACGACCACGACGACGATAGGGGGTTGGAAGAGGAAATTCTTGACAGTCGCAGACGGGACGAGCCTTCAGCTCGGTATTCACAGGCGGGACGAGCCTTCTCCTCGAGACTCCAAGGCGTACCTCACAGCTTCAGAAGGGACGAGCCTTCAGCTCGAAAACCAGAGACGATGCCCATGGACGCCGATAGCGCCGCAGAGACTGTGGTCATGAGTGACGGCGGCATTCTCGAAGATCGGCCCAGGAGCCTGTCCAACGAGGGTGGATGGCCTGTGCCTGAGGCTGCCCACTGGGGTGGCAGCGGTGACGATGGGTGGGTGGACCGAGCGCAGTCCGCCCACTTCCCCGATCCACATCCCATTGGCTCACGCCCCCGCCGAAAACCCTCCCTTGGAAGCGTCAAGACAGAGAGGAGCAGCCTTCAGCTGCGAAGGGGGTCGATCCCCTGACCGTGGAGGCCTCCGTCCTGGTCGCGCAGCCGACCCCTCCAGCTGACCCGAGCCTACGTCAAAACGGCCCCCGCCTTCCGCCCGCCGCCTCCCCCGGGCGCGACCAGGTTGTACACGCAGAAGACGGGCCTTCAGCCCAGGGAGCGCCGTGCGAAGAGGGAGAGTGGAGGAGCCTGTAGCCCGGGAGTCTTTAAATGGGCAGATGGACGTTGGCGGCGGCACGGCGGCCAATCAGCCCCCTGGGCATCCCGTTAATCCCGCGGACTCCCGTCCCTCACCCGCCCCCCAAGCTGACAGTCACAGACGGGTCGAGCCTGCAGCTCGGGAGTCACAGGCGGGACGAGCCTTCAGCTCGAGTCTCCAAGGCGTATCTCACAGCTTCAGAAGAGACGAGCCTTCAGCTCGGGAGTCACAGGCGGGACGAGCCTTCTGCTCGAGACTCCAAGGCGTATCTGTTGATGCTCAAGCGGTTGGGGCTCAAGCTGTTGCGGCACGAGCTCAAACTATCACATTGCCAGTCGCCGGGGCTGTCGGCCACCACCTCATAGCCCATTGCTCCCCCCCTGGCAACCGTATCGTGGCGACAGGTGGGAGTGCTGCCGAGGGAGCGCCCGCGGTCGGAGACCAGCTTCCTCCCGACAAGAGGTCCACGACGCCTCCCCGAGCGGATGGTGGAGGACATCTCGAGCCTCGTCCCAACATCGAGGGTCAGGAGTTCACACTGGAACGTGCGGCCTTCAGCTGCAGTAGTCGCCTGCGAGTGCTACGGCCCGAACAGGCGGTCGTCAGCCACAGCGCGCCGGCGCCTTCCCCTCCAAGAAACGACCGAGCAGGCGTTCTTACAACCCCTCACTCCTATCAGCGTCCCGGGGGCGGTCTCGTTGTTGAGGCGGAAGATGCGGCCGAAATTGCGTGCCCCCCTGGCAACAGCATCCTTGCGACAGTCGGGAATGCCGCTGAGGGCGCGCCTGCGCTCGGAGACCGGCCTGCTCCCGAAAGGAGGTCCACGACGCCTCCCCGAGCGGATGATGGAGGATATCTCGAGCCTCCTCGCAGCATAGAGAGTCAGGAGTTCACGCCGGAACGCGCGGCCTTCAGCTGCAGTAGTCTCCTGGGAGAGCTACAAACCGAACAGGCGGTCGTCAGCCACAGCGCGCCGGTGCCTTCCCGCCCAGGAGACAACCAAGCAGGCGTTCCCACAGCCCCTCAC
Organism: Prorocentrum cordatum; assembly: GCA_963575745.1. Classification (NCBI taxonomy): domain Eukaryota; class Dinophyceae; order Prorocentrales; family Prorocentraceae; genus Prorocentrum; species Prorocentrum cordatum. The sequence continues at coordinate 423,767 of CAUYUJ010009102.1, read as the reverse complement.
TCCTATCAGCGTCCCGGGGGCGGTCTCGTTGTTGAGGCTCGAGCGGTTGTGGCTCAAGCTGTTGCGGCACGAACTCGACTATCACATTGCCAGTCGCCGGGGCTGTCGGCCACCACCTCATAGCCCATTGCTCCCCCCCTGGCAACCGTATCGTGGCGACAGGTGGGATTGCTGCTGAGGGGGCGCCCGCAGTCGGAGACCAGCCTCCTCCCGAGAAGAGTTCCACGACGCCTCCCCGAGCGGATGGTGGAGGATATCCCGAGCCTCCTCGCAACACCGAGGGTCAGGAGTTCACGCCAAAACGCGCGTGCGTGCGGGCCACAGACGGGCGCGTGTTTGCGATCGGCACCGACCCTCCAGCCAGCGCCTCCGAGGCCATCCCCGTGGCCGACGGCCGATGCGGAGCCCATTGCCTGCAAAGCCTTGGGCTGTCGATACATTTGGTTGGCGACGAGACCCAACAACGCCCCTCTGCGACTCCGCCCGCCGCCGTCCCTGGCACTCTCGAAGACCCCTCGCTGGGTAACCGCGAACGCGCCTTGCAGAGGCAGGACATCGAGGCCATCCGCCAGCTTGTCGAGAGAAGTCCCTTCGCGCCCATTCGCCCTCGTTCCCCCGTCAGCGAATCCGCCCGAACGGACAGCGAACCGCAGCGACTCCCTCCCGAAGGCCGGACCACGCCGAGGAAGGCGACCCCCGTCCTGGCGACAGAAACGGTGTTTGACAACGTGCCTGGGCCAAGCACGACCCGCAGCACTCCCACACATGACGAAAGTCACGCTGCGACAGACGCGGGCGCGCTCGTGGACGAGGGCGGGCGCGGGTCTGAAGGCGAGCGCCAACGGGAGGGGCCTGCCCCGCTTACCACAGTGCAGCGCTCCTCTCAGCCCCAGCTGCTGGAGGCGACTCGGCCTTTACCTGGCGGCCAACCGTGCGGCCCGCGCCAACCCGCAAGTCCCCGCCAGGCTGCCGTGCCCCAGTAGCCGCCGCGCCCCGCGAAGCCATTGACGATTCCGGCGGCGGGCCCAACCAGTCGGAACAGTCGCAGAGCAGCGAACGTGAGCAGCATGCGGAGCAGGAGCCGGAAGAGCCCGATGAGCAGGAGCTGCCCGCCGCCTACGGGGAGGGCGCGGAAGTAGCGCCAGCGCAGGAAGGGGAACATGGGCAAGAACAGGAACAGACAACCACCCACCGCCACACTCCCCTGGCTGACACCACTTGCCCTGGCCCCTCCCTCCCAGGCAATGGCGCGAGCTCGAGCGCCGAGGAGCAACGGCAGCGCGGCCGGAACGTTCCCCCAGCGCGTTTTCGTGGCAGCGGGTGGACTCCCTGCCTAGCCTCTGTGACTGGCGACCCTCCAGTCTCCCCGCCGCCCCTGGGCCGAAACCTGGCCCGTAGCGACGCCGACCGCGCTGGCGGGTCGGGCGGGCGGCAGACGGCAGGCGGCGGACGCAGAAGCAGCAGCAGGCGCCGCGCCGAGGACCAGCCGCTGACCACCCCGCCCCTGGTAGCGGGTCCCGCCGCGCGTCACAGTCCAAAACCTTCAGACCCAGACACGGGACAGCAGCTATATAAAATTAAGATCGGCGGCATCCAGTGGGACCCCCCTGGGGAGACACCTGGCGAGACGATAAAGCGGCTTCAGGCCTCCCTGGGAGCAAGGTTCACAGGCGCCTGGCGCGCGTTCGCCCAGCAGCACGCCTTGCCTGGCAGCAATGGCGCGCTCGACCCGCGGCGGCACGACCAGCAAACGTGCGTCAACTTCCTGTTCTCCTTCCGCAGCCATAACTGCGACGTGCGGGCCATGGGCGACGCGCTGGACCTCGGCGTTGACTGGGCGCAGTTGCGGCTTCAGTACCTGGGTGGAAGTGGCGGCGCGGGCAGGGGGCGCCAGGCGGCGAAGGGCCACGCTGTTCGCCGCGCACCCAGGAAGGATCAGAAACAGTGGAAGGTCGTCACCTAAGCCGCGGGCGCGCCTGCCCTTGCTTCACCTCAATTCACTCTCGCTTCTCCTGGGTGTGGCCGTGCCCCGGCCGCGGCGGGGCCGGGTGCGCCGCGGGCGCCGCCGGCGACCGCCGCCTGCGGCCGCCCCCCGCGCTCCCCTGCGTCTCGGGCGCCGCGGGCGCCGCGGGCGGTGCTGGCGCCGACGGCGCCGCGGGCGCAGCCGGTGCCGCGGCCGCTGTCTGCGGCCGCCTCCCCCTCGGGCTTCCCTGCGCCGCGGGCGCCGCTGGCGCCGATGGCGCCGCCGGCTCCGCGGCCGCAGCTGGAGCCGCGGGCGCCGCCTGCGGCCGCCAGCCCCGCAGCCTGCCCGACAGCCCGCCCTCTACAGCAGCAACAGCAGGGCACCCCTGGAAGCCGGCAGCAGCAGCGGCAACAACAGCAGCTGCAACAGCAGCAGCAGCAGCAGCAGCAGCAGCAGCAGCTGGCACCCAGGGGGCCGACGCAGCAGCAGGGCTGCAGCTGCAGCAACAGCAGCCTCACACGTGCCAATACAGCTTGCAGCCTTCAGCTGCCTCCCTGGGTTTTACTGGACGCTCCCTGGGTCTTCTCGGATACGATGGGGCCTAGGAACAACCAAGGTCCCACCCGTCGCTGGCCCTCGTGCCTGCCACGCAGTGAGGACGGCCCGCCAGTCAGGCAGGGCTCTGGTGTCTTCCTTGCTCGGTACTGTCCCTGGATGCGCTGGGCCCTCTTCAACTGTGGTTGGCGCCACCGGTGCGAGAGACAACTGGCAGAGTGGCTGGAGCTCCGGCTGGCACGACGACCAGTGGCAGTCAGGCGGCAAGCGTGGCGGCGGCAGGCCAGACGATCGTGGCGAGAAGGTGCTACGGTGGGGCGACTGAGCCCCCCCCCCCGTCCCCAAGAGTTTCAGGTGTAGCGTCCGATTTCCACGCTCTGTGCAGCCTTCAGCTGCCTCCCTGGGTTACGTTTCAGAACCGTGCTCTCGCTCCCTGGGTTTCCCCAAGATACCACGGCCTTCAGCCGCGCTTCTCCGCCTTCCCTGGGAGCGACCCTGAGCTTGGGCTTATCGGCGGTGGGTCTCAACGCTGCTCAGGCGGTCTCCGTGCGTTGTGGTACGCCCCGCTTCGTTGGCTGGAGTGCCCACCCGGAGGTCGCTGCGGCCGCACTCGGACTCTGGGTCGCAGGTGTGTTCCCGTGCATGACTTGCCACAGTTTGGCAGCGGTCGGCCCGTGCCGCGCCCACACCTGTGGCTAGTGGTGCACCGCTCGCCGCAAGGATCCGCGCGCACTGGCGTCGCCCCATCGTCGCCCCCACGCTCAACCTTGTTGAGCGGTCACTTCCTGGGCTTCTTCGTGGCTGCGGACGGTTGCTTGTGCTGCAGCGGGCACGCGTCAGCGCAGCTTTCTCAGAGCGTTATTGCCACTCTTTCTGGTCCGCCAGGGGATCCTGGAGAGCTGCTCTTCGTTATGTCACTTAGTTGCTTCCTGGTGCACGCCCTGTCATCTTCGGTTGGCCCTCGTGTCTCGCGCCGAGGTCGGGCACAGGTGTACTTTCCGCACTGCGTCACTTCATGTCGTTGATCTTTAGCGTGCGAACGCATCCTTCCGCAGTTGTTTTGAGGGTCGACGTGCATCGGTTGGTCACTGACTTCAGTCGTGCCTTTACAGCCGCGTTGGTGCGTACTCTGAAGCTGCGACGGTTCGCTGGCGCCGTCAGAGTCCCTTCTTCCCGCAGGATGCCTGCGTCAGCTCTCTCGCCTACGGTCTCGCTCATACCCGGCAGACACCCTGGGCTCTCTGACACTTTTCTTGCACGGACGACGTCAGCTCTCTTGCCTACGGTCTCGCTCATACCCGACAGACACCCTGGGCTACTGACGCACTTCTTGCACGGAAACTTCCTGGGTTGCTTCGTGACTACGATTGCTTGTGCTGCAGTGGGTATGCGGCAGCACAGCTTTCTCCGAGCGCGTTTTCTTCTTTCTGGTCTTTCAGATTCTCCCGGAGAGCCGCTCTTTGTTATGTCACTTAGTTGCCTCCTGGCACACGCCCTGCCACCTCGGATGCCGTCGGGTCTCTCGCCGAGGTCGGGAGCAGGTGTACCTTTGCACTGCGTCACATCATGTCGTTGATCTTTCGCGTGCGAACGCATTCTTCCGCAGTTGGTTTGAGGGTTGACTCCGGTTGTCAATGACCTCAGGCGTGCCTTTTCAGCCGCGTGGATGCGCGCTCTGAACTGCGACGGTTCGCTGGCGCTGTCAGAGTCCCTTCTCCCTGCTGGACGACGTCAGCTCTCTTGCCTACGGTCTCGCTCATACCCGACAGACACCTTGGGCTACTGACGCACTTCTTGCACGGAGTCAGATCCCCACTGCCCTGTGATCGTCGGACCGACGCGATCCTTGACTGGGGGTGTGCGTCGCGCCATTTTGGCAGCGTCCTTCCTGCTTCCTGGGTGGCTGTTTCCCGTCAGACTCCCTGGGCTGCAGCTTGCGCCGCCGCCTGATCCGCGGCCCCCGCGCGCGCCCGGCGAATTCGTCACGGCCGCAGCCCGACCGTGACCCGCCGCCGCCGGCGCTTCCGCCTGCGGCTTTAAAAAAAATATCCCCACCAGTTCCGTAGCCCCCCTGGCTCAAGCCATTTCTCGGGGGGGCCTCCTCCCCCGGGGTCGGGGCTCGAGGTGGCCGGCGCGGCCTGGGCGGCGCGGCCGGGCCGCGCGCTTCCGCCGCCGCCGCCGCCGCCTCGGCATGGCTGGCCTTCCTGAGACGCCCGCGGCGCGGCGGCGGCGGCAGGCTCGGAGGGCGATGGCCCGCCGGCTGGTGGCCGCTGCCGCCGCGCGCGTGCCGCCGGGTCTCCCCGGCGCCGCCGGCGCCGCTGGGGCCGCCTCCGCTGCGGGCGCCGCGCGCGCCGCCGGCGCCGCCGTTCCTGTCAGCGTTCGGCGTCGTCGGCCTTCGTTTCCACTACGTGCAGCAGGCGCCCCAGATTGGTACATAGTTGTCTGTTTGGGTAGTTGCTCGGAGCTTGGCGCCGCAAGGGCGACTTTCTCCGCATTTCCCCATCCCCAGCATTCGCACTGCTGGCCGCTTGTTCACTTCGGTGTGGCTGGCGCCTATGTGCGTCTGCCTCTCGAATGCGGATCATTTTGCTCTGTGCATGTGCACCTGACGCATCGCGTGTAATTTGCCTTGATCCGTAGTCCCGGACATCGCTGTCGCCGCCAGACCGTGGTCGCGCGGCCGCCGACCAAACAAAACATATATCCCCACCAGCTGGGGATAGGCTGCTCGGAGGTCTCCCCCTCCACGGGCCGACCCTCTGCGTCGTCTGCGGCTGGCACCGGTGGGCCTCTTCGCAGCAGGACGGCACTGTGGTGCTCGGACACCCAACTCTGCGGTGGAGTTCAATGGCTGCGCGCCGAGTGGTTCAGCCTTCCGCGCCTTCGGCCCCTTGTTTTCCGCCGCCAGCAGCCTGTTACCCGGGCTCGTGCATCGTTGCTAGCCAGGTCGGCTGCGCGGAGCTTGGCGCCACAAGGGCGACTCACTCCGTTGCGCTCGCACTCGTGGCCGCTTGTTCACTTTGGTTTACTGGGCGGCGCCTAATTAGGTGCGTCTGCTGGTGAATGCAGAGCATTTTGTTCAGTGCATGTGCATCTGCACACTTTGTCTGCAATTAGCTTTGTGCCGCCCGCCCCAACATTGCCTGTTGCCGCCAGACCGTCGTCGCGCGGCCGCCGACCAAAAAATATCCCCACCAGCCCTTCCATAAATGAGTCCCAAGGGAGTGGAGGTTATGAGGGAAGCGGGGGAGCATGCCGAAGAACAAAGGGCGGGGTGAGCCGCCATATACCCCAAGAGGGGGAGGATTAGGAGGAACCGTCGTCGTCGGAGTAGGAGGAGGAAGAGGAGGAGCAGGAGGAGGAGCAGGAGCAGGAGGGGGAGGAGGAAGAGGAGGAAGATGAGGAGGATAAAATGGAGGACTGCGAGGACGAGGAGGACGAGAAGGAGGAAAAGGATAAGGAGGAGGAGGAGGAGGAGGAGGAGGAGGAGGAGGAGGAGAAGAGGAGGAGGAGGAGGAGGAGGAGAGGAGGAGGAGGAGGGGGAGGGGGAGGAGGGAGGAGGAAGAAAAAGAGGAGGACGAGGAAGAGGAGGAGGAGGAGGAGGAGGAGGAGGAGGAGGAGGAGGAGGACAATGGCGAGCTTTCGGGCCTCTTGGGCCGTCTTTGGGGCCTCTTGGCGGTCCCAGGGGCCTCTTGCGTATATCGGGGAGCCTCTTGTGGCCTCTTGGGGGTCTCTTGGGAGTTTTTTGAAGGCCTCTTGGGGGCCTCTTGGGGCCTCTTGGGGCCCTCTTGGGGCGCTCTTGGGAGCCTTCGGGGCGCTCTTGGGGCCATGTTCGAGGAGATCTAGCAAAGAAGGGGGGGTCGTATATTAGCGCTGCCCCTCTAGAGTGCCTCGAATCGCCTCTGAGGCCCTTCTTGAGGCCAAAATCCGTCCAAAACCTAAGGACAGTCAATGTTTTGTGTTTTTTCGTTTTTTCGCTCTTGGAGCCGTCTTGGGCCATCTTGGGAGCCTTGGGGCCTTTTGGGGCCCTCTTGGGGCGCTCTTGGGGCGCTCTTGGGAGCCTTCGGGGCGCTCTTGGGGCCATGTTGGAGGAGATCTAGCAAAGAAGGGGGGGTCGTATATTAGCGCTGCCCCTCTAGAGTGCCTCGAATCGCCTCTTGGGCCCCCCCAAGAGGCCAAAATCCTTCCAAACCGAAGGAAAGTCAATGTTTTGTGCTTTTTCGTTGTTTCGCTTTGGGAGCCGTCTTGGGCCATCTTGGGAGCCTTGGGGCCTCTTGGGGCCCTCTTGGGGCGCTCTTGGGAGCCTTCGGGGCGCTCTTGGGGCCATGTTCGAGGAGATCTAGCAAAGAAGGGGGGGTCGTATATTAGCGCTGCCCCTCTAGAGTGCCTCGAATCGCCTCTGAGGCCCTTCTTGAGGCCAAAATCCGTCCAAAACCTAAGGAAAGTCAATGTTTTGTGCTTTTTCGTTTTTTCGCTTTTGGAGCCGTCTTGGGCCATCTTGGACGTCCCAACGACCCGCGGAACCCCTTGTCCAGGTCGGTGGGGAGGGGTCAGGGGAGGGGTAAACCCCTCCCCGAAGGGAAAGAAGGGGGTTGGCAGAGGAAACGCTCTAGACCACCTACGCCCTAAAGGGCTGGTGAGATTCTGGTTAAAAGCGGAACCCCCGCCTGAATAGCAGGCCGTGAGTCGCTCGTCTCTCAAGGGAGGGACACCTGTAGTGAAAAGGAATGCCTGCAGGCACTCATGAGGCGGGGATCTGGTACGGGAGAGTGGCTTGCAGCATCGCCGATGCATTCTGAGTTTGCTCTGGTCCTCCCCCTCCTCGCCCTCCTCCTGCCCTCTCACCCCTGCCTTTGTCCTCCCTTCCGCACCCCTGCCCGCGGCCGCGACCCAGAGAGGCGAACTTGAGGGCCGGGCGCGCGGCGCTCCGCGTGTCGGCAGGCGTGGCGCACCCTTGTCGGGGCGAGGGGGCGGGGGTGCCGGCTGCTGCTGCGGCTTCTCTGGTCCTTAGGAGCCCCCCTCGTCGCCACGCCTGGGCGCGGACTTGGGGCCAGAGTGGTGCCTGGGAGGGGTCTGGGGAGGGCGGCTGGTTCTGAGCCAAGTTGGGAGGAGCGGCAGGAACCCCGACTTCCTGACGCCGAGTAGAAACCACAACGGGCGGCTGCACCTCGTTTCGGATTTCTTGAGGGCCATCGCGGAGCGGTCCACATCGAAATATGCCATGGGCAAACTCGACGCACCGATGCGACGGCCCAGGGAAAGGCACAAGTAAAGCGGATGAGTATGAAAGTGGGGAGGAGGAGGAGGAGGAGGAGGAGGAGGAGGACGACGATGAGCACGACGAGGCAAAGAAGTGGAGGACACGGAGGGGTGTCAGGCACATGCGGAGCCGCGGAGGAAAATGAGTGTAGTGCTTGGCTGGAGGGTGGTGGGCATGATTTGTGGTTTGGCAGCTGGCGTGCCTTCGGGATTTGCCCCACAGCATCGACTCATGTTCAGTCGACCTCAGTTGGGTCCCAGCCTCGTTTTGTCCCTGCCCGACGGTGGTCGGGTTGACCCAAAAGGGGGTCCAGCGACAAGCGGGTGGTGCAATAGATTTGGTGCAATAGATATCTGGAGTTGCGATACATTTTGGGCGTGCAATACTATCCGTGGCGCAAACGTATTGCTGGATTTTCGCGTGAAATGCATTACTTGCAATACAATGCAATAGCATTCTCCGGCGCTTTACATCTGCTATACAACTGCTACAATATTAGTGCACCACCCCCTTTCAGCTGGACCCTCTTTTGGGTCACCCAAAGGTGGCTGCAGCGACAGAGGCGGAAGCCCAGTTCCATGATCCACGGTTGGTAGTCCCAGCGGGCCAGTTACCAGCGAGAGAGATCAAACGGCCTCAAAGGGCCTTCCGCCAGTGTCCAGACAGGGATGCACTGTACTCCTTCAACGACGTCCTTGCCGTGCATGCAAAGCTGAATGTGGCATGCGACGTCTTCATTGCGGTGAGAGCAGGACAGGGTCTGAGCTATACATCCGCTCCGGTTTAGCGCTCGGTCTGGAGAGGCGCAGGTTTTGACCGCCCCCAACTTGTCCGCAGCCTCGTTCTCCTCTTCCTTCCTCCAACGTCGCTCCTCCTTCACAATTACATAATCTGAATACTACTCTCCTCTCTCCCCTGATGACGTGCGGAAGATATCCGGCCCCCCTTCGCGCATCGTTTTTTTGCACGCAGGACTCCCAGGAAACAGGTTGTCGCTGGGTTTTTGTTTCAAAATGTTGCTCCCGCTGAAGCGCCGGCCTCATGTTCAGGCTTCCGCTTGTTCCGAATCGAGCTCCCGCTGCAGCGTTGGTCTCATTTGCGCGCTTCCGCTCGTTCCGAACCGTGCTTCCGCTGCAGCGCTGGCCTTCCTTCCAAATAGTCCCCGAAAACTAGAAAATTGCTCTTCGAAATAAACCATTGGACGTGATTCCACATTCGGCCGCAGAAGCCCCCCCCACTTGGGGGCGTCGTCGCTTTCAGGAAGTATCAAGCAGGAGCCCCGTTTACGTTCTGAGAAGGCGATGCTGGAAGCAGAGCCAGCGGGTGCTCTCCTTCAGCCCCGCCTTGTGTAGAGCTTTTCGGGGAGCCTAAAAAGCTAGACATGGGGCCACGATTCCAGACCGGCCCAGACCTCTCGAAGGCTATCCACCGACCTTTTAAATAACTTGGCGCCGTGACATGACATGTTGGGCGGTGTTGTGTTCTGCGCCGTTGTGCGATGCCATATTGTGTGTTGCAATGCTTTGCGAAGCAAAGTTTCACTGCGCAACGCCACGCCGTGCATCGAGTACCCTCTCGCGATCATTGCCTTGCTCGACATCCGACTGTGCGAATAGGGAGGAGATCTTCGCCATGGCAAGGGATGGAAGGGACGGGTAGGACGTCAGATCTGACGCCAGCGCACCTAGCTTGTCCTCCCCCCTCTTCGTGGCACATGGCCTATCGGGGGGCTCGGGACTGTCTTGTAGTCGGGGCCGTCTTGGGCGCAATGGTTCCGCCGAGCTCTCCCCAGTAGGCTCTGTTTATCCATCTTGGGGACGTTTGGGCGGTTCTTGGGGTCGTCGGTTTTCAGGCAGGCTTGGGGCCATCCAGGAGCCCTGTTGGGGCAGTTGTTCGGCCGTTTTGTGGGTTTCCCGTGTCGGGGCTCTCTGAATTTTTTGGAGGCGATCTAACGTCGAAACGCAGCGGAAGCAAAAGGCGCTGATATTGTTTATGTATTCCCTTGCGTTTCGCCTCTTGGAGACTCGCTGAACGTTTATTTGAACGTTGGCTTCCTGTGGCTTTCCTATGGCTTTGAAGGCTTAAAGGACTCTCGTCTTTTCGGGCTTCCGACAGGCCAAGACGGCCAAACAGGCTCGACAGATCGCCCCAAGACGGCCCATGAGGCCTCCAAGAGGGCCCCAAGACGGCCCAAGAGGGGCCCAGAGGAGCCCAAGAGGCTCCCGAGAGAGCGACCCTGGGCCCCGAGAGGGTCCAAAGACGGGCCAAGCCCCCCGAGATGGCCCAAGAGGCTCTTGAGACGGCCCGGGAGCCTCCCGAGAGGACACCTCAGACGGCCTAAGGAGGCATAACACATTGTTTGCGAAGGCCTTACGGCCGGTGCTGCGGGCCCTGAAGGAAGTCGTCGATTACCACGACCACGACCACGATGACCACGGCGACGACGAAAAACTTCCAAACACTGAAGGCATCTCGTTGATTTTGCCCTCTTGGAGGTCTCTTGGAAGTGCTCTTAGAGCTCTCTTGGACCACTTCGACCAAAACGTTCACAAGTTGAAGGAGCATCGTTGATTTTGCCGTCTCGGGGTTCTCTAGGCAGTGCTCTTGGAGCTCTCTTGGGGGCCTCTTGGGGCCTCTTGGGGAGCTTCTTGGGCGCCTCTTGGGGCCCCCTAGGTCTCAACCGATGGCAGCACACTAAGTCTGCATCGGGCGTGTAAGTGACTTGGTTATCTCGGTAATCCCGTAAAAGATACGCAACCTTTTCCTGTGACTCAGGGGCCCCTGAACATCAAACGGCAGCGGTACAGCAACAATCGCAATCTGTGCTAATATACATTCCAACCGACACTACGCACAAACGATAAACTCAATAAAACAGGGGTGATATTGGCACGGGCGGAAAAAGGAGTTAGCACAGATACTCTACAAATCACACTGCCTAAACTCAGGGCTCCCCGGACATTTACCAGGAGACTCTAACTGCAAATTCAAACTAACGCTGAAAACTCCAAGCTTTCGGGAACGGGACCGAAATTAAAACACAGATAAGCATCACTGTCACCGCAGGTCCCCTGCACAAACCAGTCAGACTCGACTGTGAAACACACCGGCGGTCGCGTCAGCGACACATATATCCCCTTAATTATCTCAGCACGCCGGGCGATCGGTCGATCTCGCCAGGCAAGCAAGTCCGCGCCTCGCGGGCGCTCAGCAAGGTGTACATCACGATGCACATCAGCTCCTGCGGCAGCGCCGCCACGTCGCCATAGGCTGGGTCCACGTCATCTTCTTCTATCCGAAGAATCTCAATGTGCGTACTCGGGCAGCGGCTGGAACCTCGGCGTCTGCACGTCCTGGTTGTAGCGGAACTGAGACTGGCACATCATGTGGCGCACGCACTTTCTTCTGGCGAGGCTGCTTGGTGTTCACGCCTGTCGTCATCATCTCGGTCACCTCGGCGTCGCGCTTCTCCGTCTTGCTGGGGTTCGGCTCGGTCTCTGGCTCCAGCGGCTTGATGCTTTTCTGCTCCGTGTCCGTGGTAGTCCAGCGTGTCCAGCAGGTGCCGACCCAGAATCCACAGCCCAAAGCCACGGCATCGCCATCATGAGTCCGAACATGGCCAGCTTCATCAGCAGAGTATTCCAGTCGTCGTTGGTCGGTGGGTTCAACAGCTCGACGCCGCTGGGCGTATACTGCACCAACTCAGCTCCAGAGCCTGTCGCTCCAGTAGCCGCCAACGTAGCTGGCAAACGAGCTCCACTCGCGCCACAATGGCGCGTCTTGGCCTTGGCCCTCGCCTTCGCCACGGGCTCCTTCTCGAAGGTGTCGAGCAACTCTTCTCCTGCCTGGTCCAGCCCCTTCTCGCGTTGCTCCATCGCGCGCTTGGTGAGCTTTTTGCCGGCCACGAAGTCGGGGTCGTAGCGCAAGGCGTGACGGCGCAACACATCTGCCATCATCTGACGTGCCGAAAGCTTGGTGAGCCCGTCCGCCATCTGCTGCTGGGTGTTCACCCATTTCCACTTAGCGTTGACCTCCGCCAGCTGCTCGTTCACGATATTCACCTCGATGGCCGTCCTCTTCTCCGCGATGCCCAATCCCGCCGTAGCTGACCGCGAGGCGTCGTAGAGGCACTTAGCGTCTGCGATGAACGGCGACTATCCGAGGTATGTCATGGCGGCGTCGTGTCCGAGGTCAGGCCTTAGACTCAGGGCCAAAAAGACCTTCACCCACATCAGCGAGTCAGCTCCCATCGCCGCGGCCTGCGCCTCGGCGGACAATGAGCTCCTGCACAGCCGCACCAGCTTCTTCGAGGCCCACTCCATGGCCACGAATGGCGTCGGGGTGCCGGCGTTGAGCTCGTCCTCGGGTCCGACGAAGATCTGATAGCTTCCCTGGGAACTTCCGTCAGGTCGGCTAGCCCAGCTCGCATCTGAGTAGCCTCCAACGCGCAATTCACTCCACGGCTTGTCGAAGCCGAAGTACAACCCCACGTCCGCGTTGGCCTTCAGGAGCCGTAGATCCTTGTCGCGCCCAGCAAGGCCTGCACCGTCGCGTGTCCAGTTGCCGCGGCTCTGAACGATACGGTCGCCGCCGCGATGAGAACCCCCTGGGCAGCCGGCCACTGCAGCTGGCCGTTCAGGGTCCTGAAACTGGTGAGCTCCTTTGGCGACAGCGCACTGGTGGGATCTGCCCGCCGGTGCCTCTCCACGGTGATGGGCTTCACCACGTGCAGGTACTTCTCGAACTTGATGGTGGCCGCGTAGGTGCTCAGGGACTGCTCCACCTCGCCGCCGGTGAAGACTAGGCTCGGCCCGAACTCCCGCTTGCAAAACTTGAACTTCTCATTGAGCGTGCCCGGCCGCGCCTGGATGCATTCGGCATCGTCCAGCTTGGCGTGCAGGTCATCCTCGCAACTCACGTTCTCGCCGCAGCCGATGAAGTCGCCCGCGTGCTTGCCGATCAACCCGTCCACCACGAACGTCTGGCCGTCGAAGCTGCGCGCGTCGAACGGGTCGTCCGAGGGTCGCGCGGCCCGCAAGGGCAGCAGCGAGCAATTCTCGAGCCAGCGGTTCTTGAACCCGATCTCCTTCGTGACTTCGTCGGAGCGGTGGCGCCGGAGCTTGGGCGACCGCGGGTCCCCAAGGCACGGCTTGATCATATTGAGCAACTGTCTTGGCTGCAAGCCGATCTGGTGCGCAAGCATTTCCCTCATCTCCTTCGTCGGGCTCGCGCACAGCTTGATGCCGTGAGCGCTGACGTCCTCGGCCTGCAAGAACGCAGACTTCACATCCGCAGCGAACAACCTCCACTTCCTCGAGGCCGCCCAGAGCATGACCGCGTGCCGGCCAAGCCTGCTCAAAGCGGGCGCCTCCTTGTCGAGCTGGCCCTCGACGACGTCGCGGTGCTTGAAGCCTGGTAGAGCACTCGCGCGTTGGCCACTCTCTGCCCGTCCTTCACCTTCCACTTCGGCAGGAAGCGTAGCGGACAGCACGCCGCTGGGTCCACCTCCGCCTCGTCGATGGGCCCCCAGCCGTCGTTCTTGTTGAACACCTCGAGGGCTCCCAGCTTCGCCGCGTAGAACTGCTCCCGCTCCTCGGATGTGAGCACCCCCATCCACGATGGTGGGAACCTTCCTCTTGAAAGCCAGCATGTAGATCGTCTCGGTGGATTCCTCCAATCGTCGCCCACATCCTCGATGAGACACGACTCCTCCTGCTGGGGGCGCGAGCTTGGCCCGCGACATGCGGGCGCGTTTTGCCGACGGGATGCCGTCCAGCTTCTCAGCCTCCTCGATGCTCCTCTTGGCCATCGCCGCGATGTGGGCTCTGCTCGGCTCCCTCGTCGCGTTGCCACGCCCCCGCGCAGCGCTGGCCCATGAAGGTGCAGGGCCTGGGGCCGCCTCCTCGCCAGCCTCGGCTGGCTGGGGGGCCTCGGGAGCTGCCGCGGCCGCCGCTCCACTCGGCCCCCGTCGTTCTTGCTTGATCTCCATCGCGGTGTCCCTGGGCGCCGGGCTGCTGCGCGCCCACGTCGTCCAGGGCGTCGTCGTACTGGGGCCGCTGGCCCCCCTCGGCGAGGTCACTGAAGCTGCAGGTCCCCTTGGTCCGCCTGAGCGCCCTCCTCAGCTTCTCGATGGTGCTGGGCGGGCTGTCGGGATCCTCGCGTCGCCCTTCTCGTTCCCGGGTCTCGCTCGTCAGCTCGGGGCGGAGCTGCTGCGCCGTGCAGCGGTAGATCGTGCGCCCGTGCGTGACCCACACCACCGACGTGCGCATCGCGTCGTCCTCGTTGACCTTCGACTCCACCGCCACCACCAGCGCCGGGCCATGCCAATGGCACTTCTCCAGGCCCGTCGACATCTCGGGTCGCCAGAAGTAGACCCACTCGCCGATCTGGTACTCGCGGCGCGTCGGCCTGCTGCGCGCCAACAGCGCAGCTCGCGAGCGAGCAGTTGGCCTCGATGAAAGCCGCCCCCGCCGCAGCGCGCCTGACCATCATCTCGTGCACTTCGCTCTTGGGGTCGACCAGCGCGGCCTGCTCCGCCAGGCCGAAGTCCTCGTCGCACAGAGCGCCAGGTACCTTGGGCTGCGTGCCCAGCATCAGCGTCGCGGTGCTCCGCTGGCTGGCGGTCATCCTGAGCGCGGTCTTGTGCGAGTCGTCGGGAAACTGCAGGTGGCACTTGCTGAGCTGCTCCCTCCTGACCGCATGGTTGCGCCCCATGAGCCCAAGCTTGTGGTGCGCGCCCTTCGGGACCAGGTCGAGTGTAATGTTATGCTTGCTCATCCACTGGTGCATCTTTCATGACGTGTGCGAGCCTGCCATGTCCATCCTCATGGTGTCGGGCTTGCCGGCCCAGCTGATCCACAGCTTCTGAAACAGCTTCACCTCCTTCTTGAAAGTCTCCTTCGCGATCGGGTAGTCCACTTCGTAGCGCGTGAACTCGTCCATCAGAGCCAAGATCTCCCGCTCCATGTTCTTCCAGGTGACGTAGTAGACGTCGGTGTTCACGACCTCGTTGGACTTTTTAGCTTTTGGTAGTGCAGCCACGCGTACTGATCGAGGTCGCTGCCTGCTCAGGCAAACTTCACACTGGAAGAGCTTGGCGCACTGAATCCACTCTGCAGGGGCCTTCGCGTGCTTCATGGCGGTTGCCAGCGCCGCGTTGGAGGGGTGGCCCAGGCTGATATGAGCGCGCTTGACCGCCCTGATCGTCGACCCGTTGAAACGCTTCAGCAGCTCTTGCATTACGTCCGTGTACTCGATGGCGTCGACATCCTTGTAGACCTCCTCGGCGGTGTTGATATCCTCAATGTCGTCGGCCATGCCCTGGTAGGCGATCAGGTAGGCCATCCTTCGCGCCATCGGTCTCGGGTAATTCTGAGCCTGCTGGGCAAGCTTGCCGTGCAAGACCACGTGCTCCTCGGTGCAGCGGCACAGCGTGCTCATGTGGTGTATGAACTCCTTGTTCGTGGACTGGGGTCGCGTAGGCTTCTGGTACGGCATGAGCTCGTCCTTGATCTCGAACTTCGCGCCCAGCCTGCACTGGTCGAACCGGCAGTGGTATCCAGGTAGCTTCTGCCAGGTCTTGGTGTGCCAGTGTAGCCCTTGCCACGGGCTTCCTGCATACGCATGACGTCCACCATTCTGCTGCCTCGCGAACGAATCCCGAACCATCTTGAGAAACGTCCTCTCCTCTCGCTGTATGGTGAGGTTGATCTCCTTCGCGTGCTCCTCCGAGAGCTTCTCGTAGACATACTGCCAAGAGCGCCAGATCCTGCACGGGGGTGCGAAGAAGATGTCGTCGGGCTTCTCCTCATCGATCTTGTTTAAGAAGCAGCGAATCACGCTGGGCTTGGAAAAGTCCCAGCCGTCGGCTTGCCTGAACCGGACCACCTTGACCTGTGGGAACTCCAGCAGTTCCTCCGACAAATCCCCTTTGTCCACAAAGACCTCCCAGACCACGCGCTTGCGGGGTCCTCTGAGCGTATCCTTCATGTCGGTCTCCGCTTGCTCCAGGGCCAAGGTCAAGTCCGAGTAGGTGTCCGCATCCATGTCGGTGGGCCCTGCCTCCGCGAGCTCCTCGGTCGACAGCGCCTCGTCGTCGCTGCCGATGTCGTAAAACTCCGTGACGGTCTCGAGGTAGTAGGCGTCGGCGTCTGGCACCGACGAGTCGCTGCTCTCGTCGGTCTTGGCCTTCACCGAGCTCCCCTCCGAGTCCTTGTCCGTCGAATCGTCGCTGCTTTCCTCGCCGTCCGTGGGAGCGCCCTCGTTCATGGCGTCGTCCGCTTCCTTCCCGGCGCTGCCCAGCCGGTCGATGATGAAGTGGCCTTTCTCGTCACGCTCGGACTTCATCCAACCCTTGTCGGGGAGATCCTTCATCATGAACGTACCTGCCGGAAATTCCTGGATGAGACCCCACTCCTCCATGCAGGGCCTGGCGATGAGCAGCGGCGCCCACCCCTCGACGAGGTGGATGGCGACCTGCTTCTTGACGCCGAACGGCCACACCGTCAACGCCATTGCCTTCTTAGCCTCCAGCGTCTTCCCGTCTCCGAACCTGAACTGTCGGTCGCTCTTGTCATACTTGGCCTCGTGCAGCAACTGCTTCACTCGCAGCAGCTCCTCCCACTGCGCCCGGACCTCGTCACCCATGACGGGGCGCGTCGCGCCTCCGTCACTGATGCCCTTGCCGACGGTCAGCAGGAACACCTCCTCGGTCGAGTTCGCGTACTCCAGCGTCTCGATGTCCTCGACCATGCTGCCTGACTCGGTCTCCGTCCTGGCGAACCCGCCGCGACGAAACCTCTTGAACCTCGGGCCGTGCTGCTGTGTCGAGCCTGTCCCAGTCGATCCCGCACTCGGCGCTGCTTGAGGGCGGACGAACGGAGCTTTCGGGTATTTGAACACTGGTGGATCTCGTCGTGGCTGACCTGCCCCTTTGCCTTTGCCTTTGCCTTTTCCGCGTCCGCGTCCCTTACCTTTACCTGGTGCTCGAGTGGGTCGCGCCTCGCGCTGGTAGTTGTTGTCCGGCGCCACGGCGACGATCGGGTAAAAGCCTCGGGACTCCGCGATCTCAGCCACGCGGTTCTTTGCATCCACGAAACTCAGGTAGGCCTCGTCGCACGAGAGCTGAGCGTCCTCGACATCCTGCGGCAACACCTGCGATCTCGGCCTCCTCGTCTGCGCCCTCGTACTCGTACTCGTCTTCGTCCTCGTACTCTTCCTCCTCCAGGTGCGTGTCTTCGTAGCTCAGGTCTCGCCCCCACTCGTAGTCGTTCGTGTAATGAGCATCGTCCTTGGCGTTCTGTCCGAGCAGCATCGTCTCAACTCGCTTGATATCGCGCTTGTCGGGCAGACCTTCGGCTCCGTACGCGTCGAGCGAGGCTTTCCTCACCTTTTGCCAGCTGAGACCGTCTACGCATTGACTCCGAACCTGGGCGGCACCCGACGGCCGCTCTCGTGAGGAGGTGCCAGCCCGCCAGCATATCTGGGATCTCCATGCCTACTTCCTTCTGCTTCCTGAGGTCGCACTGATGGCGCAGGCAGCACAGCTTCATCGACTCCTTGTCCTTGCGGGCGAACCTGCCGAAAAACTGATCTGTCCGGGCTGGCAACTCAGTCTGATTGTCGTACTTATAGTACTCGTCCAGGACCTTGAACAGCGGCCTGAAGGCGTCGTCTGTCTCCAGCAGGTCCAGATCTATCTCCTCCGTAGCCTCTGCCGCCTCTCCTTGCAGCGAATTCATGACCAGGAAAGCCCCCTCGCTGATGGCGGTCGTGCCGCGCTTGCGGCTGCATCTCTCGAAGACCTCCAGATTGCGCCTGAAAAGTTTGTAGCCGTCGGTCTTCAGCAACTCGTAGCTCGGTGCTGTCTTTGACAGGCCTGCGTCAAGGCCTCTTCCCCCGTCCCAGGCCGAGCTCTCTTGGCGCCACCAATCTCCGCCTGTCCAGCCAGCCCGCTCCTCAGCGTAGGTGGCCTCGTCGCCCTCGCTGCCGGGGACCCGAGTGGTCGCGGCAGCAGGGTCCACGCCGCTGGCGGCCGAAGCGGCAGCGGCGGCAGGCGGCGGGGCGCCCGGCGGCTTCGCCGGCGGCGGACCTGGCGGCTTCGCCGGTACGCGGGGCGGCGCCTCGCCGGCGGGCATGGCGGCGGCGACTGGGGAGCCGGAGATGGGTGTGGATCTCCGGCTCCGCTACCAATCTCAACCGATGGCAGCACACTAAGTCTGTTTCGGGCGTGTAAGTGATTTGATTATCTCGATAATCTCGTAAAAAGATACGCAACCTTTTCCTGTGACTCAGGGGCCCCTAAACATCAAACGGCAGCAGTACAGCAACAATCGCAATCTGTGTTAATATGCAACCCAACTGACACTACACACAAACGATAAACTCAATAAAACAGGGGTGATCTTGACACTAGGGGCCCCTTGGGACGGAGGAGTCGAAATGTCGGTTGATGCTCTTCGCCCTTTCGGGAGCCTCTTGGGGACCTCTTGGGCCCTCATGGGGCCGCCTTGCACTCGTTTTAGGCAGTTTGGAGGCGCTTTCGGCAGCCTGTTTGGCCGTCCTGGGGCGATCCTTGGGGTCTTGAGGCGTCGGAAGCCTGGCGGAAAGGCGACGACGGGATCAACACTGAAAAACGCAGTGAAAGTTTATGACTATCTAGTCTTGGGTCCCTCTTAGGGGCTCCTCTTGGAGCCCTCTTGGAGCCCTCTTGGAGCCCTCTTGGGCCGTCTTGGGGGGTCCTGAGGCCGCCTCGAGGGCATTGCGAAGCGATCTTGGACTGTTTCAGGGCACCTTTAGAGGAAGCCACGTCTGGGAGGGAAGAAATCGAAGGGGAAGCTTCTCTCAGGGAGGGGTGTTCCCCCCAGGGGAGGGGTGGCGCACAACCCCCGGGACCCCCCCCGGGGCCCCCTTTCCTCCCCACGCCATATCCCCAGCGGGGAAGGGATCAAAGGGAAGGGGCTCCCCTTCGACTCGATTACGACGTTGCTCGAGTTCTCTTTGGCTGGAACGTTTGAGGAGGAGGACCCACGGACAGGGGATGAGTGGCGAGGGCGACGATGACGACGATTCAAACGGAAAATCCCCTCACACACACACGCGCCGACAGGGCAGTCGGATTTTCACATTGTGTATCATTGCTTTTGGGGAATTCTCGTCCTGCCCAGATCGGCCAAAGGCGGCTGTAAGGGCTTCCGGGATTGCCCCACGACGGCCCCAGAGGCTCCAAAGAGGTTCCAAAGAGGGCCACAGGACGGCCCCAGAGGGCTTCAAGACGGCCACAGAGAGCCCCAAGAGGGGCCAACGAGGGCCCCAAGAGGCCGCCCGAGAGGGCCATGGGAGGCTGCAAGGAGGGCACAAGCTGGCCCAAAGACGGCCCAAGACAGCCCAAGAGGCCCTCAGGACGGTCCAGAATGTTCCTAAGAGGATCCCCGAGACGGCCTGAGGAGGCAAACCGCATTGATCTTCCGAAGGTGTTTCATTGTTTTTCGCTTTTTCGGGCCCAGATCGGCCGAAGACAGCTCTGAGAGCATCCGACGGGCCAGCAGGCTATCAAAGGGCCCCAGGACTGCCCAAGACGGTCACGGAGAGCCCCAAGACGGCTCAAGATGGGCCCAAGAGGGCCCTAGAAAGTTCCCAAGAGAGCCCTGAGAGTGGCGCAGGAGGCCGCCAAGAGATCCGAAGAGGGCCACAAGACGGGTCAAGCACCCCAAGATGGCTCAAGAGGTCCTCAGAACGGCCCGAGAGGGCCCCAAGACCCCAAAGGGCCCTCCGGGTGACCCTCCCCCGGACGGCCCAGTGACGTACGCAGTTTTGACGCCAATGCTCCCAAGAGCACCAGTTGACTGGAAAGCTTTTCTGACACGAGTCGGCCACGTAAACAAGCTTTGAAAGCCAAGGGTCCCAAGAGCGAGCAGTGGCGCAGAAAGCTCTCAGCGCCAAGGCTCCCAAGAGCGAGCGGTGACGTAAGCAGCTCTACAAGCCAAGGCTCCCCGATCGGTGACGCAAGCAGCTCTTAACTCATTGTGACGTAGACAACTCTTCACACCAAGGCTCCCGAGAGCGAACGATGGCGTGAACAAGCTCTTCACACTAAGGTTCCAACGAGATCACGGTGACGTGAACAAGCTCTGAACGCCAATGCTCCCAAGAGCGAACGGTGAAATGAGCCCTCTAGGGCAAGTTTCTCAAGCGCTCTTTCCGTTCCCGTGCCAGCCCAGGTTTTCTAACACGCCCCCCACGTGCCGCTGGCACGATTGCGGATTCCGCTTTAGCGTATGTTCTTCACATGTTCAAGTTGTATTCGCGCACACAGCACATGATGCCATCACATGGCGCCATAACCAACGGCACCGCGCACGTGGTACCTCGTTATTTTTGCGCGCGCAGGCTTGGAAGCCACGCGAGACGGCAACTCCGCGGCCCCGGTCGCCGTGGAGGTCGGTGCCGCGTTGCAGGCCATCCTGGCGTGCGTCTCCATGGCCAGAACTCCCAGCGTCCAGCAGGACTGGCGCAGGGTGGCGCGGCCACGAAAGTCGAGGGAAGGCCTTCGGAACGGGCTGTGCTCCAGGCGTGCATGTAGCGCTCCGTATACTTCGCGAATTCTTGGCCCGTCCTGGGTTCATGTCGGCGCGCGAAGGGGGGCAGGGCGAGGGGCGAAGGCTTGCACAGAAGGACGGGGCCTTTTTCCAAAGGATCGTTCTTTTAACATCATGTGTCCCGCGGCTTCCCCAACCACCCGCACCTCCCACCCAACCTTCCCGCTCTTCGATTGCACAATGTGAATGCTATTCTCCTCTCCCCCGAAGACTCCCGAGAGGTGTCCTGGCGTCCTCCGCGTAATGTTTTTAACAGAATGCCGCCGCGTTGATCAATTTATTTGTTTCTTTCCAATCCAAACGTTTCAGTCCTCAGAATGTCGCTCCCGCTGCAGCGTCGGCTCCATGATCTCGTCCTCAGTCCTTCCAAATCATGTTCACGAGCGTTAACCTCATGTGATTGTTTCGGTTCTTCCAAATCGTGTTCCTGCTGCATCGTTGGCTTTTTCTTCGCGCTTCCAGTCCTTCCAAATCGTGCTCCCACTGCAGCGCTGATCTCATTTCCGCGGTTTCGGTCCTTCGAAATCGTACTGCTGCATGCGTCAGGGTCAAACGGATGTCTTCCAACGAGGCAGTCACTCAGTGGGCATGAACCCTTGTAGGGGCCTGTGAAGAGGGAGCTTGGAGGGAGGGTTTGTTCCAACATCGTTGATGATTCTTGGGTTTAGACTGGTCCTCCTCCTCCTCTTCCTCCTCCTCCTGCTCCTCCTGCTTCTCCTCCTCCTCCTCCTCCTCCTCCTCCTCCTCCTCCTCCTCTCTCTCTCTCTCGGCCGAAGAGTCATGCGACGCGGCCACCTTTCCTGCCCCCGCCGCACGGCTTAACCCGGTGGGGCGGGGGGGGGCGAATTAGGGAGAAGGTGAGAAATTGCAAATGGGGAAAAAGGTGAGAAGAGAACGACGGGTAAAACAAAGTGGTCGGCATCGAGCCGCGCCACACCTTGGATCCTCCCCTATGGTCCTCCCTCCCACAGTGAAGGTCTGAGGCGAAGGAGGAGTAGGTGAATGCGCAATGGAGCGGGGTGCGGCAGATTGACGGTAAAAAGAGCTGGCGCGGAGGTGGTTGCAGTAGCCTGCTTTGGGGGTGAGGCTGAGGGGTGCAGTTGTTATTCCCTTCTTGAGGTGGTGCAGCTACCTTGCTCTTTTGGAGTGGGGTCCTAACTGCACCTTCGCTCGGCCTGAAAGGGCAGGTGGAGGTTGATGGAGGAAACGGACGGCCCCTGACGGCCGTGAGCGATCTAGGACCACGCAGGCGGCAGCGCTGCAGACGGTGAGTGTGGCATGGTAGGCACTCGAGCAGGGTGGGGAGGTTATCAAAGTGAAAGCAGGTCGAGGAGGTAGTGCCAGTTGAATCGTGAGGTGCCTGGAGGTGCCCTAATGGCCACAGCTGCTGAGGTGAGGTGGGAGTGCCGTGATGGCTGCAGCTGCTGCTCCTGAGGTCCCGTCGGTGACAGCAGCTGTTGAAATGACAGTGCCCTGATGGCCGCTGACACGTGCTAGTTGTGGCCGCGGCCGCCCTGGCCTTTGCCAGGACGGCCCGCGGTGAGTCCGAGCCCCCGCCTAACCCACTATCCTCGCCCATCCCGACCTCCCAGGCGGCAGCGCTGCAGGCGGTGTGCGAGGCATGGTAGGCACGCGAGGAGGGTAGAGAGGAAGTCAAACGAGGAAGGGAGGACTGTGAGGTGCCTGGAGGTTCCCTAATGGCCGCAGCTGCTGAGGTGAGATAGGAGTGCCCTGATGGCTGCAGCTGCTGCTCCTGCGGTCTTGTTGTTGACAACAGCTGCTGGGATGAAGGTGCCCTGATGGCCGCTGACACGTGGTTAGTTGCGGCCGCGGCTGCCCTGGCCCTTGCCAGGACGGCCCGCGGTGAGTCCGAGCCCCACCTTCTCCAATACCCTCGCCCACCCCGACAGCCCAGGCGACCACGCTGCAGGCGGTGAGTGTGGCATGGTAGGCAAAACGAGGGAGGGAGGAGTGTGAGGTGCCTGGAGGTGCCCTAATGGCCGCAGCTGCCGAGGTGAGGTGAGAGTGCCCTGATGGCTGCAGCTGCTGCTCCTGCGGTCCCGTTGGTGACAGCAGCTGCTGAGATAAAGCTGCCCTGATGGCCGCTGGCACTTGGCTAGTTGCGGCCGCGGCCGCCCTGGCCCTTGTCAGGACGGCCCGCAGTAAGTCCGAGCCCCCACCTTTCCCAATATCCCCGCCCATCCCGACCACAAGAGGGGGGTGAAGGTTAACAGGACGAGGCGCGAGGACCAGGAAGGTGGTGCAGGTTGGGAGGGAAGGTGGGTTCAGGTCCCGAAACTGAAGTAGGCGGCGCAATTGAGGTAGTCGCCGCATCCTAGACATTGCTGCCATTTGTCCGTCCACTGCCGCAGGTGAGGGAGGTGAGGATGTAGATGCGCTCGGAGATGACGGGATCGCACGGTCAGCCGCTGTAAGGTCGGTCCGACCCTGAGGCGTGGCCTCAGTGTAGCGGCGTCCAGGTGGGGTGATCTTGGTTCGTTCGGAGAGGATAGAGTGCGGGAGTTGTGGAGATAATCAGGGTGTGAGCGGGAGAGGTCGGTTGGAGCGTAGGTCGGAGAGGTTGGAAGGACATGGTGGTCTTGCTGTGACGGCGTCGGGCGCGTGGGCACCTCGTTCGGCCGAGGAACTTGGACGCGGATTCCTTGACCGTGGTGATTTCCTTCTGGATGCCGAGGGCCTGGTTGTAGCTGACGCGTTGTTCCCCTACCATCTTGGTGAGGATGTACAGCTTCTCCTGGATGTCGTTGCATTGGGAGCGGTGCCCGGTGATGATATCTGACAGCAGGGCTTGTTTGGTACTTCGCACGCTATTGGTCTGAGTGACGGAGCCCCGTGCCCATAGGTCCTTGTTGCTGTTGTAGGACACGTTGCTGCCGCCCTCGTTCACCGTGATGGTGCCGTGTGCGATGGAGACCTGCAGCTTGGTGTGGTACGGGTGGTGTACGATTGCTCCCATGGGGAAAGTGATTGTGTCGGGCTTGAGCTTCCCGTGTGTGATCTTCGTGATGGGGAACCATACAGTGGGCTTCTGCGGTTCGACTTGCATGGCAGGTGGTTGGTTGTCGTTTGCGGCTGGTGTGCTGTCGCTGGACGTCAGGTCGGAGCTGCTGGGTTCGGTAGTGGGCATGTGTCGCTCCCCAGAATCATGCTCCTGCTGTATGGTCTTGCCCTCGTTGTCGATCATGCGAGTAGGCTGTTCTGCTGTTTCCTCTCTGACGGTCGGCAGGGTAGGTGGGGCGTTGTATCTCGCTGGCTTCGCTCCTGAGATGTGCCCGCTATGAGGGAATGCTTGGTGCTCTTGATTGGGAGTCGTTCGTGAGGGTGTGGTTGCTGACGTTGTGCTAGTGGTTGCGTCGCTACTGCTCGTAGGTGTTTCGTTGTCCGATCGGTGGGCTGTATTGTTGATTGCTGTCGGCGTTGTGGCTTCCGTCTTGTGCGTTGTCTGTCCCTGCGAGGCTGGCTCTCGCGTCGGTAATATCTCGATGTGTATCTCGCGCTCGAAGGTATTGACTTCGTCGCATGGTGCGACTATTGGTTTTGCGCTGCGCGGCTGCTTGATGCGATGGATGATGTGGCTTGCGCGTGGAGGGCGTGGGCCTCCCTCTCGCACGGGTGCGACCACGAGCATGTGTTGCCGAGTGTGAGGAATGGCCTGGAGTCCTTCTTGACCTTGAGGTGGGAGAAAAGCGCCGCCTGCGAGGTCGCTGCATCATTGATGTGTTCGGTCAACCCATTCTTGTGCTTCTGGTTCCTGTTGGTATTGGGTCCTCAGTTTGTCGAGTAGGTCGCGGATGGTTTGCGTCGTAGCTGCGTCGGTCTGCTTTCGTTTAACAGGGAACTCTGGCATAGGAGGGCGGTCATTGAGGGAGGGGGGAAAGTTGGAAAGTGCGCCAGTGGATCTCCCTGAAGACACTAAAGGGGGGGGGGGTCCAGAACCCCTCCCTCCCTTTCTTCAAAGGGGGGGGGAGGGGGTCCGGACACCCCCCTCGCCTCCCCCCCTTGAGAGGGGGAGGGGGGGGGGTCCGATCCCTCCGCCCCCCCCTCACTTGAAGGGGGGGGGGGGTTCCGGAACCCCACCCCTCCTCCTTGGCGCTGAAAGGGGGGGGGAGTTCGAACCCCCCCTTCCCTCCCTACCTTTGCGCCGGAAAGGAAGCCGGGGAGGGGGGGCCTCTGTCGCTTCTCCTTTTTGCGCCAGAGAAGGTGTGTAGGGAGTACGGAGTTGGGAGTAGGGAGTGGTGAGTAGTGAGTAGTGAGTTAATGCGTAGTGAGTAGTGAGTATTGGGTAGTGAGTAGTGGGTAGTGAGTGGCGAGTAGGGAGTACGGAGTAGGGAGTGGGGAGTAGTGAGTAGTGAATAGTGAGTAGTGTGTTCTGGTAAATGAGTAGTGAGTGGCGAGTAGTGAATAGTGAGTTGTGAGAAGCGAGTAGTGAGTAGTGAGTACTGAGTAGGGAGTAGGGCGTACTGCGTAGTGGGTAGTGAGTAGTGGGTAGTGAGTAGTGGGTGTCGAGTAGTGATTAGTGAGTAGTGAGTAGTGGGTAGTGCGTAGTGCGTAGTGAGTAGTGAGTAGTGAGTAGTGAGTAGTGAGTAGTGAATAGTGAGTAGTGAGTAGTGAGTAGTGAGTAGTGAGTAGAGAGTAGCGAGTAGCGAGTAGTGAGTAGTGAGTAGTGAGTACTGAGTACTGGGTAGTACGTTGTGAGTAGTGAGTAGTGAGTAGTGAGTAGTGAGTAGTGAGTAGTGATGAATAGAGAGTAGTGGGTAGTGGCAGCGGGTAGTGTGTAGTGAGTAGCGAGTAGGGAGTAGCGAGTAGTGAGTAGTGAGGAGCGAGTACGGCATAGTGAGTAGCGAGTAGACAGTAGTCAGTAGTGAGTAGTGGGTAGTGATTCGTGAGTAGCGACTAGGGAGTAGCGAGTAGTGAGTAGTGAGTAGGGAGTAGGGAGTAGGGAGCAGTGAGCAGTGAGTAGTAAGAAGTGGGTAGCGAATAGTGGGTAGTGAGTAGCGATTAGTGAGTAGTGGGTAGTGAGTATTGACTTGTGACTAGTGACCTGTGACTAGTGACTAGAGACTATGTAGTGACTAGTGAGTAGGGAGTAGTGAGTAGTTAGTAGCGGGGAGTGAGTAGTGAGTATTGAGTAGCGAGTACCCAGACCTCCAAAGTGTTGTTTTTTCAAGACGCGTCAAACGTAATGATATTGAGAGGTTGTTTTGATATTTGTTCAAACGTCTTGATTTTATGTGAAATGTGTTGATTGTTCGTCGCATGTCTTGACTTTTGGTCTGATGTCTTGATTTGTGGTACGATGTCTTGAGTTTTGCGTATACTCGTCGCCGACGATTAATGTAACATCGGATCTTAAGGGTAACGCCTAGGCAATATGTCAACATTGGTAATGTAATTACATGTAGTCGAATATTCCCGCGTTGCCGACGTCGATTGCCGCCGCCTGGCGCCACCGACGTCGATTGGTTCGCGCATTCTGCGCTGCCCGCTGTCATCGCCGATGGCCGCCGTGCTACCGACGTTGGCTGCTGCCTGCTCTGCGCTGCCGTCGCCAGCGTCGCCCATTCGACGTCGGTTGCCGCCTCTGCGCCGTGGTCGTCGACGCTGTCGGCTGCCGCCAGTTGTCGTTCATGTCTTGGCTGGGGCTCCATGCTCTGCGTATAAGTATATGTATAAGTACATATATGTATAATGATGATCGCGCTTGCTGCGTGCCTCGCGCGCGCAAATTATTTGGCCCAGGGCGCCTCCTGGGCCCCCCTCCCTATATCTCCCTCCACCTCGAGATCTCCTTCCACCTCGAGATCTCCCTCCCCGTTTTCGCTCTTTCCACCTCGGGCCGGCCCCATGGCCGCCATGGCGCGGCACGGGCGCGCGTGCTGCGTCGAGGCGGACGTCATCTCACAGGCGCTGCCGCGGGAGGGAACGGATCGAGGCGGGGAGGTGATGAACGGGAGGGTACCAGAACGACGAAACCCGAGGGCAAGGAGAGGAGGATTGGCAATGATCGAGGGGGAGTGCGCAGGGGAAAAAGATCCCTCCCCCTCCCTCCTTGCTCCTCCTGGTTCCCTCCCGCTGCCTCGTCCTCCCGCCTCTCTCCTTCCGCCCCAGGTGCTCCTCGTGCCGATCGACGACGCGCCCGCGCTCATAGGCGCGGCGAGAGGGGGCGGG
Organism: Prorocentrum cordatum; assembly: GCA_963575745.1. NCBI lineage: Eukaryota > Dinophyceae > Prorocentrales > Prorocentraceae > Prorocentrum > Prorocentrum cordatum. The sequence goes on along the minus strand of CAUYUJ010009102.1, from coordinate 397,204 downwards.
GGAGAAGGGAGGCGCCGTCGTCGTCCTCGTCGTCGTCGTCGCTCTACTTCGAAGCCTCGTCCTCTTCCTGCTCTGGTGGCTCGCCCTGCTGCCGTGGCTTTTCCGTGGGCAGGCGCGTGTCGGGGAGCCAGGAGGAGGAGGCGGAGGAGGCGGGGGAGGAGGAGGGGGAGGAGGAGGAGGGGGAGAAGGGGGAGGAGGCTCAGGAGGAGGAGGAGGAAGGGAAAAAGGAGGTGGAGGGTTTAAACAGGAGCGGCCCTCCTCTTTCTCATCCTCGTCGTCGCCAGCATCTTCATGCCTCATTCTCGTCGTTGGTTTCATCGTTCCCATCCTCTTCGTCGTCGTCTTCCTTTCTCATCCTCGTCGTTGTCCTCGTCGTTCTCGATCTCGTCGTCGTCGTCGTCGCCCGAGCCGCCCACGCCTGGCGCCTTCTCTCTACGTCGACCCGCCGCCTCATCATCCTCTCCCTGCTTTGGTGGTTCCTCCTTCTGCCGCTGCTGCCGCTGCTGGCGATGGCGCCCTCGTCTTCCACTCTCGTCGTCGCCGTCTTCCTTTATCGTCCTCTATCGTCGTCCTCATCGTGATCGTCGTCGTTGTCTTTATTTCTCATCCTCGCAGTCGTCCTCGTCGTTCTCATCCTCGTCGTCGTCCGCATCCCCTCACCTCGTTCTCACCCTCGTCGTTGCCGCACTTTGCCCCCTTCGTCCTTCGCCGCCCGACGAGGCGACGTGCCAGACTTCAAATGCAGCGCGAGCGGCTTCGGCAGTCGCCCCAAGGCGAAGGAGATCCAGGCTGCCCTCGAGCCCAGGGGGAAGGGGGGGATCCCTGGGGCGAGGAGGATCTCGAGGAGGAGGGGGGGAGGAGGGCAGGAGGATGGGAGAATCGAAATAGGGACGTCAAGGGGGGAGGAGAGAGGATGGTCGGGGAAGGAGGGGAGGGCGGAGTCGAGGGAACGTGGATCGACTGTAACTGTGATGATGATGATGACGATGATGATGATGACGCCGGCGACGACGACAACATTGATGATAGTGCTGATGGTGGTGATGATGATGCTGATGATGATGATGCTGATGCCCGTCTGCGTTGCGCGAGGCCTTGGGGACCCTGCAGGGCCCCAGCTAGTTTGAGGTTATTTCTAAGGACATGTCCCCGCCTGCCGCGAAGACAAATCGTGGTGCTGATGATGATGCTGCTGATGGTGATGGTGATGATACTGATGATGTCGACGATGAGGATGGTGCTGATAGCGGTCATGATGATGGGCATGATGCTGATGGTGATACTGGTGGCGATGCTGCTGATGGCGGTGATGCCGGTGATGGCGATGGTGATGATGACGATGATGATAGTGATGATGCTGATGATGATGATGACGCTGACCGCGATGGTACTGCTGGTTATGATAATGAGGATGTTGATGCTGCTGGTGATGATGATAGTGATGACGCTGGTGATGATACTACTGGTGATGATGATCCTGGCCGCGATGGAGATCAGATTACGACGATGCGGAGTGTGATGACGACGATGGTGATTCAGCGTGACGCTACCGTGGTGGTGCGGGCGAGGGTGATGACGCCGGCGATGATGGTGATTGCGATCGCGGCGACGGTGATGATGATGGTGGCGACGATGACGACGATGCGATAGCGTCGCTTGTATGAGTCGGCCCGATCCCCCCCCCCCTCGATCCTTCTGACCCTCTTCGTTCCTTGCCTCCACCCCCCGCCCTCCGCCCCCCTTCCTGTAGGTGCGCCAGTCCCTCGTGGGCGCGCTGACCGGCGTCGGCGGCGACGAGAGGTTCTCGCGCGCGTTGCTGACGGGCAGCGCGCGGCGTGGGCAGCATGGGGCGCGATGCGAGGAGGGGCGCGATTAGCGCGTAACTTGAAGACCGGGGGGAGTGGGAGGAGGAGGAGGAGGAGGGGGGGGGGGGCGCGGGGGGAAGAGGGGCGGGAGGAGGAGCAGGAGTGGGAGCGGGCAAGGAGGAGAGTGGGAGCAGGAGTGGGGGGGGGCGAGTGGGAGGAGGGAGCGAAAATGGGCGGAATGAGTGAGGAGTGGGGTGCTCGCAGAGATCCAACGCATTGAAAAAAAAAAAAAAAAAAAAAAAACTTTTTTTTTATCTCGCAGCGCTCGGCTCGTAGGGGCCCTCGGCGGGCCCCGGGGCAGTCGAAGAAAAAAGGGAAAAAAACAATTTAAAAAAAAACAAATAAATACGACAAAACCGAATCAGGACGAGAAGCTTGTCCAAGGGAGTGGGCCTACATTTCTGGGGGGCCCGTGCGAGATGGAGGGGGGGGGGAGAAAAATAAGAAACGCAATAAGCGAGAGAAGCAAACGCACACACGCACGCGCACGCGCACGCACGCACGCACGCGCGCGCGCACTCACGCACGCACGCACGCGCGCGCGCGTGCGCGCGCGCACGCACGCACGCACACACACGCACACACACACACGCACGCACACACACACACGCACACACACACACACACGCACACACACACACACACACACACACACACACACACCACACACGCCGCACCCGCTTCCCACCCACCCACGCACACATCGGATCTCTGGGGGGGGGGGGGGGGCTCCTCCGATCATCTCATCTCAGACCCCCCCTCCTCCACCGCCGTCCGTGGAGGGCGCGCGGGGCCAAGAGCGGGCACGCGGGCGCGTTGAAGTCCACGCATGGCCGCCGCCCCGTCAAGAAGCGAGCGGAGTGGATGGAGCGAGGCTCGCAGGGGGGAGGGGGGGGGGGGGGGTGGTGGTGGCAGGAAGTGGGCAGAGGAATGGGGATGCGCGTGGCGATGAGTATCTCAGGGTAGCTGGGGCCACCCTGAGGGCGATGGGGGTGATTGGGAAAGTCGCTTTATGATGGGGGGTCCTCTCTCGACGCCCCATGCCCCCCCCCCTCCCCCTCCCTTCCCCGCCCCGTTCCGCCATCTCCGTTCTCGCATTCCCTCCGCCCCCCCCCCCCCTCCCCCCCCCCCCCCCCCTCCTCCCTCGAGGGGGGTCGCCGCGACGGCCCCCGCCCGCGTCCTCGGGCAGCGAGGCATATGCAGCGCCGCCAGATCAGGACGGCGCACAGCCATCACCTCAAGCCGCGTGGCAAGGACCACGCGGAGGCGGAGGGGGCGAGCGTGCTAAAGTCGAGCCTCTCCTGCGACTGGGGAGGAAGGTGGGAATGAGGAAGGGGCGATCCGAGCGAGGATGAAGGGATGGGGGGGGGGGGGGGGGGGGATAAGGGGCGATGGTGAGGAGGGATGGGGAAAAGGAGGACAAGTGATCAATCGGTGAGAGATGATTGCTGATGGTGGTGGTGATGTTGGTGATGGTGATTCTGGTGATGATGCTGGTGCTGCTGATGGTGATGATGATGGTAGTGATGATGGTGATGAGCATGATGCTGGTGATTATGATGACGATGGTGTTTGTACGTATGAGGGTGGCGGTGATGATGTCGCCGTTGGAGGTGGCAATGTCGATGGCGATGGCGATGCCGATGCCGATGATCACGGTGCTGACGCCCGTGGCGATGATGATGACGATGTTGATGGTAAGTGGCGACGATGCCGATGTTGATTATGATGGCGATGCTGGTGGTGGTGGTGATGATGGCGATGCTGAGTATCAGGATTAGCTTGGCGATTTGGATGATGCTGATGCTGATGCTGACGGCTATGGTAGTGGTGGAACTGATCATGATGATGCCGACGATGCTGGCGGCGATGGCGACGGCGCTGTTGGCGGCGATGGCGGCGGCCATGATAGTGATAACTATGTCGACGACGTTGCCCCATGGCGGAACGCCCTCGCACCCCCGCCCCGCTGCCCACCCCCGCAGGGCGATGGGGGCGACGCCGACGTCGACGACGACGCCCTGGTGAACTACTACAAGAACAGCCTGGTGGGCGGCGACGAGGTTCAAGAAACACATGCCGCCGAGGTCGCTCGGCGAGGGCCGCGGGGCGCATGGGCGCCCAGGGATCCGATGTCGCGATGGCGCTCGGCCCAGAGATCCGACGCCCCCGGCGGCCGAGGCCTCCAAGGGCCGAGCGCGCAGAAAAAAATAAAGTCATCGCGCATAGTAAGGGCGCGCGCCTTCTCTATGGGGTGCCATTGCGCTTGCCTCTGTTGCCTCCTGTCATTTCCACTGGCAAGGAGTTCAGTGTCTTGGTCGCCAGCGCCGCCCAAAAACATGCCGTCTTCGATCGGCCTCCAAGGGTCTTGCGTCCTGTGCCGGCCGTCCTTAGCATGCGCTTTCAGTGTGGGGTGCTTCAAGACGCTCGATCTCTGAGTGCGCGAGGAAAGGGCTGGATGGGGCGCGCTAGCTTGGAAGCAGAGCGGAGTATGAGGACGAGGGGGGCGGATGGGGAAATGGACGGGTGAGAGCTGGACGGGGCGGGGGGGGCGGGGGAGAGCGCGGGCGGCCCAGGGTGCTGAAAGACAACGGCGACAATGACAACGCTGATTATCATACCGAAGAGGATGACGACGACGACGGCGACGATGACGACGATGACGACGATGGCGATCACACTCATTGTATACCGAAGACGAATGGCACTGGCGACGGCGGCGCCGACGGTGACAATGGCGACGACGACGACGATGACGTTGACGCTGGCGATGTTGATGGTACTCTTGATGGTGGTTTGTGATGGTTACGGTGATGGCACGTGACGATGATGATGGGGATACTGGCAGCGATGATGGCGATCATGATGATGTTGATGATGGTATTAATGGTGATGAGGATGGTGGTGATGATGATGATGATGTTGGTGATGATGATGCTGCTGATGCTAATGGTGATGATCATGGTGATGATCATGTTGATGGTGATGGTGATGCTGATGATGATGATGGTGATGCTGATGGTGACGATGGTGGGGGTGGCAATGCACATGACGATGGTTGCGAATATTATGCTGGTGATGGTGATACCAATGAACATGGCGATGATGATGGTGATGGTGATGATGATGACGGCGATATTGCCGATGATGCTGATGATGTTGGTTACGGTGCTGATGATGATGACGATGATGGTGCCGATGATGTTGATGATGATTGCGACGGTCGCTGCAGGGTCCAACGTAAAGGGGAGGTCGCCGAAGTCAGTGCGAGTGCGAGCGCGGGTTCCGAGGGCGCCCCTGTCTTGCGGAGTTTGCTGGGTGCAGAGCTGCCAAATGAGATGCACAAGAAGCGCAATAAATATCAGAAGAAATCAACACATCGAACAGCAGCCGCTGCGCGCGCGCCGCCGCGGCTAGCCGCGCTGAAGAGGCCCGCCGCAAGCCCGCGACCCAAGAAGAAAAGCGCCGCCGAGGAGAGCCCCGCGACGCCCGATGCCAAGGCGACGCCCAAGCCCGAGAAGCCCGCTGCCAAAACGAAACCCAAGGCCGCGATGATATATAAAAAAAAAAAAAAAAAAAAAAAAAAAAAAAAAACGTGCTGCAAGGCGAAAGCTGTGGGCGAGGACCCGCCAGGCGATCCTACTGACGAGGTCGAGGAAGGAACGTTCGAGGCTGAGGACGAGGAGGAAGAGGAGGAGGAAGCGGAGGGCGAGGGGGCGGAGGACGGAGAAGAGGCCGCCGACGGAGAAGAGGCGGCGCTGGACGAGGCGGCCGAAGCGCCCGCTGCTGCAGCGGGCGCTGGCGCCGCCGAGGAGGCCGCCGAGGCGCCAGAAGGCCTCTTCCACTTCCACGTGGTCAACGAGGATGACACCATGAGCAGCTACATCATGAAGACGAAGAGGCGCCGCTGCGAGAGCATCAGCACCATCGCCATGCGCGAAGTTGATCAGGGCACCCAGCGGAAGCAGCTCGCGCAAGTGATGGGCTACAAGTGGACGGACGAGGACCTCGTTACCGCGACAGCGGAGAACAAGGAGCAGTGGCTGAGTGCTCGTCTTCGGATGTCGTCTTCGTAAGGTTGAGCAGATCCTCCTCTTGTTGGTGATCGCCCCTTTGGGTTTGTGCGCCGCGGTCGTCGACGTTGGAAATCTCGGCGCCAGGGATGACGATGAGCCGGGCTCCTTGATCGATTTCTTGCGGTCCTGTTCCTTGTGGCGCCTGAAGGAAGGTAGCGTCGGAGCGAGGATCGTCGTCCCTGAACTGGTCGGCGAGGTCGTGGACGAAGTCTGCTTCTCGTTCCTTCTGCGTGGCGTGGATCTCTGAGTGGGCGTCCTCGAGCTGTCTTGCTCGTTGCTGCATGTGTGTCTCTGTGACATGTTGCTTGTTGTGTAGCCGTTGGGGGAGTTGTTGCTGCGTTTCTATGAGGGTTTTTTGTGGCGTTGAGGTGGTGTTGGTCGTAGTGTAAACGTTCAGCCTGTAGCGCCGCTGTCGCCGCGTAAACCTCTTTGTGTTGGTGAAGCTGGGTGACGTGGTTCTGCATGTCCTCGGTCCGTCCCTCTAGTGCCTGGGTGATCTCGGTCTTGTTGTGGTACTGGTTATCCTCGGTGTGCGCGGTCTGCTTCTGTCCGTGGATCTTGTTCTCGAGGTAGTTGGTCCTTTGCTCTGAGAGGTTGTAGTTGCACTGGATGTGCTTGCGGGCCTGGTCCTCGACGGTCGCGTTCTTGGCTTCTGCTGTGGCGAGTTCTTGTCGGGGCTGCTCTTGTGCGTGCTATTGGTCGTAGAGTTGATGGGCTGCGTTCGCTGTCTGCTGTAGATCGTCGATGATGATCTGTTGTTGGTGCTCGAGGTGCTGCGTGGTTTCGTCTTTCTCTTCTAAGCTCTTCTCTAGGTTGTTGTACTGCATGAGCGCGTCGGGAACTCATGGCTGTCGTGGTTTATGTATTTGTAGTCGTGTTTCTTCCAGGGCTCTCTGTAGGTGTTCGCTGGTGGTGGCTGTTTCCTCGTAGCTCTCGTAGCATTGTCTTGACTCTTGGGAGATTTTGCGGCTGCGGCCACGGCCTGGCGAATGATGTCGTTGGCCTCGCGGAGCTCGTTCTTAAGATTCTCGATGGCGTTGCTGTCTTTCTCTGTCTTGTGAGCACTGCGCACTGCGATCTTCTCGGTTACAATCCTGACGGTGTGGATCTCCTTCTTGTGCTCCTCCATCTCGTCCTTCTCGAAGCGCTGGAGCCTGCGGTCGCTTTCCTTTTCGTTCTTGTAGTGGGACTCCTTCGCTTCCTCGACCTGGTTGATGGTGGCTCTTTGATGCGCAGCATGACTTCGTTGTGCGTCAGCTTTCTGCTGTGCTTCTTGTAGCTCTTGTCGCAGCTTGTCGACGGTGGAGGTCTCCGTGGGTGTTTGAGTCGCTGGTGGCGCTGGTGACATTTCCCCGATGCATCCTCGGTGGCGTCTCCCCATGTTGGGCGCAGGGGTGTCGGAGCGTTGTTGCTTTGTGAGCCTTCTGGGCGTTGTTGTTGACTCGGCGTCCGCATCGTCGTCCGAGTCTGCCCCCCTGATGGTGTCGTGAAGCCTTCGAAGTTGGCGATGCCGGTCTCCCAGCACTATAGCCTTGTGCCGGAGCTCCTCCAGCTGTTGTTGTGAGTCGTCCATCTGTGTATTTGTGTCGTTGATCCTGCTCTCGACATCTCTCCGTTGGTCCTTGGCGTCGCACGAGTATAGTAGCATGGACTTCTGTAGGCGGATCTTGGTGACGATTTCGTCGAAGTCGTAGTCGTCGTTGGCTTGCCGCTGGGTGGTGGTAATGAGGTAGTCGACGTCTGATTTGCAATGCTTGCGGTACTCTTTGGTTCTGTCGAAGCGGTGCATTGGGGGTGGCTCATTCCAATGCTGCTGTCTTGTGGCTTCGGTGAGGGTCATGGGGACGATGTTGGCAGCCGTTTTTTTCTCTTCTCCTGTCTGCGTTGCACGTTGAGGCTGTGATGTTGTTGTTTTTGTGCTTGCTGCTGGTATTGCTGTCCCATGGAGCTGCTACTGCCCGTGCCGCGGGTGTCGTCACGGCTGCGGGTTCGCCATTGTGTCCGAGGGGTTCCTGTGGTGCCCCCTTGGTGTTGCTGGTGTCGGTGCTGGTACTGCTCATGGTGCCACTGCTTGTTGTGGTAGCTGCCGGCTGGAGTCTGGGTCATCTTTGGCGCCATGGTGGCGACTGGTAGTCGAGGTAGTTGCTGGGTGCTGTGGTGGTCAGCGAGCAGTTGGCGTGCTCGGTCGAGGCGGAGTAGCACCCGAGCGTCGGCACGCTCGCGGCGCAGGCGATGGTGCCAGGCAAACGACGGTGCCAGGGGTCGGCCCCCGTGGGTGCTGCGGTTGAGGTCCTCTGGAGTGAGGACGCGGTGGCCCCGTAGTCGAGGTCAATGAAGTTGATGGGGACGATGAAGTAGATGAGGAAGCAGTCCTGGCAGGGACTCCAATCGCGGGCCTTGCAGGGAACAAAATAATGCAAATGGGAGGACGAGGCGATTCGGCATGGGGAGTGTGGCCGCGCTAGGCGTGGCCTCGGGGGACCTCGGGGCCCCAACGCCTCTTCCTCCTCCTCCTCCTCCTCCTCCTCCTCCTCCTTCTCCTCCTCCTCCTCCTCCTCCTCCCTCCAGCGACGCCACGGCCAGGGCGGCCCTGCCGCCCAGGGTCCCCAGGGCACACCATAAGTTGCTGGCGGTTGCCCGTGCCTCCTCCTCCGTGGTATCGGGGCCCTCCTGGTCTCCACGCCTGACGCGATTTGCGGCAGATGTGGCGCCGAGAGGGACGCCACCCGCCCTGTACCCGGCTCCAAGGAGGGACGAGCACGATCAGGAAAACAACATCGAGCATTCTCGATATGCGATCGGCGTGGTGCAACAGACATTGTGCAACTATCGTTGGGCACCTCCCATGAGACACCGAGGTGGGACCGAGACATCGCAACACCTTATGCGTCATAGGGCACCAGGCAACAGAGCGTAACACATACAACACCAGTGCAGTAACGACCATTCACGAAGCTCAGTTGATCAAAGGCACCAGGCATAGAGCACCACCCATCGGGTACCAATGTAATACGAATGGTTCGCAACAGCTGGTGCATTATGGCGTGCGCGTTGCATAACAACTTAGTAGGGCGCCGTGGTAGACACGAGAAGCTGCAACGGCTGTGGCATCATGTCGCACGAATCCATGTTGCCCCACCCTCAGGGCGCAAGCCCTTGAACGGCTCATCGGGGCAATTGAGACATCATAATATAGCACCAGAGCAATAACGATCATTCGAAACCACTTAGGCAGCACAGGGCGGCGTAGAGGGCCGCCCGTATAGCACCAGTGCAGGAACGAGACGAGAAATCGCAACCATTCAGGCACCATAGAGCACCAGTAATAGAGCACCGCCCAGAGGGCACTAAGGCAAGAACGAGAATTCACAGTCATTACGGCAGCACTCGGCCCCAGCCAGAAGGAACCAACCTTGGAGCACCAGGGCGATAACGAGAACGCGCGACTATAGTTTCCCATTTTGCTGAGCCAGGCAAAAAACCCTTGCTGCAAGCATTGTTGGGGACATGTCCTCCCTGCCTCCTTCTTCGTCCTGGGAGTGCCGGTTGTGAACTGAGGCAGACGAGGTGCTGCGGGCGAAGCTCTTAGGGTTCTTGGCGGACGCCTCCGCGGCTGCAGCTGCCCAGGCACCGGAGGGGAAAAGCGGGAGGAGGAGGACCAAGAGGGATAGGGAGGACGAAGAGGCGCGGGAGGGAGGGGAAGAGCGGGAGAAGGAGGGCCACGAAGGATAGGGAGGACGAAGATGCGCGGGAGGAGGGAGGGCGGAGGAGTTAGCAAGTACGACCACGACGGGATATCATCTTGGGTTTTTTTCTCCTCCTTCTTCTCCTCCTCCTCCTCCTCCTCCTCCTCCTCCTCCTCTTGGCAAGGGGCTCTCGGAGATTGCTAGCTATCGTTGCCACTGGCCCTGCCTCAGCACCAAGATAGGTCCTGGAGCCTCGCACTCCGAAGTCTCCCCAGTCTTGAGCCGCCCTGCACAAACCCTCACGCACTCTCGAGACGACTTCGGCATTGCGGGCTCGAGCAGCAAAGTACGCGGCGATAGGAGGCGGCGCTAATTTCTCGGCTTTCCTGTATTGCACTCGTGCCCTCCTTTCCCTGTCTTACTTGTCGCAGTTCTTCCCCCCATCGTGGGACGGGACCCGCACCGAGCTCAATGATTTGTCCTCACCAGGCTTCTTCGCCTCCCTGGCTCACCATGGCGGCAGCAGGACTGGACTGCCCTCCAGCTCTGGGGCGGGCCCGGCATTTAAAGCCCTTTTGCCCTCTCCCTCGCTACCCTCCTCCGCTGCGCTCTGAAAACCTTGCCTCGCTGGCGAGCACTCCTTGCCCGGCTTGTTTTTTACGCCGAACGTGAGATCCCGGTGGCGCGTGTGTTCCAGGAGGGCGGATGGATTTCCCTTGAGTTCTGGCGCTCGCCCCCCATTGTGCGCACGTATGAGACCGCTCTCGCGGGATTCCCTGCCAAGAGGCGCATAGCCACCAGCGTTGCCCTGGCCGTGCAGAGCGCGCGGCAGGCGATGAGGGACACCCCCAGGGTCAGTCTTCAATCTCACCTCTACCGCTCCCTCGCCTCCTCGCTCTTCCCCGGCGACTTCCCCTCGCTCCTCTCCACCCGCTCCCGAAAATGGTGCGCCTCGCCTGGAGAACTCCCGCCCGATTTTGTCTTCCCCGGGGTGGCCCTCAGAGCTCAGCTCCTCAAGGTCCCTGTCGTTTGGGCTCTCGCATGTCTCCGCACGTGGTGCGGAAACTGGACCACCGAACACCAGCCCCAGCAATAATCGCACACGTGCGTCTTCGGGTTCAGCGCATGGGATGATTTACGACATTACCACACATGCGCACACTTCAACACGTGCTGGTCTTTGACAATGAAGGGACCCTTTCCAGAGCGCGCAACTTCCAAATTCGCCCTGTTAGACCCCCCCCCACGGGCATCAGGAGAGTGGTCGCAGCTTGTCATATCCACAGGACTGCTCGCGTTGGCCCCAGGCTCCCGCCCACCCCAACCCGCCTCTGGGAAATCTCTGAAGCGCTGCGGGCCGCCGCCGATCTCCCCCTGGGAAACACCTCCCCAGGAGGCTCGGTTTGCGAGCTTGGCTTTAAACGCTTGTGCTTTTCCCATATCCTAAGATGGGGTTCTTGTTATTATTTGGACGCCTCCTACTCCTCCTTCCTCTTATTATCCTCCTCCTCCTCCTCATACCTAGACTTGTTTATACACAGACTTACTCATACACAGACTTACTCCTACCCAGACCTGATCATATTAACTTATTCAGACTCAGACCTACTCATACTCAGACCTACTCATACTCAGACCTACTCATGCTGAGACTCACTCGTACCCATACTTACTCATATTCAGACCTTCTCATTGTCTGACTTACTCAACACACAGCAGATTGTGAGGATGTCTCAGGCGGGGCGCTGGTTTCAGCACCCCTTCAGGGGGGCCGCCAAGGGGTATGACACGGTCCCGTTCGCGGCCGTTTTGTGGGAATGTCTCAAGCGGTTTGCTTGTATTATGTCCCAACATCTTTCGCTTGGAAAGCAGATTGTGAGGATGTCTCAGGCGGGGCGCTGGTTTCAGCACCCCTACAGGGAGCGCCGAGGGGTATGACACGGTCCCGTTCGCAGCCGTTTTGTGGGCATGTCTCAAGCGGTTTGCTTGTTTTTTTCCAAACCCTCCTTGGTTGGGTATTCGTTTTGACTAGAGCAGTGTGGTCTCCACTCCCTTTTTCCCGTCCCGCCTCCCTCTTGCCTCCTCCTGTCTTGCCTCCGCAGCCATTTTGGATCAAATTTTGGTTTCCCAGCGGAAACAAGTGGATACCGCTAGTCCGCGGCCAGTGCTCAACTTCTTCATCGCTCCGCTGCGCGTGCCACCCGGCCACGCAGCATCCAGTTTAACCTCTCCTGTCGCAGGTGTGACATGGCCAATGGAGGACGTCCGCCTTCCAATGGCTCTGCGGCGGCCGCCAGACGTGCCTGGGCACAGGCGTAGCATTGCCGATGGTGCGTACACCCCAAGACAGGCGAGAAGTGGTGGAATAAGGCTGAGTTGCTCTCGTGTTCGATGTGTTCGTGCACTAAGGGAGTCGCTTTCGGAGGCAACAAGGCGCCCGTCCTGCCCAGCACGCACGCCAAGCAGTTGCCGCCCAAGCCCAAGGACACCGATCCCAAGAAGGAGCTCCGTGCCAAGGACCTCGAGATCATTCGTCTCAAGGCCCAGCTCCAGGCAGCGGGCGCGGGCGCCGCAGCCAGTCAGGAGCCGCTGGTCTCGGAGCCAACCAACCTTGAGCAGAAGAGGCTGGGCGAGATCGCGACCACCCTCAAAGCCCCCGGCTCCCTCGAGGACGCTGCCGTGGTGCGGGCCCGTGATGAGCTCGCACGTGAACGAGATGAGCTCAAGGGTCGCATCGTTGCCAACAAGCCGTTCTCATCGCAGGTGCATCACTGCACGTTTCGCATCGACCAGTGCAAGCGCCAGCAGTCAGAGTTGGAAGGCAAGCTGGCAAGCCAGCAGGCAGATAAGGAGAAGCTCGAGCTGCTCATTGGTGAGACCGCTTCGGAGCTCGCCAAGCTGGAGCAAGATATCATCGACCTCGAGGCCCAGCGGGTACAAGTGGCGCTCAAAGCGCCCGCGGTTGCAGCAGGCAGTTTCTCGCTCAAGAACACGGTGCCCGCGTTGGAACTCCCAGTCGACAAGTTTGGGGAGATGCTGCGCGAGATGGGGGCGGACGCTACCCTCGCCGCCTCGGTCAGCACGTGCTTCGAGGCGCTACGAGAGCTGCAGGCCAAGGCGACTGCACAAGCCGCCGCCGCGCCCTCGCCCTCGGAGGCGCCGCCCCCTGGTCAGCAGCCCGGGCAAGCACCTGAGGCTGAGAGACAGGCGCAGCAGCAAGATGCAGCAGCTGCAGTCCCTATGGACACCGACGACATTGAGGAGCTGCGCTCGTGCCTCACCGCAGTCGGGATTGAGCCGCCAGCAGAGGAGGCCGAAGTCCGTGAAAGGGTCAAGAGGATGGCTGAGGCGGCCAACGACTACGCCAAGAGGCGCAAGGTGGCAACGTGAGCCTGCTGTATGCATGTTCGGCTTTCTGATTTGGTTGGTCCTCGGTTTCATGACCTCCTGGCGGGTTCAGATACTGCCCTTGCGCTCACTCGTTTGCCGCCCATCCCCGCATACGTGTTGGTGGCTAGGCCTTAATGTTATCGGCCCTTGCTGCCGTGCGCCTTCGCATGGGTTTGGCAGGGCTGGCGCCAGGCGAGCAGAGAAGGGAACGTGCACACCAGGTGCAGCTACGCCTCCCACGCTGGTGTCGCGCAGGCGGTTTCAGTCACTGCCCTTGCACTCGCTCGTGCGCAGCCCATCCCCTGATTTGCGTTGGTGGCTATGCCTTAATGTTCTCGGCCCTCGTGGCCATGCGCCTTCGCACGGGGTAGGCAGGGCAGGCGCCAGGCGAGCAGAGAAGGGATCGTGGACTTCGTGGGCTGCGATGGCCATGGCAGCATGCATGCAGTGGTGGACCGGCAACTGCAGTGGGTTGGTCAGTGGCAACCGACGAATGCGGTGCGCAGGCCTACCAAGCCCCCCCCCCCGCGTTGCGCTCGATGCGGCTAAGAACAACAGATCGTCAGGATGCTGAAGGTCGGACATCACCTGGCCTTCAACGTGGAGGTGCTCAACGCCTCCATGCTCGCATTGCAGGTGGCCTACTCTGGGTCATGTTTGCAGGTGCTGCTCCAGGAGCAGGTGCAGTTCCAGTGTGCAGTGTTGTCACAGCGAATAGTTCTTCACATGGGGTGCTGACTGATGTCCTCAGCATGCCCAGCTGCAGCGACTCCATAGTGTTGGCGCAGGAGCATCGCGCTGACCGAGAGCACCTGCCATATGTACAAGCGGCTGCTACTCGGCTGGGCTTCGCGGGGCTTTGGGCCGCAGCGCCAGACGCAGGCAGAGGAGGCACGTGCGGGGGCCTAGCGGTCCTAGCGCCCAAGCGCATTCGTGTCAGTCTTGGACCAGGCTTGGAGGGGCCCGAGCTGGTTCCAGGTCGTGTCTTGGTTTCGCATCTCCACTGGGTGCCTGAGATGGGTGTGGTGCTCATATCAATCTGTTTGACCGACTCAATTGAGTTGCGTGATGACAACCTGGAGAGATTCCCGGCCTTAGCCAAGTATATCAGCATGCTGAACGTGCAGCAGCGCCACTGGGTCAATGCTGGAGATTGGAACATGGCACCCGAGCTGCTTACCGAGAATTTCAACTCTGTCTCTGGATTCACCAAGGTGCCAGCTGAGCCCACATCTATGAGTGCAAAGCCAGGCGCAATCCTCGACTAGTTATGTCTGTCCAGTGGGCTTGCTCTTAAGGCCCGAAGTGATCAGGTGCTGGAGGGTGCCACGACGTACCCTCACCTGCCAGTCAAACTGACATTGGAAGTTGCCGAGCACCACATGTGGGCACGAGTGCCAGTGGAGCCAATGGAGGTCAATCCGATACCATTGCCAGGATGCGCGCGCTTCCCGCCCGAGGCCAGGTGGGAAAGGGCAGAACAACTCATTGCGAACAGTGGTTGTGGCCAGTCCTTATCAGTTGCCTGGGATGCGGTGCTATGCGGGCCCGAGCATGAACTCTTGGACCGACATGACATTGTGCAGCCGCATCGACGACGCCGATGCCAAGGACGCGCTGGTCCTGCACATTGGGTTTGGAAGAGAATTGAGCCTATGCAGCCACCAGCCCCCAAGCGGCTTCAAGTTTACAAGACGCTTGGCAGGTGGTTCCGCCACATGAGATCGCAATATACACGAATGCTCACGCGTGTCGAGCGCGTCGTGCAAAGCGCAGAGGGCCCAGGATTTACCCAGCACGCCTCTTACCAGATCTGTTTGGCAATCGGGGCGCCTGGGGTGGCACACCTGACGCTAGCAAGGAACGTCACCTTCTGGCCAAGCTTGCTTGGGACATGCAGGGTTTCTTCTGTAGAGTGGCCAAGGCTAGATGGGTGTGCGACTTGTTGGGTTCTGAGGACCAGATGTGGCTACGACCTTCTATGCCGCGGACTTCCTCGACAGGGCCGAGCGGATTTTGGCCAAGGTGGAGAAGGTTATTCATGCTATCAGTGCGTTTGCCTCTAGCGACTGGTCCGGATGGGCCCAGAAGGCCTTCCTCGCAGGAGCGAAGCTGGCGCGTCGCTATGCAAAGGTGAAAGCTATGCAGGAAACCTTCGACTTCACCGACGATGCGGGCCAGCCTTACCAGATGGCAGACACAACGCCTTGATCAGTGGTCTACCATCTGGGCACTTCACGGATGCCAGCAGCTACAGCGACCTGGCGACTGGCAGCAGTGGGACAAGCTCCCGCCTATCGCAGGTGATCAAGCGAGGAGAGTCATCCGCAAGTTCAAGTTGCACACGGCGCTAGGGCAAGTCAATATGCAGCCGAGGTCGCTCGACGTGATCTCAGACAGAGGCCTACGCATGGTGGCTATGCTCCTGATGAGGTGCGAAGACATGTGCTGCTGGCCCGACAACAGGCTCCAGACGCGACTGGTTAGACTTGCAAAACCAGATGGTGGACATCGATTGATTGCTTTCATGAATACGTTGATTCGCATTTGGACTCGGCTGAGGCGGCCACTGCCCAAGAGATGGGAACTCCACCATCCGTGCGACGCCTTCTGGGGGTCCCGACCAGGAGCGACATCGGTGGATGCGGCGTTCCAACACAACTTAGATCCTGAGCTGGCCCGACTTCGAGGAAATGCGTCGGTTAGTGTGCTGATTGATCTGTATAAGTGTTTCGGGACTATCAAATTTGAGTACCTTCTTAAGCACGCCCGACAGCAGCATTTTCCTTTGCGCCTGATTTGGATGCTGCTCAGTACGCACCGAGCTCCTAGGCTTATCAAGGCCTACGGGTCGGTTTCGCAGGAGTACACGTCATTCCAGGGTATCTTGGCGGGATGCTCGCACGCCTGTGCCATGATGCATCTACTGCTGGGGCAAGTTCTGCAGCAGGTCCGCAGACTGTTCGTGGAAGTCAAACCCAGGGCGCTCATGGACGACGTTAGCTTCCAGTGGACTGGGCCTCAACCAGTGCGTTCGCAGCAGTTGTTTGGAGCGGCGCGCTGGTTTGCACGTCAGGTCTTCGATTTTGGACAGGTTGCCCAGGCCAGTAAGAGTGGCTGCATCACCTCGTCGGCCAAGGCATCTAAGGCAGTTGACCAGATGGCAGCGCTCCTCAAGCTGAAGTGTCATTCTCACCTTCGCAACCCTGGCCACGAGCTGGCAGGAGCACGTTTGCGCAGAGTTCAAGAGCGCAAACGGTTGATAGGTCTCCAGCAGCGCAAGAACAAGCTGAGGGCTCTCATCAGAGGGTCTAAGGGCAAGGTGAGAGTTCTCCGGTGCACGGGTTTGCTGCCCGCTGCAGCCCACGGCTCAGGCACCAGTGGAGTCGTCGACCCCACGCTCGCGAAGCTGCGCAGTATGGCTGGGCTGCTGGTTGGGGCTCGGCATCATGCAGGGATTACGACGTGGCTGGCCACACAGACGGATGAGTGTTATGACCAGATTTATAACGTCACGATCGGTTTGGTTTGCAGATATGCCGCGCTGTTCTGGGACAACATAGGTTCCATGGCTTTACTACAGCGTGGCTGGGAGCTGATCATGAGCACATTTGTCGATGGTGCGAACTGGACCAGATGTCATGGCCCCATGGCAGCAGTCTGCCTATCGCTCAAGAGGATTGGTTGGACCATGACTGCAGCTCATATCCTTGTCAATGACCTCGGGCGATCTATCAGCCTCTACACCACCATGCCTGTTGAGGTCCGCGCGCTGCTACGTGAAGGTATAGGGCGCTGGCAGATGGCAAGGGTTGTTGCGGGGATTCCTGAGGCGGACAGCGGTTTCGTGATTTGGAAGCGCTCGCTTAGGCTCAGTATTCTAGCAATTAGTAATCATATAAAGTTAGGTTGCGCCAGATGTCTTCTTGGCAATGCCTTGTGGCCCCCAGCGCGCAAGAAGGCCGAGGGGGCATGCGTCTTCGGAGGCTTGTGAGCTTTGTTCCTCTGGAGCCCCAGGCACTCTTGGGCACCAGTTCTTTGATTGCCCCGCTCTCCTCTCGCCGCCCGAAGAACTTGGGCTGGGGCAAATGCCTGAAGAGGTCTTGGGGCGCAGGGAATTTCTCGAGGGCCTTGGAGAGTCTGGGTTAGGCAGGCCTGATTGGGACACTCCTGAGCTCTCCTTCGGGTTGCCCACTCATCCCATCAGGCTGCCGCCCGATGACCCGCCCTGCCCTGTGCTCACCTGCGGAGCTACCAATGAGGTATGGGGAAGGCGTGTCTACACCGATGGCTCGGGGCTAGCTAACGCTAGCCCTGAGCTGCGCAGGTGTGGATGGGCCGTCGTTGAGCTGGGTCCTTGTGGGCTGCCTGCTAGGGCGGTGTACGGTCTGCTGCCTGGGCGCCAGTCGGTGCCCCGCGCTGAGCGCTACGCGGGTTGGTGTGCGCTGAAGGTAGCTCCCCAGATTGAGACCCTGTGTAGCGACCACCTTGCTTTTGTACAGGAGGGCCAAAGCTGGGAACCCTTTTTAGCCTCTGCACGAGGCAAGCGCGCTGACGTCTGGCGGCGCATTTTCCAGGAATGTCCTCCCAGCAGGCGCCCTCCCGAGTTCGTCTGGGTCAAGGCCCGCCGTGGTTTCGAAGATGTGCTCGACTCTGATGCCCAGGTTATATTCGATTTTTTAGGGAACCACCGAGCCGATGTATTCGCCCGCCTGGGGGCTCAAGTGAACCAGGCCGCCCAAGTTGCGGTGGGCGCCGAAGCGGCCCACCTTGAGCAAAGTAAGCCGACCAGGATGTTTTTTTCAAGTGCGGTGCAGATTATCAGTGCCATGGCTAGCTGTCTCGATAGCCCCGCAGAGCCCATTCGGACCGCGCACAGTGGCCCGAGGCTTGCGTTGGCAGAGCACGACTTGCACTAGTTTGCGGAGTTAGGGGGTTGGCGGTGCCGAGATTGTAATGCTTCAGCGTCTTCGCAGTCCACCCTCAAAGGACTGCGTAGCGGTGATGCCAGGCACTGCCGCCCGACAGCTGTCCAGAGGTGGAGAGCGCAGCTGTTTTTCGCCGGGAACCTTGGTTCGACTTCCGAATCGTCCCAAGCCGCCTCTGCAGCCCTTGCCCTGGCCGAAGACCTCTAGGGTCCTGGGGACCCCCCTGTTCCTCCCGTGGTCCAGGGACCTCCTCTTCCGCTGCCTCCCGAGGGAATCCCTGGCCAGGGCGCCGATGGGCTTGAAGTATTCCGTGAGTTGGATCACAGGCCAGTTCGGCATGACCGAACTATTATATGTCTGTCATGTACATGTTTCCTGATTTTGCCCTCAGGGCATTGTCGAGGCTTGGGGGGGATATGTAAAGGAGCTGCCAAAGCTCGTGCCGACCGTGCTGTGCAGGCTAAGAAGCTGTTGAATGCTGAGCGCGGGAAGCACCACACAACGGGTGACCTCCTAGGTCCTGCGCCTGCCGTGCAACGGCAGGATGATGCCGCCACTGCTGCCACTTCTCCTAGGGACGGGGCTCGGGCGGTGGGGGAGGGATCCGACTCTTCTGACTAATTGGGGCTGGCAGCCCCCTTTCCAGCTCTAATGTAGCTGCCGCGGCGGCTTGCCGCCGTGGCTTGGTCGCCCTGGCGGCCCGCAGTGCCTCCCTGGCCCTGCATTTCCTGCGGGGTGGTGGGCCCCCCTGCCTATTGCTCCGCCCACTCCTTGTCATCAGCGCTGCGCCAGTCACTGACACGCGCTTCCGCTGGCTCGCTCGCTCGCTCCTCCTGTCTTGCCTGCGGGGGTCTGCGATCTGCGAAACTGCCGCCACTTTCGAGGCCTGCTGGGGGGCCCAGCACAGTGACGCCACGGGCAGATTCAACTTCAACCTCGCCATCCCTGGGGGGCTGCGATCTGTGAAACTGTCGCCATGTTCGAGGCCTGCTGGGGGGCCCAGCACAGTGACGCCACGCGCGGACCCAAACTAGACCTCGCCATCCCTGGGCGATATGTGAAACTGTCGCCACTTTCGAGGCCTGCTGGGGGGTCTAGCACAGTGACGCCACGGGCAGATTCAAATTAGACCTCGCCGTCCCTGGGGGGCTGCGATCTGTGAAATTATCGCCACTTTCGAGGCCTGCTGGGGGGCCCAGCACAGTGACGCCACGGGCAGATTCAACTTCAACCTCGCCATCCCTGGGGGGCTGCGATCTGTGAAACTGTCGCCATGTTCGAGGCCTGCTGGGGGGCCCAGCACAGTGACGCCACGCGCGGACCCAAACTAGACCTCGCCATCCCTGGGCGATATGTGAAACTGTCGCCACTTTCGAGGCCTGCTGGGGGGTCTAGCACAGTGACGCCACGGGCAGATTCAAATTAGACCTCGCCGTCCCTGGGGGGCTGCGATCTGTGAAACTATCGCCACTTTCGAGGCCTGCTGGGGGGCCCAGCACAGTGACACCACGCGCGGACCCAAATTAGACCTCGCCATCCCTGGGGTCGGCGATCTGTGAAACTGTCGCCACTTTCGAGGCCTGCTGGGGGGCCCAGCACAGTGACGCCACACGCAGATTCAAAGTAGACCTCGCCATCCCTGGGGGGCTGCGATCTGTGAAACTGTCGCCACTTTCGAGGCCTGCTGGGGTGCCCAGCACAGTGACGCCACGGGCAGATTCAAATTTTACCTCGCCATCCCTGGGGGGCTGCGATCTGTGAAACTGTCGCCACTTTCGAGGCCTGCTGGGGTGCCCAGCATAGTGACGCCACGGGCGGATTCAAAATTTGACCTCGCCATCCCTGGGGGGGGGCGCTGCGATCTGTGAAACTGTCACCATTTTCGAGGCCTGCTGGGGGGCCCAGCGCAATGACGCCACGCGCGGACCCAAATTAGACCTCGCCATCCCTGGGGGGCTGCGATCTGTGAAACTGTCGCCACTGTGGGGGCCTGCGGGGGGGCCCAGCACAATGACGCCGCGCGCGGATTCAAATTTGACCTCGCCATCCTTGGGGGGCTGCGATCTGTGAAACTGTCGCCACTTTCGAGGCCTGCTGGGGGGCCCGGCACAGTGACGCCACTGGCAGATTCAATTTCAACCTCGCCATCCCTGGGGGGCTGCGGTCTGTGAAACTGTCGCCACTTTCGAGGCCTGCTGGGGGGGGGCCCAGCACAGTGACGCCACGCGCGGACCCAAATTAGACCTCGCCGCCCCAAGGGGGCTGCGATCTGTGGAGTTGTCGCCTCTTTCGAGGCCTGTTGGGGGGCCTGACGCCACGCGCGGACCCAAATTAGACCTCGCCATCCCTGGGGGGCTGCGATCTGTAAAACTGTCACCATTTTCGAGGCCTGCTGGGGTGCCCAGCACAGTGACGCCACGCGCGGACCCAGATTAGACCTCGCCATCCCTGGGGGGCTGCGATATGAGATCACCGCTTTCGAAGTGGCTAGTTTTGGTCAGGGATTGTAACTAATCAGCTTTATCTAGTCCTTGTCCTGTAGCCAGTGTCCTGCGAGTCTCCCGAATTCCGTTTGCAGACATATGTAATCTTCGCTCCGTCATCGCCTCTTTTTATAAAGTGTCCTAAACTATTTGCGCCCCGCGTTTGCGCAGGGGTTGGGTACGTCGCCAGGATAATCTGTCTCAACAGCCTTCGTTTGGAGAGCAGATTGTGAGGATGTCTCAGGCGGGGAGCTGGTTTCAGCACCCTTAAGGGGAGTCGCCAAGGGGTATGACACGGTCCCGTTTGCAGCCGTTTTGTGGGGATGTCTCCAATGGGTTGCTTGTTTTCTGTCCCAACATCCTTCGCTTGGACGGCAGATAGTGAGGATGTCTCAGGCGGGGCGTTGGCTTCAGCATCCGCAAGGGGGGCCGCCGAGGGGTATGACACGGTCCCGTTCGCGGCCGTTTTGTGGGGATGCCTGAAGCGGTTTGCTTGTATTATGTCTCAACATCCTTCGCTCGGAGCGCAGATTGCGAGGATGTCTCAGGCGGAGCGCTGATTTCAGCACCCTTAAGGGGAGCCGCCGAGGGGTATGACACGGTCCCGTTCGCGGCCGTGTTGTGGGGATGTCTCTAAGGGGTTGCTTTTTTATATATATAATATATATATATATATATATATATATATATATATATATATATGTTTTTGCGTTCTATCCCCAGTGGCTCTCCCCGTTGCGTACGGCGGTCAAAGAGGAGTGACCAGGTGTTGCTGGCGCAGAGCTTGTGTCACCGTGGGATGTTGCTCTCTCTCTCTCTCTCTCTCTCTCTCTCTCTCCGTGGTGCTTTCCAATCTTGTCGTCGTCGGCGCGAGAGGGAACTTGAAAATATTCATTCTTCCGCGTGCGTTTTGGGCTGGGGAGGGAACTTACAAAAGGTTCACTTTCTAGCTGCTGGAGAGGGGACTTGTAAAGGTTCACTTTCCCGCTTGTGATCGAACTGGAGAGGGAACTTGAAAAAGCTGCATTCTCCAGGCAGGGACAGGGGATTTTAAAAGGTTCACTCTCTCTCGCGTGGTCGGACTGAAGGGGGAACTTGAAAAGGTTCACCCCTCCGTCGCAGCAACGGGAACTCGCAAAGGTTCACGTTCCCGCTGTTCTCTTGGAAGGACTTGAAAAGGTTCACTGTCCAGGCGGGGGAGAGGGAACTTGAAAAGGTTCACTCTCCCTGTTGTGGTCGGATTGAAGGGGGAACTTGAAAAGGTTCACCCTTCAGCCGCGGGAAAGGGAACTTGCAAAGGTTCACTTTCTCGCTGACGTTCGAACTGGAGAGGGAACTTGAAAAAGGCTTTTCCTCCTCACGAGTAGGGCGATTGAAGGGTGCGAGAGGAGGAGGAAAGAGGAGCTGTGCTTCGTGTTTGGTTGCAAGGGGAAACTTACGCAATTTTTATGGCGTTCCACTGGTTGGGGAGATTATTTTTCCCTCCGAGGCGGAACAGGACTTGAGTCGTTGGAAACTGGCGCTAATCAATATAGTTTGCGATGCAAAATCGCCACGAGACGCGCCGGAGGGCCCCGGGACGGTGCAAATATTGTTTTGGCTTTGTTTCTGGCGGTTCCGGGGGCTCAGAAAGGACCTCCGGGACAGGGGAAACACGGAAGGGATCTTATCTAAAGGCATTCGGCCTAATCCGCCACCGTGGCTGGTTAATGGGCGGGAGAGGAAACTTGAAGAGGCTCACTTCCCGCTTGTGGTCGAATCGGAGAGGGAACTTGAAAAGGTTCACTCTCCAGGCAGCGACAGGGGACTTGAAAAGGTTCACTCTCCCTCGCGCGGTCGGACTGAAGGGGGAACTTGAAAAGGTTCAACCTTCAGTCGCTGGAAAGGGATCTTGCAAAGGTTCACTTCCTCGCATGCGATCGAACTGGGGAGGGGACCTGGAAAGGTTCACTGTCCAGGCGGGGGAGAGGGAGCTTAAAAAGGTTCACTCTCCCTGTTGCGGTTGGACTGAAGTGGAAACTTGAAAAGGTTCACCCTTCAGCCGCGGGAAAGGGAACTTGCAAAGGTTCACTTTCTCGCTGACGTTCGAACTGGAGAGGGAACTTGAAAAAGGTTTTTTCTCCTTACGAGTAGGGCGATTGAAGGGTGCGAGAGGAGGAGGAAAGAGGAGCTTTGCTTCGTGTTTGGTTGCAAGGGGAAACTTACGCAATGTGCATGGCGCTCCACTGGTTGGGGAGATTATTTTTCCCTCCGAGGCGGAACAGGACTTGAGTCGTTGGAAACTGGCGCTAATCAATATAGTTTGCGATGCAAAATCGCCGCGAGACGCGCCGGAGGGCCCCGGGACGGTACAAATATTGTTTTGGCTTTGTTTCTGGCGGTTCCGGGGGCTCAGAAAGGACCTCCGGGACAGGGGGAACGCGGAAGGGATCCTATCTAAAGGCGTTCAGCCTACTCCGCCACCGCGGCTGGTTAATGGGCGGGAGAGGAAACTTGAAGAGGCTCACTTCCCGCTCGTGGTCGAATCGGAGAGGGAACTTGAAAAGGTTCACTCTCCAGGCAGCGACAGGGGACTTGAAAAGGTTCACTCCCCCTCGCGCGGTCGGACTGAAGGGGGAACTTGAAAAGGTTCAACCTTCAGTCGCTGGAAAGGGATCTTGCAAAGGTTCACTTCCTCGCATGCGATCGAACTGGGGAGGGAACCTGGAAAGGTTCACTGTCCAGGCGGGGGAGAGGGAGCTTAAAAAGGTTCACTCTCCCTGTTGGGGTTGGACTGAAGGGGAAACTTGAAAAGGTTCACCCTTCGGCCGCGTGACAGGGAACTTGCAGAGGTTCACTTTCTCGCTGACGTTCGAACTGTAGAAGGAACGTGAAAAGGTTCACTCTTCAGGCGGGGGAAAGGGAATTTGAGAAGGTTCATTCTCCCTGTTGTGGTCGGATTGAAGGGGGGAACTTGAAGAGGTTCACCCTTCAGCCGCGGGAAAGGGAACTTGCAAAGGTTCACTTTCTCGCTGACGTTCGAACTGGAGAGGGAACTTGAAAGGGTTATCTTTCCCCACGAGTAGGACGATTGAGGGATGCGAGAGGAGGAGGAGAGAGGAGTTTTGCTTCGTGTTTGGTAGCAAAGGGGGAACTTACGCATTTTGGGGGGGGCGTTCCAGGGTTGGGAAGACAATTTTTCCTTCCGGGACGGAAGAGGGTTTGAGTCGTTGAGAGTTGGCGCAAAACAGTGCAGCTTGCAATGCAAAATCGTCACGACACGCGCCGGAGAGCCCCGGGACCGTCAAAATATTGCTTTGGGTTTGGTTCTGGCGGCTCCGAGGGCTCAGAAGGGACCTCCGGGACAGGGGAATCACGCAAGGTGCAGACGCAAGCTTCGCATAATTATGTAGCAATTGCGTTACCTAAACGACCGCTCTTCGGGTGATAAGGAGGTTGAGGGGGGGAGAGGACCCAACGCGTCAATCGATCGACCTCCAGATCGATCATTATCGATATCGCTGTGGGGTCTCGCGATCGATCCCCATTTTTGCGTGGAAGGCACAAGCGAACGACGTCTGCCACGGTGCTTGCGACGCAGTGCCAATGAATTCTTTGCTTTGACCAAAAAGATGCGCTGAGATATGCTTGCGGATGAACATATACACGCGTTGGATGTGTGCAGCCGAGCTGCGCGCGCGTGTGCTCGTCGCTCACGTAGACGCGCTCTTATAGCAAAACTATCATAGACACATACTCACCATAGCACTACCCTACGATCTGATATGCACGTATGGTTCATATGGCTAGACGCTCATTTTAAGTATCCCAAATACAATATTACTTTTTTGGGAAAAAATAAAGGTGCACAAAAGGGGTGCTCCACGCAGTGAGTAGTTCGCTTTCTCTTCCGGCATCATGTCAGATAGTGTCCCGCAGTTCTCTCAACAGTTTTTTGCGACGTTCTGTTTGTGAAGTAGAGCAGCGCGCGGTGCGATTTATTTTCGGGCTCGAGCCCGTCGTTTTGATTCTCTTGGTTCTGATTGTGTGAATGGGGTTGGAGGGGCCCCCGCAAAGCCTGTCTGTCATAGTCGGGATACTTGGCTTTTGGTCCCGGCTGGCGGCGTAAGTGGCAATCGGGCCACGGCCTCTTTCAGAAAAAAAAAGCCCCCAGCGCCACCCAGTTGGAACCGACCGTCACAGGAGCACTTCATGGAACGTTTGGTCCCCCTCCTCCTCTTCCTCCTCCTCCTCCTCCTCCTCTTCCTCTTCTTCTTCCTCTTCAACCCTGGCCTTCCTCCCCCTTCCTTCCTCCCCTGCGGACCCCCCTTGTCCTCCACCTCGTTGTTTTTCTTTCTCTTGGCTTTACTGGAGTCCTGGTCGCCTCGAATGTGGATCCCTGCCCCCCCGGAATTTCATTCCCAACCATCATGTGTTGTTGGGTCCTCGTTTTGAAGAGACGGTGCCCGCGGTTCCTCCTTTTCCTCCCGCGCCTCCCCTCCCAGTGGGGGTACCACATGCGTCTGCCACACCCAGTACAGCGCTTCGTCGCCCCATAGGGAGCTCCACCGAAGGCCCCAGGGGGGGGGGGGGTACCACGTGCGTCCGCCACACCCAGCACGGCGTCTCGTGGCCCCATACGGAGCTCCACCGAAGGTCCCAGCGGGGGGTACCACATGCGTTTGCCACACCCATTGCGGCGCCCCGTGGCCCCATACGGAGCTCAACCCAAGGCCCCAGTGGGGGTGGCCACATGCGTCCGCCACACACAGTGCGGCATTTCGTGGCCCCATGGTGAGGTCCACCGAAGGCCCCAGGGGGTATCACATGCGTCTGCCACATCCAGTACGGTTTTTTTATGGCCCCGTAGGGAGCTCCACCTAAGGCCCCAGTGGGGGGGGTACCATATGCGTCCGCCACACCCAGTACGGCGTCTCGTGGCCCCACAGGGAGCTCCACCTAAGGCGCGAGTAGGCCATACCACATGCGTATGCCACACCCATTGCGGCGTTTCGTGGCCCCATAGGGAGCTCCACTTGAGGCCCCAGTGGGGGGGTGCCACATGCGTCCGCCACACCCAGTACAGCGCTTCGTGGCCCCATAGGGAGCTCCACGTAAGGCCCCAGTGGGGGTGGCCACATGCGTCCGCACGCAGTACAGCGTTTCGTGGCCAGTGGACCGTCCGCATGCGTCCCGCTCCCGATGTCGCTTCACCCACTCAATACAGCGTGTCGTGGCGTCATAAGAAGCTCCACTGAAACCCCCAGTGGGACCGCCCACGTGCGCCCCACACGCTCAATTTGTCCGCGTGCGCGTCGGAAGCTCAATTTGGAATTGAAGCCCCCAGTGGGACCGTCCGCATGCGCGTCGGAAACCCAATTTTGCATTTTCACCCACCGAGTGCAGCGCTTCGTGGCCCCAGCCTCGCCCGCTTCGGCGGCGCCCGCGGCTCTGTCGCCGAGGGCACGGCCAAGAGCTCCTGCCGCTTGCTCTGCCCGCATGAGCAGCGCCACCTCCACTACGGCTGGGACACCGACTACGTGCGCGCCGCCTGCAACGTCCTCGACCCACCCCACGGGGCCCCACGCTCGCCCTGGGCGCCCCCTTCGGCAGCGCAGACGCGCTGGACGACGAGGTCAAAGCGGTCGTGGAGAAGGCCTGGGCCGCCCGCCTCGCTCTCCTCACCGTCAACCACGCCCCCACCGAGCTCGTCCTGACCCGACTGTGCGCCGACGTGTCGAAGCTCTCCTACCAGCTGCGCCTCGACGGGGACAGGATCGGCCACGACCGGCTGGCCACCTTCGACAGGGATCTGCGCACCGCCGTGGAAAACATCGTTGGCGGCGACCTGCCGGACGACTCTTGGGAGCAAGCCGCCACTGGAGTCTCCTGGGGCGGCCTCGGTCTACGCGCTGTGGAGCGCGTGTCCACGGCCGCCTGCCTCGCCAGCCGCGCGAGCTCTCGCCCGCACGTCCGCGAGATGGCCGAGCACCTCGCCCTGGCCGGCCTGTGCGCCGCGGCCGCGGTCATGGGGGCCTACGACCGGCGCGCGGAGGAGGCCGCTGTCACGCTGATGGGGCTCCTCCCTCCGACCCCCGGACGACAGCTTCTGGAGTTCCTCGCAGACGAGGCCGACCAATGCGAGGAACGGTGGGCCGGCCTCTTCGACGCTGGCGCACACGCCAGCGACGGCGGTCACAGACGGAATGGCCGGCCCCAGTGCATGGGCAGCGGCATCGTCCCTCTCGACGAGGACGATGACGACGAGCACCCGGCTGCTGCCCCCCGCGGCCGCGCCCACCTCCAGAGGGCCATCTTGGCCCGCCTCGACACGCAGGCGCGCCTGGAGCTTCGCGAGCGCCACGCGCAGGCCGGCAACCACCCA
The DNA here is from genome assembly GCA_963575745.1 of Prorocentrum cordatum. NCBI lineage: Eukaryota > Dinophyceae > Prorocentrales > Prorocentraceae > Prorocentrum > Prorocentrum cordatum. The sequence goes on along the minus strand of CAUYUJ010009102.1, from coordinate 370,412 downwards.
GCGCTGCGCCGCTTGGAGGACCTCAGCCACCCCGACACCAACCACGAGTGGCTTTGGGCTCTGAGCCGACACAAGGGGCCCCTCCTCGACCAGCAGGACTTCGTGGAAGCGCTCCGCCTGCGCCTCGGCGCCGCCGGCCCCAGCGAGCCCACGCCCTGCAACCTCTGCGGCGCTGAGCTGCTCGACTCCGCGGGCTCGCGCGCCCTCTGCTGCAGCAGAGCCGAGGCTACGAAGGGCCACCACGCGCTGGCACGGCAGGTACACGAGGCCGCCAGGAGTTGCGACCCCGCCACCGAGCTCGAGGCGCAGAACCTCATCCCAGGCACCCGCCTGCGGCCCGCGGACGTACTCACGGGGGCGCTGGGGCACGGGCTCACGGCGCTCGACATCGGGATCGCCTCCCCCGACGCGTGCAACGCCGGCCCCGACTGCGTCTCCAGCATGTACGAGCGCAAGACGGCGTACTACGCCCCCTACAGCGATGTTCTGGGCCGCCAGGAGTCGCACTCGACCCACAGGCCTTGGCGGTTGATGCGCTCCGGGGACTTCATGTTGAGCTTGAGCCGCGCAACCCGATAGTCGACCCTGATCAGGAGGTCGTTCTGGCCACGCTTGGAGCCCCTGCCCTCCTTGACGCTCTTGCGGTACCTATCTGCGGTCGGGCCCGCACCCGCGGCTGGGCCATGCCATGCCGCGTCGGTGAGGGGCGGGGCCGCCGGCGGGACCAGCTTGTCAAGCTTGGCCTCGCCAGGCGTCTTGCGTCGCGGGCAAGGGCAGCATGCCAACACCAGGCCGCGCGCCCATGCCGCCCAGCTGCAGGGAGCGAAGAGCGTCCTCAGGCTGTGGGCCAAGAGTGCGACCACGCCGGTGCTGGCGAGGATCGCCACGAGCCCGGCGACCAGCGGCCACGCGGAGCCGAACAGGTAGAGGCCCATCTGGTCGGCCATGTAGAGCACCCAGCCGCCGTCCGAGCTCAGCCAGCCTCCTGCCTCACGGGTCGAAAAGGCGGACCTGAAGCTGCCGAAAACCCTGAAGGTGCCCCCGCCCATCCCCTCGGCGAACCAATGTGCGCGGTCGCCGATGTCTTTCCAACTGACGCCGAAAAGACCCCAACCCCCGATCCAGGACGAAGAGTTCGAGTCGGAGGAGTTGGGGGGGGCATGGGTCGGGCCCCGGGGAGGAGGATCGGCCGGCGGCGCAGAGCGCTCGCGCGGCGGACCCCCTCCGGCACCTCCCGCGGGAGCGTCGTGCTCGCCCTCGGGGTGCGCCCCGATCGGCAGCGCGTCCCTGTGCAGGAAGGGGACCACGGTGTCGTCAAGCCAAAATGGCTTCATGTCCACGCCCAGCGCGTCGTCGTAGTACGACGGGTACGTGTACTCGGCCTCGTAGTCTGGAGCCGCCCGCCAGAGCCTGGGCCCGGCGTCTGCGGCCCCCATCGCCATCACGAGGATCATGAGCAGGGCTGCGGCGCGGCCGCGACGTCCGCCCGAGGGCGGCGGCGCCAAGGCCCCGGGGCAGCTCCTCCAGGCGGGCCCTGGCGCGCACGCGCGCTCTGCCGCCCTCGCCCGGCGTCGAGCCGGCGCCGGCGCTGGCGCGCGCCTGGCCGCCCGCTCGGCGGTGGCCGGCGGCGGCCGCGCCACGGCAGCCGCCTCCTCGCCATCGGGTGCTCCGCGGCTGGCGTGAGCCGGCGCCGCTCGGCGCCCGGGCCCTCCGCCGCTGCGCAGCTGCGCGCCCGCGGGCAGCGTCGCCGCCGCCCTCCAGCCGCGCGGCGCCAGGCGCTGCTCCATGCGGCCGCGGGCGCTCCCCCTTTCGGGCCCGGCCCCGGGCCCCGAAAGGTCTTCTGGCCCCGGTCCCGGGGCCCGGCCTTAGGCCAACTGAGGCCGACCCCCAGCTTGGCCTTTGAAAAGGCTTGCCCCCCGCCGCCCCCGGCCCTGCGCCCCTGGCCGCCGCCCCAGGCCCGCCTGCCCCTGCGGCCGCCGCTGCCCCTGCTGCTGCCGCGCCAGCCCCGGGAGGCGCCCCCGACGCGGCCGCCCCCGCCGCCGCCGGCCTGCGGGCGTGCGAGGAGTGGTACGTGGACGACGGGCAGGTGTTCGTCCGCCCAGCAGACCTCGACCCTTGGCTCAGGGCACTGGGCGCCAGCCTCGCGCGCTTCGGCGGCACCCGCGGCTCTGTCGCCGAGGGCACGGCCAAAAGCTCCTGCCGCTTGCTTTGCCCGCCGGAGCAGCGCCACCTCCACGAAGGCTGGGGCACCGACTACGTGCGCGCCACCTGCAACGTCCTAGACCCACGAGGCCCCGCGCTCGCCCTGGGCGCCCCCTCTGGCAGCGCAGAAGCCCTGGACGACGAGGTCAAAGCGGTCGCGGAGAAAGCCCGGGCCGCCCGCTACGCGCTGCTCGCCGTCAACCACGCCCCTACCGAGCTCGTCCTGACCCGCTTATGCGCCGACGCGTCGAAGCTCTCCTACCAGCTGCGCCTCAACGGGGTCAGGATCGGCCACGACCGGCTCGCAACATTCGACAGAGATCTGCGCGCCGCAGTGGAGAACATCGTCGGCGGCGACCTGCCAGACGACGGGGGCAAGCCACCACCGGCGTCTCTTGGGGCGGCCTCGGCCTACGCACCGCGGAGCGCGTGTCCACGGCCGCCTTCCTCGCCAGCCGCGTGAGCTCCCGCCCGCGCGTCCGCGAGATGGCCGAGCACCTCGCCATGGCCGGCCTGTGCACCGCGGCCGCGGTCATGGGGGCCTACGACCGACGCACGGAGGAAGCCGCGGTCACGCTGATGGGGCCCCTCCCTCCGCCCCCTGGCAGGCAGCTCCTGGAACTCCTCGCAGACGAAGCCGACCAGTGCGAGGAACGTTGGGCGGGACTCTTCGACGCTGGCGCACCCGCGCGCTACGGCTCTCCTGGACGGAACGGCCGGCCCCAGCGCATGGGCAGCGGCGTCGTCCCCCTCGACGAAGACGAGGACGACGAGCACCCGGCCGCTGCCCCCCGCGGCCGCGCCCATGTCCAGAGGGCCATCCTGGCCCGCCTCGACACGCCGGCGCGACTGGAGCTTCGCGAGCGCCACGCGCGGGCTGGCAACAGCCCGGCGCTGCGCCGCCTGGAGGACCGCAGCCACCCCGACACCAACCACGAGTGGCTTTGGGCTCTGAGCCGGCACAAGGGGCCCCTCCTCGACCACCAGGAGTTCGTCGAAGCGCTCCGACTACGCGTCGGCGCCGCCGGTCCCAGCGAGCCAACTCCTTGCCACCTCTGCGGCGCCGAGCTGCTCGACTCTGCTTTTCGCTTCACTCTGGAACCCCTGGGACCCACTGGGCCTCGAGGCCCATGGGCCCCAGGGGTTCCAGGGGATCCTGAGGGGTGCTCCGGGGGGCCAAAGGGGCCTCGGGATCCATCCTGAGGGGTGCTCCGGGGCCGAAGGGGCCTGAGGGGTGCTCCGGGGGCCGAAGGGGCCTCCAATTGGAGATCCGGGGGGCGCCTTTTGGTCTGGGGGCACTTCCGGCAACGCCCGACTTGTCGCTCCTGGTGGGCCCCATGCGGCCTGCGGCCCTGGACTGGCCTCGAGCTCGCTCAAGAGAGAGAGCCCCAGGCTGGCCCCGAGACTGGCGCGTTCGCCCTGGCCCGCGGCATCCCTTGCGCGCTGGAGGCCGGCTCGCGTGCTCTGACCAGCGCCGGCGCAGAGGGCACTCGACCCCTCATCACCGCAGCGGGCCGAGACTCTGGGCTGAGTATCGTTTAACCGATCCCCATCCCCAGCGGCGTGCCCTGCTGCAGCAGGGCCGAGGCGACGAAGGGCCACCGCGCGCTTGCGCGGCAGGTGTACGAGGCTGCTAAGAGCTGCGACCCCGCCAGCGAGCTCGAGGCGCAGAGCCTCATCCCGGGCGCCCAGTTGAGGCCTGCGGACGTCCTCACAGGAGCGCTGGGGCATGGGCTCACCGCGCTCGACATCGGGATTGCGTCTCCCGACGCGTGCAATGCTGGCCCAGACTGCGTGGCCAGCATGTGCGAGCGCAAGGTGGATTATTACGCCCCACACAGCGATGTTCTGGACCGTCAGAACATCCTGTACCAGCCGCTTGTCTGGTCAGCCTACGGCCGGCCCCACCCCCGGACGACATCCATCCTCCGCACACTCGCGACCCGCCTCTCCAGGCGGAGGGGGTGCTCGGACGGGGCGCGGCGGCGCCGCCGCCTGGCAGGCGCGGCCGGCGTGGCGCTCTGGCGGCGGGCGGCCGCCCACGTCCGGGCGTGCTGGCCAGGCGGAGGCGCCGACGACTGAACGCATTCCTCCCGCCCCCCGCCCGCCCTGCACGGTCCGTGCCCCCCGTTCCGCCCTGCCCCCCCCCTTGCCAGCCTGCCTGCCTGCCTGCTTGCCGCTCTCCTTCCTCTCCTGGGCCCGGAGGCCGCGCGCAGGCGCTCTCCGGCGGCGGCGTTGTCGCCCGTTGTCCTCCTCCTCCTCCTCCTCCTCCTCCTCCTCCTCCTCCTCCCCCTTATTGCGACTTCTGGTTGTGCTGGATTTTGATGCGTGGCCGGCAGGGCCACGCGGGCGCCACGCAACGGTCATGGCGATTATGCGAGCCGCGCCCACGTTTGGTTTCACGCGCGCCGCGTCATTCTCGCCCCCCTCCCCCCCCCCTCCCCGCGCCCCCCTGCCCTCGTTTCAAGGCGCGGGCGCGCGCGCTTAACGGCGGGGCCGGGTGGCTCGCACCCGGCGGCCGCGCCCTCGCCCTGTGAGGTTTCGCCGCGCGTTGCGCGCAGCGGTCTTTTCCCTCTTCGCCCCCCCTCCCCCCTGCCCCCCCTCTCTCTTCGTCCTCCTTCCGCTTTTGCGGCCCGTAATTCGTGAAATTGTCATTGCGTGCCCCCGCTTCTGCATCAGTCTCTCGCAGGGCGCCGCGCGCGCGCGCCTCGGCGAGTGCGGCGGCCCGAAGTCGGCCAGGCCCGCCCCGTCGAAGGCCTGGCGCCGCGCTCCGCGGAGGTTGGATGTCCAGCCCTGCTAGACTTTTCCATTCGCATGCCTGGCTTATTCCGCTTTAATATTATAAGTTTAGTTCAGGGCGATCAAAATCCCACCCATTAAGAATGGGGTAGACCAAAATCCCGGGCCGTTCGCAGACCCCACCATGCTGGGATCGGCTCGAAGTAAGATGGGGCTCATAAGTTGCAGTATGATTGCCGTGTTGGGGTCGTCTTGAGGTCATCTTGAGATCATAGCCCGGTCATGTTTGGATCACGCAACCGTCGCGTGGTCATTATGAGGCCACCCTGGGCGCGCTTGGATCCATCTTGTTGCCATCGGGCCATCTCGGCGTCACGCGTTGCTCATGTGTTTCGTCATCTGCGAGTCGGCCTGAGACGGTCCAGAATCCATGGCGGGATCGCGTTGGGGTGGCATCATCCTGGGTCCTCTGGACGTTGCCGTCCGTGGCCTGAGGCATTCCTGGAAGCATGTTGTGGCCATGGGACGTCTTGGGATCGCGTGCGTGCGAACGCTGGGCACGCGCGCGCGACTTTTCATCTTGTCGACGGGTTTACATACGTAGTTCTCCTCTTGCGAGTTCCCAAGGAAACTCTTGTTGGAGCCAAGCCTGTCCGAGCCCCCGCATGTCCGTAGCCATGTTGGCTCCAGGTTCACTGGTGGGAGGTGAAGAGGGATGAGTGGCTGCGCGAGGTGAGGGCCGGGAAGCCGTTCGCGGCCGTGAAGAAGTTGCAGCCCGGGAAGCACGAGGGCCCACGGCAGCTGCTGTGCGACAACGAAAGCTTCATGGGCGGCAAGGATTGCAAGAAGGAGTATAAGAAGAAGAGGATCCAGCTGCTCAACTTCCCCGCGAGGTCTCCCGAGTTCAACCCCATCGGGTCCTTCTGGGGCTGGCTGCGCCAGGCGATGCGCCGCAGGGACCTCGAGGACCTGAGGGACAAGCGGCCCACTTTGGGAAAGACCGCCTGGACGGTCAGACTCAAGAGGTTGCTCAAAATGCAGAAGGCGCAGACTGTCGCCAAGCGAAAGTTTCAGAACTTCAAGAAAGTGCGCAAGGTCTTTTACCAGAGGAAAGGGGGCGCACTCGGGCCTCTGACGCGCGTTGGCCATGACGCCGACTTGCCCCACTGCCGAACTGCATTGCCATCCCTGTCGCGCGGGATGTAAAATCCGACGCGTCGGTCCAATGAAAGTTCCTTGAATTTTCATCACGACGCTGGCCGGCGGAAGTCGACGGAGGTAAAACAAGGCGGAAGACGGGGGAAGGCCGCCGGAAGGCTTGCAAATGTCAGCGGAAGTAAACGACGCCCCTTCCGAACCCCCTACCCCCGTAGAAGCCTAGCAATGTTGTCTTCCTCCGTGGGCCGGGCGGGATCCCGCCTGGCTTATTCCGCTTTAATATTATAAGTTTAGTTCAGGGCGATCAGAATCCCACCCGTTAAGAATGGGGTAGACCAAAATCCCGGGCCGTTCACGGATCCCACCATGCTGGGATCGGCTCGAAGTAAGATGGGGCTCATAAGTTGCAGCATTATTGCCGTGTTGGGGTCGTCTTGAGGTCATCTTGAGATCATTATGAGGCCACCCTGGGTGCGCTTGGATCCATCTTGTTGCCATCGGGCCATCTCGGCGCCACGCGTTGCTCACGTGTTTCGTCATCTGCGAGTCGGCCTGAGACGGTCCAGAATCCATGGCGGGATCGCGTTGGGGTGGCATCATCCTGGGTCCTCTGGACGTTATCGTCCGTGGCCTGAGGCATTCCTGGAAGCATGTTGTGGCCGTGGGACGTCTCGGGATCGCGTGCGTGCGAACGCTGGGCACGCGCGCGCGACTTTTCATCTTGCCGACGGGTTTACATACATTTTATTCCTCTTGCGAGTTTCCAAGGCAACTTTTGTTGGAGCCAAGTAGGGGGCCCTGGGACTCCGTAGTCTCTCTTCGGTTCCCGCCCTCCCTTCTTTCCCTTCTCGCTCGCGTCATTTCGGCAAGGCTTTCTATGCGCCTGTAGTTTTGCCAAGACAAGCGGCACGTGGTAGCAACAACGTTCCCCACCGAATGCTGCAGCTAATATATATATATATATATATATATATATATATATATTATACATATATATATACATACATACATACATACATACATACATACATGCATACACACATGCATACATGATGAAGTGAGAGTCTTCGAGCGGGTATTAATGTATAGTGTTGGTCCAGCTTTGCTCCCCAACAGCAGGCGTGCTTCCATAGCTTTTCGGGTCAACCGCAACAATGACGGCCTGAGGGGCCAGGTTTGCGGTGGCCATCCAGGGAGGTCACAGATGCCCGCCGCGCACTGATGGCCCCTCCGCCGCCATCGGAGATTGGCAGCGCCGCGAGCGCGGCACCGCCCGAGCCGAGCGCTTTCCCGAGCCTCGGCTGGTGGCCTGCGCCGCGGGCGCTAGGCGCCTCGGGCTTGCTCGTCGCGCTGCTGGCGTGGCGCGCCGAGACAGGCCGTGGGGGCCTGGTGCGCCTCGGCCTGGGCGCCGCGCTGATCGTGGTGGCCGCTTTCTGGGTCTGCGTCCAGACGGTGAGAGGCTGGTGGCGCGCCGCCACGGGGCAGCAGGCCGAGGTGGAGGCCCTTCGCGCCCAGCTGGCGGGCCTGACGCTGGGCGGAGGCCCTGCGAGCGGCACTGAGGCTGGAGGTGGCGGAGGTGCGCCCGAGCTGCCAGCATGTCCGCCGCCGAGCGCACCTCCACCAGGCATGGTGCAGCCTGGGGCGCCGTCAGCCCCCCCCCCCCCATAACGTGGACCCCGCCATGGACGCGTTCCACGCCTTCGCCACGGGGGGGGGCTGCGCCGGGCCGCTATCGTGGACTGCCGCGCCGTCGGGCATGCCAGCGCAGCCCGCGACGGCCGCAGGCCCGTCCACGGCGGCAGCTATGCCGGCGGTGCCAGGAGGTGGCCCAGGCGGGCCAGGGCTGCAGGCTGCCACTTCTGCAGCGGCTTGTGCCAAGAGAGTGAAGGAGGCGCTCCTGATGCTGCACGCTGGTGCGAACACAGACCCATGGTGGGGACGACGCTTCTGGAGCTACGTCTTTCAGCTGGAGCAGGCTGGGGACCTGAGTCCTGGAGTGCGAGCCGCCCTCGCCGCTCGGGGCTATGTGGGTGCCGAGACTCGCTCGGCACCCGACGTGGAGTCGTTGAAGGCCGTGCTGTCGGGGTTCGAGAATATGGAGACGACCAACACTTTCGATGGCACGTTCGGGGCACCAGCGGCGGCAGCGGGGGGGGCCGAGGTAGACGCCTGGGCCCACTCGCTGCCGCCGGACTTCAAGTGGGCTGGGATGGAGATCTATCGGAATATACGCGCGGCTGGGAGCACGAGCATCAGGCATTGGCTTCAGTCTCAGTACTCAGGATATCGAGGAGGAGAGCAGTGGCAGTCGCTGTGGAGCACAGCGTCGACGCTGGACTTCGAGCTAGGCAAGTGCGGGAACGACCAGGAGTTGATGATTTGTCTCCACACGAATGACAATGTGGAGATAGGGTTGCGCCATCTGTCGGCCTACGTGTACGAGTCGAGGACACAAGACAAGGCGGGCGCGGCCAGACTGCGGGCAGTCACTGCCCCAGGGAGCGGCATAGACATTGCGCCGGGCTGGCTCATCACGGAGGCGACGACGCATAGCAAGATGGAGCACCAACGGGCTGAACGAGTTGCAGCTGAGCTACGACGACGAAGCGGCGGCAAAGGAAAGGACAAGGACAAGGGCCGTGGTCGTGGCGACAAGGGCTCGGGAGGCTGACGCCTGCCGGGGGCCCTCCACCCTGAGTCGCGAGGTGGAGGGCTGCGAGATGCTCGCGAAGGGCAGCGACAGGTTCAGTTGGAGGAAGTTGTTGGAGCCCCCCCAGGCACGCACTGCTCAGTCTGCGCTCAAGGCGGGTCAGGGAGGCCAGAGGGTACCAGGCTGGGGGGAGCCCCCCAGTCACGCACTGCTCAGCCTCATCCGCCGCCGAGCGAGAGGACCAGAGGGTACCGGCCAAGGGGGGCGGAGAGATGGATTGCCAAACCAGAAAAGCCTAGTGAAGATGCGAAGTTCAGTTACGCTCAGAGTTTCCCTTCGATATCTGAAATGGCCTCTGCTTTCGGTGACGGTGATGCGGTCCTACCAGTTCCACTTCTTACACAGCCAGGTCGTGTGTCAGTGCGTTCGGGTCGGAGTAGGCAGCGGCTGCATCGGAAGCAGATGGTGAGGAAGGGTGCCAATCGAGTGCTCTGTGCTCTCAACTCGACCTACCTGGGCAATATGAAGCAGCAGACCACACCGTGGCGGCAGAAGTTTAGCAATGAGGTGACGACGAACTCTGCCGTCGGGCGGGTCCAGGCGCGGGCGATCCAGCACGCAAAGGACCAGCTCAATGTTCGCCGGCTGTTCCCAGTGACAGGCGTACAAGCGACGTGTGAGCTACTGAAGTTGGACCAGATAGGCTACAGGAGAGTGCACAAGAGAGACGTCCACACGGAGTTCATTGCCAACAGAGTGGACGAAGTGACGACGCTGAAGGTTTTCCCGCTACTCGAGGCGTTGCCTGCCGACGAGGCAGAGTACTACGAGAAGGAGGAGAACGTCGTCGAGATGGCGGGCAAGTCCATGCAGCACGTGGAGGAACTAGAGAGGCAGTTTGGGTTCTTTGGGGGCCAGATGGAGCAGTGGATATCCTACCTTCATCGTGAGGACCTCCCGCCGGGGCTGTGGGTGTTTAGACTAAGGAGCGAGGTGATGACGATCAATGGAGTTTCAGCAGTTTTAAAGAAGAACGGATACAAGTTGAGGAAGCTCATCATGGCAGTGCCCACCAACTATCTCTGGAGTGATGTGCGACGCCGGGGTGAACACGGACTAGGCGGAGGAGGTGCGCTTGCCATGATGCGGGCGCCAGGCATGGATATACACATGGCACGATGTGATGAGAGCAACGCGTTCTCTTCAGTTCTCTTGCCTGAGTGGATGTGGAAGTGGATGGCGACCCCCGCCACCCCGGCAGCAGCAGTATGGTCTCTGTTACCCGTGGACATGATGAGCGTACTCCAGGAGTGGTCTCTGGTGTGCCCTTGCTACACCAGACTACCGATGGGTTTGTCTCATGCTGTTCACATCCTGATGTGCATCAACCTGGAGGCAGTGGGGAGGACACTGGTGAGGTCGGCCGCCTTCGGGGAATCCATGGAGAGCCAGTTGAGTGATCTTCCTGACGAGGCCGTTGTGGAAGACGTCGAGTGGGTCAAGGAGAAGGCCTTGCGCCGCGCTGAGCGGCGCCAGGAGGCTGGGCTCTCCCCCGAGGCTTTCTTGGCTAAGGTCCGCGAGCTGAAGCAGGAGCGTCACCGAGTGATCATCGTGCTTCACACGTTCGCGGGGGGCCGGAGGAAGATGGACATCCAGCACTATGTGGAGGAGTTCGCTGTCGAATACGGGGTGGCGATCTTTTTCTTCGGGGTAGATCTTGCCTTTGATCATAGGTGGGATCTTGCGGACCCCAAGCTGATCGCTATGCTGCTGGAGATGATCGAACAGGGCCTCATTGACATTATCATTGGCGCACCTCCCTGTGCCACGTGGAGTAGAGCGCGCTTCCACGGAGGAGGTCCTCGGCCTCTTCGATTTCGGTCGGAGCCACTGGGCCGGAGCGACCTGTCGTAGGAGGAGCGCGTGAGGGTCACGGAGGCGAACGTGCTGCTCTTCAACCACCTGGCCTTGTGCGACGTGGAGGAGCAGTACGGGGGGGGGTGCCTGTTCGAGCACCCTGCGGACCCAGAGGAGGAGCCGTACCCGAGCATCTGGGACCTGGAGGCAGTCAAGGGCATGCTGGAGCGACACGGCGTGCAGACCACCAGGATCGACCAGTGCATGTACGGGGGACCGTCTCAGAAGCCTAACACCCTGGCCTCGAACTTGGACGGCATTGGCGAGCAGGCGCTACTATGTGAGGGGAGACACCGTCACGAGAAGGCCTACGGGAAGAACGAGCGCGGCATCTTCAGGTCGCGCCTTTGCAGGCCTACCCGCCTGGCTTGTGCCGCATGATCGCCCTCAGTGTGGTCAGGGCGGCGCTACGGATGCTGACCACGGGTCGAGGACCAGGAGGGTGGCTCAGGACGGGGCGTGAGAAGCCGCGTCACACTCAGTGGAGCTATGAGAGTGAGAAGGAGGGCCTCTTCGTGCTGAACGAGCTGTACCGTCGGGGCGGCAGCGTGCGGCTGCGCCCGGGCTTCCAGGCGATCTACGTGCACGTGGATGACGGGCTCAACATAGCTGCTTGCCCCAGAGGCGGGTCGGCTGACGTGGTGAGCGAGCAGATGATGCAGAAGGTCGCCGACGCCTGGGAGCAGGCCGGCTTCGTCGTCAACGAGCGCGAGAGGATGGAGGAGGGCTCGAAGATCGCGGGCTATGAGTTGCAGAACTTTCCGCCTCGAGTGAAGCTGGCTGGTGGCAAGGCCAGCTGTCTGGAGGCGGCACTTACGTGGATCATGGAGACGCCCTGGGTGGACGTGGAGCTGCTCAGGGCGTTGGTGGGCGCGTGGCTGTGGGGGGCGCTTCTGAGGCGCGAACTCATGGCTATCCCTGCCGCCGTGTTCGACCTGCTTGAGAAGAGGCAGGGCCAAGTTGCACAGTGGTGGGCCTCTGCCCGCCGCGAGGTGCGAGTCATGAGAGACATGGTCCCGATGATGTCGTGTGTCTTGGACCTACCTGCAGCGCCTGTACTCTTTGCTTCAGATGCGGAGGGCGCCAACCGAGTCGACCACGGCGGGTGCGGCATCGTCGTGACGGCCATCACCCAGAGTGAGTCGGAGCAAGTCATCGGAGCGGGTACGAGGCCTGGGCATGCAGTTTCCAGGCTGGACGGCACGGCTCTCCATTTGAATCGTGCCGATCGGGAGCTGCGAGGCCGCATCCCGGTGTCCCGCATCCCGCGTGAGCTGCTGCAGATCCCTCAGGAGATGTGGCACGAGCTAGACGCGGGGCGGTGGCGCTTGCCTGACCACATCATCTTGGGAGAAGGTCGAGCCGTGGTCAGGCTTTGTCAGGCGCTCTCTCTTCTTCCGGGAGCACATGATCACGCGATTTGCAACATGGAGGATAATGAACCGTTGGCCTCAGCTGCAGCAAAGGGGCGTTCGTCGGCCCCGCATCTCAATTACCTGCTGAGGAAGATAAGTGCACTTTCAGTGGCAACAGGCATCAAACTATACCTACCCTGGGTGGACACCGCGCACCAGACAGCTGATGAGTTGTCAAGGAGGAAGCGGAGTGGCTTGGTGCGCTCGGCGAGTCGGACCTCGTCGAGTCGACCCTGACCAAGCCGCGCGTGTGACTGAGAAGACTTTAGAAGTAGATCGCAGCGCTGGGCTTCGGTTTTCGACTTGGGCCCTTCAGCGCGGCCTGCGTCCCAGCGGTGCTGACGAATGGGACGACCTTCTAGTTGAGTTCAAAAATGATCAGATTGAGAACCTCACTCCAGCGAAATTCGTGAATACAGTTGCAGCAGTTGAGTTTTTCTTCCCTCGCATGCGGGGGAAACTTCTGTGGAGCAAGGCTGTCATTGCAGGCTGGGAAAGAAATGTGGGGCGCAAACATACCGTGCCTCTCGGGAAGTTGCCTGGTAAGCTCCTCGGGGTTCACATGGCCGCCAGGGGGAACCCGCGTCTGGGCCTTGCTCTCATCGTGCAGTGCCATACGGGCTTACGGCCCTCGGAGCTCTTGGGAATATTGCCGGAGGATCTCATCTTCCCTCGCGATCTGGGCGAGAACATCAACATCGCCTCGGTCTCTATCGCTCTTGGGGCTCGTACGGGGACAAAGCTCAAGAGGCCCCAGGTGACGCGCATATTCCAGGAGGACCGGGACATCATGGAGGTGCTTGAGGACATCACAAGGGCCACCCCGGCTGGGACTCCGCTCTTCCCCTACAGCTTAGCCCAGTATCGTGAGGCTCTCAAGGGCGCCGAGGGCTCGCTGGGTCTATCAATGGGGTGGGGGCCTCACAGCCCCAGAGCAGGAGGGGCAAGTGACTCGAGGGCCGAGGGGCTCTCGTTCGAAGAAGTTCGGGAGAGGAAGGTGGATTTCGGATGGGAGTTTGCGCATTTATCTCGACATCGTCGGTGCGAGCCACATCCTCACCCAGCTAAACACGAAGGGCTTTGCGCAGCAGCTGTACTGGCTCAAGAGAGGGTGGCGCCAGTACTTTCCTGCGTTCGTCTGGGGAGCGCACCTCCTACCAGGACATGGCGCCCAAGGGCTTCATCAGAGACAAGAACACTGGAGGGTGGATCAAAGGCCCAGACTTGACGGAGGAGAACGTGCCACCGCTGCCGAGCCCGCCTGGGACACCGCCCAGTTGGGCGCAGTGCGTCAGTGCGCCGCCGTCGGGGGCCACGTCTCGGACGGCATCGCCGGGGGCAGTATCGCTAGTACTCACTCCGCCCAAGGCCAAGAGCCCGGGCACGCTGCCGCCAGCCACGGTGCTCGCGGCCCCACCTCCGGAGGCAGCGGGCCATCCGCTGGCAGGAAGGCTGCAGTTCTACGCACAGGCGCCGTTCAAGTCACAGCAGACCAGAGTTCAAAAGGGAAGCTTCCTCAAGTCGGCTGTTGGCTACAGTAAGGTGCTCAAGATTCTCTGCGGCCCGTGTTTCGTGCCTGCCATCATCCTCATGGTGCTCGTCGTCAGTTTCCCGTCGAGTATCTTCCCTAACATGTCCAGGGGTGCCGAGGCTGCGGCGTCCCTGGTGGAGGATGCGGCAGGCGCCGGAGGGGCTGTGGGCCCGAAACTTGACGTTGGCCGTGAGTGGTGTTGCGCTCTCAGTTGCAAGGAATTCGGCTACGTTCGTGGACGAAGCGTGGTCGGGGATCGATCTGCTGGGATGCCGCCTGAATGTCACAGGCGGCCGCTTCGTCGTTGACATCGGTGCACGCTCTCGCCCTAGTATGATGAGGGAGCTCGAGCGGGGGTTGGCTGTGGTACCTGATGACCTGGCAGTGGAGTTGTGGGGTTCCATCAATGCTATCTCTGTCAGGGCGCCAGTGGCGGCGCGACTCTCCTCTCAGTTCAACTTTACGGGGAGCTTCTTCATATGGGATTGGGAGGTGCTTTTGGTAGATGAAGAGGTGCTGGCAGTACGATATTATTTCGCACGATTGGGATTTTGAACTTCAGTGGGCTAATCCGTTGTGGGCCTTAACAGGGGCCGATCCAGGAAGTGAGCTGGAGCGCATCACGACCAGGGTCAAAGATGCGATCGAGTCGGCAGTTGATGCCTCAGTGCTGCGGACCCCTCTGACCGCGCACGAGGTGCTCCAGCTTCCCACCACGCGCCCTCCCCTTTGGTTCCGTCTCGGCCGGTGGGCCCGCACTCAGCTCGATTGGCTGTGGTACGCAAGCGGTGTTTGGCTCTGAGTTTCCACGGTGACAAAGCCATATGAGAGGTCAGGTCGGATACCGGGGTTTGGCAGTATCTCAGAGCTTGCATTCAGTATACGGTTTGGAGTTCAGTTTTCCTTTGATGAATCGGATGAGGCCAAGTACAGTGGAGACCCTCGGCCGAGGGATTTTAATGAGAAGCGAGTTTGCGACGCGTCTGAACTGTAACTCGGCAGGTGATATGGCTTTGGTCATCTCGTGGTCTGTTGAAAAATGAAGCTGATTATCGTGATAATCGTGAGTGACGCTTGCTGTTGTTTCCTATTCTGCACAGGCTTCGCCTTGGCACGCCCGTCTTGTACAGGCTTCGCCTGCTCGTCCCTAGCTTTTGCCTTCCCTTCCCCTGACCGCCGCGGGGGCGGTGCGGGGGTCGGGTGGGTGGGTCTCCAGAGGCTTCAGGAACTCAGCGCTCTTTGTACATTATGATGAAGTGAGAGTCTTCGAGCGGGTATTAATGTATAGTGTTGGTCCAGCTTTGCTCCCCAACAGCAAGCGTGCTTCCATAGCTTTTCGGGCCCACCCGATCCCGCCCTTTGGAGTTCAAGGGATTTTCCCTTGATGAATCGGATGAGGTCAAGTACAGTGGAGACCCTCGGCCGAGGGATTTTAATGAGAAGCGAGTTTGCGACACGTCTGAACTGTAATTCGGCAGGTGATATGGCTTTGGTCATCTCGTGGTCTGTTGAAAAATGAAGCTGGTTATCGTGATAATCGTGAGTGACGCTTGCTGTTGTTTCCTATTCTGCACAGGCTTCGCCTTGGCACGCCCGTCTTGTACAGGCTTCGCCTGCTCGTCCCTAGTTTTTCCCTTCCCTTCCCCTGACCGCCGTGGGGGCGGCGTGGGGGTCGGGTGGGTGGGTCTCCAGAGGCTTTAGGAACTCAGCGCTCTTTGTACATTATACATACAATCATACATACATACATACATATATACATACACATTCATTCATTCATTCATTCATTTATTCATTCATACATACATACATGCATACATACGTACATACATATACATATACATATGCTTATGCATATACATACACATTCATACGTGTGTATGTGTGTACGTATGTACGTCGCATAATATCGTCTAGCAGTGGGGCGCTCTCGAGACACGGCCGTTCGTGACGAGGCCCGCCAGCCCCAGCAGCGGAGTTTTGCGCAGACGTCGTTTTTTTCAATGAAAAATGATGCTTGCGCAGGTTCAATGTTTTACAGCGCCCAGCGCCGCGGAGCCAGGGGCGAGAGCAGCGGGCCCAGGGGCCCCGGGAAGTCCCAGGAGGGCTCCAGGACGTCCCAGGAGGCTTGGGAGGCCCCACGAGGTCCCACGCAGGAGGTTTCACCAGGAGGCCCCAGGACATTCCAGGAGGCCACAGGAGCCCCCGGGAGTCCCCAGGAGGCCCCAGGAGCCCCCATGAGCTCCCAGGAGGCTCCAGGACGACCCGGGAGCTCCCAGGAGACCCCAGGACGCCCATGGAGGCCCCTGGAGGCCCCAGGAAGCCCCAGGAGCCTGCAAGATGACATCCCGTCCTGGCCGATCGCACCGGGGGGGTTGGGGTGGGTATACCCCCTGCCCCCCCTCCCCGTAACGGTCACGATCGCACGGGGGTGGGGGGGCGCAGTCGTCGTCGTCGTCGTCGTCGTCGTCGTCGTCGTCGTCGTCGTCGTCGTCGTCGTCGTCGTCGTCGTCGTCGTCGTCGTCGTCGTCGGCGTCGGCGTCGGCGTCGGCGTCGGCGTCGGCGTCGGCGTCGGCGTCGGCGTCGGCGTCGGCGTCGGCGTTGGCGTCGTCGGCGTCGGCGTCGGAGTTGTCGGCGTCGTCGTCGTCGTCTTCTTCGTCGTCGTCGTCGTTGTCGCCGTGGTCGTTGTCCATTACGCGCGTCCAAACTTGCCTGGGCGCCGTCGCCCCAGGCCCCGCCGTCCCCCTCGTTACTGTTAGCCCCCTCGTCGCGTCGCCCCCCAGGGTAGCGGACGTTACTTTCGTTCGCGGGCTAACAATAAAAAAAAACCCAGACGCAGGATCCTACTTTATGCACCGCAAAGCAGATGATACGAAGGAGGGGGGCGATCAAGCCGAAGGAGGGGGGCGATCAAGCTTCGAGCGGCGTAGGATATGACTCAACACTCAACGATCCTCCGCTTATCGGCGACGCGCGGCAAAATGGATGCAACTCGGGCCATGCGGGCGCTGCCATGGGAGCCATCGTTTGAGCACCCCAGGGGTTCACGAACGACGGGTGTGCCCAACTGGGTGCGGAATCGCATGCGGGCGTTGCCATTGGGGCCCTCGGTAGAGCTCCATACGGGGCCATTCAAGTTGTGGTTGTGCCGAAATGGGCGCGGGCACGCATGCGGGCGCTGCCCAGTGGGGCCGTCGGTGGAACTTCCTAGGGAACTGTCTGAAGGGTGTGCCAGACTGGACGTCCGGAGGGCAGAGGCAAGGCGGGGAGGGGGCAGCTTGATGTCAAACGCGCGGCGCAGCGGACTCAAAGCGATGACCCAACACCACAAGAGTGTTAGGAACATGGGACCACAAAGCGCGTGAGGGGCGTGCCGACATGGGCTTGGGGACGCATGTGGACCCTGCCACTGGGGCCTCCGGTGAAGCCCCTTCTTGTGGCCATGAAGCGTGTGGGGAGCGTGCCAGGGCGCGGGGGAGGCATGCAGATCCTGCAACTGGGGCCCTCGGTGGAGCTCCCTGAGGGGTCATGAAACATATGAGGAGCGTGCCGAAATGAGCGGAGGGACGCATGCGGACCCTGCCAGCGGAGCGTTCGGTGGAGCTCCCTATGGGGCCACGACGCGTGTTATTTGTGTGCCGACATTGACACGCGGGGGGCAGATGCAAGAAGGAGAATGTGAGGCTCTGGTGCGTCATTGATGTTGGCCAGTGTTCAAGCCTTAACAGGGCGCGCACTCGTGTTGGTTGATGTTTGGTCATCTGAGACAGCATAGAGACCCATAGCACGGGGCGAGGAACAACACATGCAGCATCTTTATAATGCTGATTCGTGTTTCCTTCGTTGCTCTGCTACGCTTCGAAGTGAAGAGGTGGGAAGACGCGGGGCGCTGCGGGCTCTAAATGAGAACCCAGCACCACAGGCTGCTTGGGACATAGATGGTCCACAGTCCCATGTATAAACGAGTGTTGTCCGCAGATATTGCTAAGTACATGGTTTGCCGATCGTTAAGCCGCAGCCCTCCGTCAACATGTTGGATTTAAGGCGGCTGCGGGAGTTCCCGATGCATCTGTTCGCAACAAGTTTTCGATCGCTGTCCATGCCGCCAGAGAGTTCCGATTTCGCTAGAGAATTTCTGACGTCCGAGTTCCTCGCCCCAAGTCGCGCCGCCAGAAAGTGCCCTCGTCGTGCCAGACTGCCTCAAAGCTAAGTTTCTGGTCCCATGTCAGGCCGCCAGGAAGTGACGAGTTGCGACCTTCACAACGATATGTGTTCGGTCCGCGATCGACGAACGAAGGTCCACAGGGTGGCTCCCTCGAAAAGTGCCGATCACCACTTTTGAATCCAGGTCGTGGTAGGAAAATGAAGAGGAGGGGGAGAGAGGGGGGGCGAGGAGGGGGGCCGCAGGAGGTGGAGGAACAGTGGGATGCTGCTTGGGTGCTGTCTGCGCTGGCCCGCCAGCCCACAGGCCGGAAAGGTGTGGCTCCCCTGCGCTCGCCCTGCGCACGGCCTGATAGTAGCCTCGGCGAGCGTTCGCATCCTCCCCCCTCCCCCGCATCTTGATTCTCGGGGGCGGGATGCCGAGTGACCATTCGCGCTGCCCGGGTTCCAGGCCGCCCCTCCCCCATCCAACACTTGGCTCGGGGCCATGAGCAGAGGAGGCGGAGCGCCCGATCCGATCTCGGGCCAACCGTCCAGCGCGCCCGTTCGGGCCACAGTCTCGGCCGCAGCGGGCCGGCCTGGGCGCGGGGCACTCTTGGCGCCTCGGAACGGTCGCGCGCGCCGCAGGGACTCTGAAAGTGCCTTCGGGGCGGCTCAGGGGTGACCAAAAAATTGCAGAGTTTGCGTTCCAGGGCCTGTTCTTTTGCGGCGTTGGCCGCCCTGGCGCGGACGGCCGAACGACCCCTGCAGCGGGACGCCCTGCCCACACGGTCGGCGCCGCCAAAACTGCGCGCTCAACCGCGCAAAGTGCGCACCGCAAGGCGCCGCGCCCTTGGGCGAGCGGGCCACGGGGACGGCCCTCCTCCTCTTCCAGGAGGGGTGGGGTCAACGTTTTTGGTTGGTTTCAGGCTTCCTCTGGCGCCTCGTCCAAGCCCTTCGAATTATTCAATTTAAGCAGGGGTCCGTTCAGCATGGATGGGGTAGCCTGAGCGCCTCCTGGCCGTCCTTTCCGTCTTCCGACTGCATTGTTGTTTCCCTTTGTTTCGAGCTTCGCCTCTCACTGGTGGAGGTGTGGGTGTATGGGTGTGTGATGATGGTGCGTGTACCCTTTCGGCAGTCCCTGCTTGATTGACTCCCGGCGTGCCCTGCATCCTTTGCTTCGTAATCGTGGCGGGTGAGGTGATGGTGTTTTGTAAGGAAGATCTAGATTCAGCACGGCCGTCGTGTGGCCAGATGCCCACGATCCATTCGTATGCCACGATATACTTTTGGAGGCGGCGTGATCTTGAAGAGGTCAGCCAAATGATCTTGTTTGAGCCAGGAGATTGAAGTGAACATCCCGCTCACATGTCCCTTTTCCCCTTCCTCATCCGCTGCCTCCTCCGCTGAGGGAATCTCATCTACATCATCAGCATTACAATATGTCCGGAGCAGTGCTTGTGCACAAGTGTTCTTTACGCATTTATGTATGTGCAATTCTTAAGATGCTGACCTCCTTGCATGGACGGTCGCTCCCTGGCGCTGCAGTGCCCAAAGTGTTTTCTCAATGTAATGTGTGGCCAGCTGATAAGGAATCCCAGCGGCCTCTTTACATAGGTACCCGTCAGCAGATAAGGTCCCCAAAGTTTGATTCATTATGTGGTCGGGCGATATGTCCTCATGAATCTCTTTCGTGGTCAGATGATGGGAGCACCCCCCCAGCGCCTTCTTGTTCGAACGGCTGGGGGAATCCCCTCATGATTCCCGCTTGCGTCGTCAGATGGCAGGATCCAATAAGGATTCTCCTGGTTGCGGTCACAAGATTTTGTCTGTCAGGATGTCCGTCTTCTTCGTTGGATGATCGGCTTCCTCGCTGTAGGTTTCCACCTGCTATGCACACTTGGCTTGAATATGATGGGTTATGTGATATTGGGCCCCTCATCCGTTTTGTTGTACGAGTGAGCTGTGGGGATCTACGCCCTGATATTATTACAGCCAGCAGGATGTCGCCACGTTGGTGCTTTGGACCCTTTCATCCTCGGACCCCTCCCCATTTGGAGCTGAACAGGGCGGGACTCGAGTTCTAGCCTCCACGCGATCGCTTCTCCTCTGCGGCAGGCTGGCGACCAGGGTAAGGCCCACGCCAAGACCACAGACGTGGCGGAGGTTCGCTTGGCGCTTTCGCTGCTCGTGGCGATCACGACCGACGCGGGCGAGGCCATGGGACACGTTTCGTTTGCTCCTGGTCTTCCCGACTTTCTGAGAGAACGCACGTCAGCGGATAGGCCACCAGCAGCATGGAGAATTAGGGAGTGGAGGTGGGGGCGAGGAGGCGAACCGTTTCTCAGTAGCGGGGCTCAGCATTACCATTATCGCAGTTTTGGCGATGGAAGGGATACGTGGGCATAAAACATGTCCAAGTACAGGATGGTGGGGTGGAGGTGGTTCCTTCATTCTCGCAGGGTGGTGGAGGTGGAAGCTCGGGGGGAGCAGTGGATACATCACGCAAACAGTCAGAGCTGCTGAATAGTATCAGCAGTCGTGGTGTGTGCGTTGAGGTTGATCAGATCGGCGTGCTGTCAGCTGCCAGGCTTGTTTGTTGTGCTTCTCCACATGCTAAGTGGGGTTATGGTTTTCTTTCCACCCGCGTCGCACCCGCGTCTCCCACACCAACCTCACCCCTGTCCACCCCTCCGCACCCTCGCTCTTGCACTTTTCCGTCGTTGGCGAGGCGGAGGCGGTCCGCACCAGCGAGTGGCGATTCGGGGCAACCGCTCGCTCTTACACGCATCAGACATACGCACACATGCGTAACACACGCGCACATGTTTTTCGCCGGCGGCGAGGCAGAATTGCTGCACCAGCGGTCGGGATAAACGAGGCTACCGAGGAGCGAATTGCCCAACGTGCAAGAGGAGAGACTGGGACAGACAGGGCGGCCGCGGAGGTAAAGGGAGGAGGGGGGCATTCAGTGGTGGACTGCTTCCAACCGGAGTGCGCTGGAGCGGCCAGCCTCGGCAGCGGGGACCGCGGCAGCGGCTGGGCCGCGGCGTCGGTGCATCCTCGGGCGCTGACGAGGCCCAAAACGCGCGGTTAAGCCGCCCATGTGGGAGCCGAAAAAGTACTGCAACTGAGCGCAAGGGCACGCACAGTTGAGACGTACAGGTGTGGGCCGACGAGGTACTGCAAGTAAAGCAACGCACAGTGGAGCCGGCCCAGTGGGCCGACTAGGTACTGCATGTGACGAACAGCAATCTGGGCTTTATATTGCCATCAGCAGACTGCTGAGCCCGCTGGTTGTAGTGCGAGGGCTGCGACGAGGCGCGCAGCCCATGAGCACCATCACCAGGGGTTCGCTGCCAGCCGCGGCTGCAGCGTCGGCGCTAGGGCGGCGCGCGGAGGGAGGGAGGGAATAGGCGCAGGGAAAGGGAGGGGGGGGACAGGGAGGAGGAGCGCCCCGCCTGCGAGGAAGCCCCAGCACGCGGAGCGACGGCGTCAGGCGGCCCAGCGCCACCGCTGCAGCGGCCCGGCGGGTGGCCCCTGCTGCGGCAAAATTGTGGCCGAAGGCCGTGGGAGGCCACGCGCTGTCTGGGTGGACAGCGCATGGCCGGTTGAGGGGCACCTAACAGGTGCAGTTATTTGTGGCCGAAGGCCGTTGGGGGCCATGCGCTGTCTGGGCGGACAGCACATGGCCAGTCTAGGGGCACCCAATCGGTGCAGTTTCCGGCGCATGTGAGTACAGGGGGCCACGTATCGTCAAGGGGCGACGGCGCATGGTGGAGGAAACAGCGGAGGAAGGTGGCGTCGTGCCGGCTGGGGTCGCGGGTGCCACCACCGCGCAAAGCGCAAAACCTATGCCAGGCCGCCCCAGGTTCACGACCTATCTGCTGCATCCCCCTGACCCGGGCCACCAGGGCCTCCGTCGAGCTGAGGAAGTCGCGCACACACGCACATATCCACACACACACACGGACGCATGCGAGCAGTCCGAGGAGCACCTCCGCTTGATCTTGTGGGTTCGTGGCGGCCTGTCGCCCGCTCACTAGGACTCCTCTCCGTATGCGGTCAACCTCTGGCGCGCTGCCAACGGTCTACGTGGTCATCAGCGTCCGGGGCGAGTTCTTCCTGCTATCATCGCCGAGTCTATGGCCGCGAAGGACGCGTGGTCCGAACGCCGGCGTTTCAAGCTCCAGCGGCTCGTATCCGCCCATCTCACGTCGGCCCTTTTCACCGACACCGTTCCCGACCTGCTCATGAGAAGATCTTCCACTCTCTGGCCTTCCGTCGACTTCCACGTCGTCGATGTCGACACTTTCCGCGCGTTCCTGCGGACTTTGTCCCCCGCCTGGGCGACCAGCATTGTGAAGACATGGGCGAACGCACGGACTACATCTTCGCGGCTTCATCTTGGATGCTGTCCCCCTTGCCCCTTCGGCTATGCTGATGCCCCTGACGACCTCGGGCGCAACGTTTGCTGTCCACTGGTCCTGGTTGGTTGCCTCGTGCTCGCCCCTCCTTGCTGCTTCCATACCCATCGCCGCACTGCGCCTCGTGACCGCCTCCCTCAGAGACCATGCCTTTCGTCATCGCTCCCGGCATTTCCGCCATGACCACGTTGCTCTCCTCCGAGAGGTCTGCGCTTGTCGTGCTTGTGTTCTCTGTGCCGCGTCCCTGGCTAAACTGCGCTGTCTGCGTACATCGGACACCTGTGAGTGATCCCTGACCCGTCAAGCGTTATAGCGCAGCAGGGAACGTAGCGGACACGACTTGGTTAGGACCGTCCAGCGAACGTCCACGCACGCACGCACGCACAAGCATACATACACATACCGATACAGCCGCACACGTCCACATACACACCCGACGTACGCTGCAAACACGGCGCCCACCTGAGACACACGGCCACCAGAGGGGATGCGCAGCGTTACAGGTTCGCATGGCGTGGCAGGCGTGGCATCTATTCGACTCCACAGGGGATGCACAGGGTGTGCGAAAGGAAAATGCCTCGGTCCGAGGGGCAGTTAGAGCTAGGAGCTCCTGACCCCTTCAGGCGCGGGGATCATCATCATCATCATCATCATCATCATCATCATCATCATCATCATCATCATCATCATCGTCATCATCATCATCACCATCATCATCATCATCATCATCATCATCATCATCATCATCATCCTGGGCCCCCCTTGTGCGCCGTCCTGCCCGCGGGCCGTTGGTACTTCCCACGACGACGAGCACGAAGAGGGTGGAGAACGACGAGGAAGTAGGGATGAGGGAAGAGGGGTATCATGGACGGCTCGAACCCGTCGGTTCGGTTGCGTCGGTGTCGGTCGGAATCGATCGGATCGGTCGGTTCGGTTGTTGTGGAGTCCCTGCGTCGTCGCGCTCTCTTCGGTTATTCTGGTTGATTCGGTTTCACCGCGGGCGCCTCGCGGGCGCTTCGTACCGGCCCGGGGGATCGAATCCACCAGTTCCCAAGTCGGCTTCGCTGCCGACGGATTCGCGCCGGTCCGACTCCGCTTAGCCTTCCCCGTTGAAGAAAAAGGGGGGAGGAAGAGGAGCAGCAGCAGCAGCAGCAGCAACAGCAGCAGGAGCAGGAGCAAGGAAGGAGGAGGGTGGCCAGACTAGGGGGCCAGGGCGAGAAAAGGGCCCTTCAGGGCCGCCCTCAGGCCCGCCCTGGGACGGCCGGAAGGGCCATGAAAACGCCCAAATCGCATTCCTGAGCGCTTCAGAAATGCTTTCGGGCTCTCAGGGGCTTGCGGCAGTCCCTCAAGACCAGGGGGGGAGGAGAGACCAGGGAGGAATGAACAACGAGGAGGACAGAGGGTGGACCCGGCGTCGTCGGGCGCCACAGGGAACCCCAGACTTCTCGACCCCTTCCCTCGTTTTTTTTTACCCCCTCCGTGGCCTCAGGGTCTGAAAATGGCCTCCCGAGTCCGCCGCCGCCGCTCTGCCATCGCGTTATCGCGCTGATGCCGCGCTGCTGCAGCACATGTTTTTTTTGGACCCCCAGGAACCCGCGGGGGGCGCTCGGGACGAGGGAGCCCCGGCGGGAAAGGGGACCTCCACGGTTGCCTGGTGACGGCCGAAAGGGCGGTGGGATAACCCGAATCAAATTCTTGGGCGGATCAAAACTGCTTTTGGGGCTGCCAGGGGTTTGCGGGTGGTCATCGGGACCAGGGGGCTTGGGGGCTTCAGGGCCGCGCGGGGACGGCCAAAAACGCAGTTGAAATGCCAGAGTCGCATTCGCAGACGGTTGACAAATTTTGGGGGCCCTCAGGGGTGACCTGCGGGCGGCCCTCGGGATAACGGAGCCCCGGCAGGAAGGGAACTTCCAGGCCTGCCTGGGGGCGGCCGAAAAGGTGGTGGAAAAACCCGAGTCGCATTCCTGAGCGGCTCGAACATGTTTTTGTTGGTTGCCAGGGGCTTTCAAGGGACCCTCGGGACCAGGACGCCTGGGGGCTTCCAGGGCCGCCCGGCGACGACCGACAGGGCGGTGGAAATGCCCGAATCGCATCCCCGGGCGGTTCAAACATGTTTCTGGGGCGCCCAAGGGCTCGCGGGGGTCCCCGGCGGGAAAGGAGGTTTCCAGGGCTGCCCCGGGGACCGCCGAAAAGATTGTGGAAACGCGCGAATCGCATTTCCGGGCGGTTCAAAAAAGTTTGATTGGAATCCAGGGGCCCGCGGGGGTACCCGGTGAACGGGGTCTCCGGGGTCGCCCTGGGGACGGCCGAAAGGTCGGTGGCACGTGCGCAGTTCAAAAGAAGCGTGCCGGGCCTTTTTTATTGCGTCGCTTCGGTTTTCGCGTCGCTTCGGCTTCGGCGTCGCTTCGGCTTCGGGTCGTGTCGCTTCGGCTTCGGCGTCGCTTCGCATCGGTTCTGTGTTCGGCGTCGCTTCGATTTTCGCGTGCGGTCGGTTTCGGTCGGCATATTCGATCATGCAGGCCCCCTTTCGGTTTCGATTGGCTTCTGTTTCGTTATCGGTTCGGTCGGCTTTCGGTTTCTCGGCAACTCGTGGCCGCCTATGAATATGGCCAAGATGGCGCAAGGCCACCAACGCACGCCACGCATCATACTCGAACGTTATCCACCCCCCCCTTCCAACGACGACGACGACGACGACGACGAACGACGAGGAACGCCTCCCAGGTGCGCCTTCTCCTCCTCCTCCTCCGCCTCCTCCTCCTCCTCCTCCTCCCAGGAGCCTCCAAGAAGCCTCCCAAAAACCTCCCAGCAGCCTCCCAGATGCTTCTCAGGAGCCACTCAGAAGCCTCCCAGAAGCCTCAGCAGCCTCTCGGGAGCCCCCCAGAAGCCTCTCATGACCCCCCAGAAGCCTTTCAGGAGCCCTTTCGGAAGCTTCTCAGGGGCCCTTTAGAAGCCTTGCAGAAGCCTCCCAGGAGCCCTTCAGACGCCCCTCAGGAGCCCTTCAGAAGCCCTTGTCAGGAGCTCCTCAGAAGCCTCTCAGGAGCACCATCAGAAGCACATGATCCCCTTTCTCTTGAATCGTCTCAGACACGTCTCTGAAGCCTTTCAAGAGCCCCTTCAGAAGCCTCCCAGCTGCTTTTCAGAAGCCTCTCATAAGCATTTCAACAGTTTGTCAAACGCCTTTTCAGACGCCGCCCAGAAGCCGCTCAGAGGCCTCTCAGGAGACTCTCGAACATTTGTTTTCAGAGGCCTCTCCGAAGGCTCTCAGAAGCCTTTCAGAAGCGTCTCAGACATGTCCGATAAGCTTCCGGGCAGCTTCCGGGAAGCTCCTCAGAAGTTCCCCGTAAGATTCTCACAAGCTTCTCACATGTTCTCACACGTTTCTCACACGTTTCTCTGAATATTCTCGTAGCTGTCCCATACTTTTGTGAGAAGCTTCTCCAGCAGCGGAGCAGAAGCGTGTGAGGAGCTTCTCGTAAGCTTCTCATAAGCTTCTCATACGATCCTCAGACGCTTCTCCTGTTCTGCTCATAAGCTTCTGAAAAGTTTATCAACTGCGTCTCAGCCGCTTCTCATAACCTTCTCAAGCAGATAAGCCCTGAGTTTATAAGTCGTGTTCCTGCTAAGTGGGCTTCTGCTCTGCTAAGTGGGCTCCAGATGTGCTTGATCCAGTTGTCAGCTCCGCCTCCTGCTGCTGGTCTTGTTTTTCCTCCTCGTCGTCCTCCTCCTCCTCCACTTCCTCCTCCTCGTCCTCCTCCCCTTCCTTCCTCTTTTCACACGTCCTCTCCTCTCCCTCCTCCTCCTCCTTGCCTCCTCCCCTCCCCCTCCTCCTCCTCCTCCTCCTCCTCCTCCTCCTCCGCCTCCTCCCCCTCCTCTCCTCCCTCCTCCTCCTCCTCCTCTCCTCCTCCTCCTCCTTCTCTCCTCCTCCTCCTCCTCCTCCTCCTCCTCCTCCTCCTCTTCCTCCTCCTCCTCCTCCTCCTCCTCCTCCTCCTCCTCCTCCTCCCCCTCCTCTGCCTCGTCGCCCTTCGGCGGCCTTCAGCGGCCGTCGGTGGCTTTCGGCAGCCCCTGGCGGCCTTCGGCGGCTTTCGGCGGCCCTCGTCGTGTTCCTGCTAAGTTCGCTTCCGATGTGCTTGATCCTGTTGCCAGCCCCGCCTCCTGCTACTGGTGTTGCACTATGGTTCATGCCAAGTTGCACGGAGAGACCTGGAAAACAACTCCACATCCTCCTCATCGCGCTCCTTCTCTCCCTCGCTCTCTCTCTTTCTCTCTCTCTCTCTCTTTCTCTCTCTCTCTCTCTCTCTTTTTTTTATCCCGCATCCCCCACAGTGGAAGCCTCTGTCTCATGCCCATCTGCACTTGCATTTTGCATATGCTGCATTGCACTTGCATGGAATGCCATTGCATTGCATTGCATTGCATGGCATTGCATGGCATTGCATTACAACGCATGGGATTGCATTTCTGTTGCGTCACTTCCCATTGCGCTGCGTTGCGTTGCGTTGAGAGTTCCTCGCAACTCTGGGCTCCGAGCTGCCAGGGGCAATGTGGCCTGGCCCATTTCGCCTGACTCATCCTCGCAACTCTGGGATCCAAGATGCCACGCGCGAAGTGGTCCAGTCCATTTCGCCTGAGACGTCCTCGCAACTCTGGGCTCAGATATGCCCCTAACCTGAGGATGTCCAGCCCGTTTCGCCTTAGACATACTCGCAACTCTTGGCTCAGACATGCCGAGCGCGAGGTGATCTGGAAAAGCTTATTTCAGACATTCTCGCCTGAGACATTCTCCTCAACTCTGCGAGATGCCGCGCGCGAGGTGGTCTGGCCAATTTCGCCTGAGACATCTTCGCAACTCTGGGCTCCCAAATGCCGCGCGCGAAGAGGTGCGGCCCGGCTCGCCTGAGGATCCTTGCAAATCCGGGCTCATATATGTCCTGGATTAATGTGGTTCGGGCCCACTTCGCCTGAGACCTCCTCGCAGCTCTGGGTTCCGAGATACCTCTCGCGAGGTGGTCTGGCCCATTTTCGCCAGAGGCATCATCGAAACTCTGGAATCGGAAATGCTCTGACTGAGTTGGTCCAGCACGATTCGCCTGTGACATCCTCGCAACTCTGGGCTCAGATATGCCCTGACCTGAGGTGGTCTGGCCCCATTCGCCCGGGGCATTCACGCACCTCCGAGATCCGAGATGCCAGGCGCGAGGTGGCCCAGTCAAACTCGCCTCAGACCTCCTCGCAACTCTGGGTTCCGAGATGCCGCGTGCGAAGCGGTCCGGCTAATTTTGCCTGCGACATCTTCGCAACTCTGGGCTCCAAGATGTCGCGCGTGGGCTCAGGGATACTCTGACACAAGGTGGTCCAGCCTGTTTCGCCTGGGACATCCTCGCAACTCCAGGCTCAGAAATGCCGCGTGCGAGGTGGTCGGGCCCGTTTGGCCAGAGGCATCATCGAAACTCTGGGATCGGAAATGCTCTGACTGAGTTGGTCCAGCACGATTCGCCTGTGACATCCTCGCAACTCTGGGCTCAGATATGCCCTGACCTGAGGCGGTCTGGCCCCATTCGCCCGGGGCATTCACGCAACTCTGAGATCCGAGATGCCAGGCGCGAGGTGGCCCAGTCAAACTCGCCTCAGACCTCCTCGCAACTCTGGGCTCCGAGATGCCGCGTGCGAAGCGGTCCGGCTAATTTTGCCTGCGACATCTTCGCAACTCTGGGCTCCAAGAAGTCGCGCGCGGGCTCAGGGATACTCTGACATAAGGTGGTCCAGCCTGTTTCGCCTGGGACATCCTCGCAACTCCAGGCTCAGAGATGCCGCGTGCGAGGTGGTCGGGCCCGTTTCGCCTGAGACATCCTCGCAACTTTGGTCTCTGAACTGTTGTGGCCTGAAGTGATCTGGCCCATGTCGCCAGAGACATCCTCACAACTCTGGGCTCGAAATTGCGACGCGTGAGGTTGTCCGGTCCAGTTCGCCTGAGACATCCTCGCAATTATGGGCTCAGAGATGCTCCTGACTTGAGGTGATCTGGCCCATTTTCGCCTGAGACATCTTCGCAACTCTGGGCTCAGACATGCTGCGCCCGAGGTCGCTTGGCCAATATGGCCTGATGCATCCCCGCAACTCCGGGCACAGAGATGATGCGCTCGAGGTACTCCGGCCAGATTTGCCTGATCCATCCTCGCAACTCTGGGATCCAAAATGCCGCGCCAGAGATGGTCGGGCCAATTTCGCCTGAGACCTCCTCGCAACTCAGGGCTCCGAGATGCCGCGCACGAGGTAGTCCAGTCAGTTTTGCCTGAGACATCCTCACAACTGGGCTCCGACGGGGCCAGGCCCAAGCTTCCTGTTACACTACACTGCTAATATCGAGTTGTGCCCCAGGAGGGGTCCAGGCGCCCCTGCCCCGAGGGGGCAGTTAGCCGGCGCCGAGGCGAGAACATGAATTTCGGACACGCCCTGGCACACGTTGAAATCTCCAGCGAGAGGAGAACTTCGAGGGCGAGGAGGAGAACCAGGAGAACGAGGTGGGGCGAGAAGAACCAGGAGGAATAACATCAGGAACACGATGGTGATAACGAGGAAAATAAGAGGGCGAGGAAGAAGAAAGACGAGGAGAAAGAGGAACGGGATGACGGGGGGAGGAGAAGGAGGGGGAGGAGAAGGAGGTTTGGGAAGGGGGAAAGGGCAAGAAGCACGGCAAAGAGGACGATGCCAGCAATGACGACGACTGTGATGATGACAAGGGCGCAGGCAAATCAGGGGCGGGAGGACGATGATTCGGTGGACGCGCAAACAATGTTTGGAGCCGCCCTGGCTCAAAATCGCTGTCGGGGATGCTGGACTGAGCCTATAAATCGGTATGTTGGTGATGCTTCTCCGCTTCGTCACCATCCTTGTCCTGGTCCTCTTTCTGCTGCTGCCTCCTCCATCTCCCCCCATACTCCTCCTGCTCCTCCTTGCAGCCCCCTCTCTCCGACTGTGCGAATGTTGATGCTAAGGACGGTTCTGCGCCTGTCGGTACCAGTATCGCTATCGATACCAGTACCGATGCCGGCACAGGTACCGGTACCGAGCCATGATCGGCATCGGTATTTCAACAGAAGATACAGCCAACACCAACAGCTTTTCGCTTCCGATCGAGCCCCCTGCCCCTGGGGTCTTAGGCGTTTGCCGCATTCTACGCGTTCTCGGCAAGGCCAACCCAGCGGCCCTGCTGAGAGCACGTGGCGCGGCGAACGTCTAGGATCTACACGGCGGCGTCTGCTGAGATGAGGTTTGCGCTGTAGGGGTCTTCCCACCGAGGCACGCGGGTGCCTCTGCTGAGAGGACGTGGGTCTGACCCTGGGATCGTCGTCTGGCCCTGATGAAACAAGCTCTACTTGGAGGGCGTCGTCTCATCGCGCCCAGCGGGCGATCCCGGGATCAGGCCCGCGACTTCTCAGCAGAGGCACCCGGGTGCCCCTGCTGAGAAGAGCCTTGCAGCGCAGACTTTCTCAGCAGAGGCCGCCGCGTAGATCTCTTGGGCGTTTGCCGCCCGCGGCCTCGGCCGGCCGTCCGCTTCTGCCGCGGCGGGCGGCCGGCCGTTCATCCGATTCGTCTTCATCGTAGTCGTCGCCGTCGTCGTCAGGACCCTCGTCGTTGTCGTCGACGTTATCATCATTATCATCGCCATCGTCGTCATCATCATCATCGTCCTTATCATCATCGTGGTCATCGTCATCACCACCGTGCTCATCATCAAATTCACTCGCAATCAACTTCATGACGAATCATTGCAAACGTTGTCGTCCTCACCTTGAGCGCCGATACCGTTGTGATATATTGCAGTCGTCATGGTCGGCGGGTCGCCGCCATCGTTGCGATCCACCTCGTCACGGCAATCATACTATTCATCTTCATCCTCCGCTGTATATTCCTCTGCCTTCTGATACTCTGCGCATCTGCGGCCCATCTGATCCTCTTTAATTCATCCTTGGACAAGCGTGGAAAGTGAGGAGCGAGAAGTGTGTGTGTGGGGGGGGACGGCGGGCGAGACGTGAGAAAAGAGCAGGACGTGGAGGAGCAGCGGAGGGATGGGGGATGTGAGGGGCAGCAGTAGCAGAAGGATGACGCGGAGCAGCGACGAAGGAGGAATATATTAAGGCCAGGGTCCAGCATCCTCATCAGCGACTCTAGATTTAATGTGGCTTCAAAACTTGTTCTCGTCCTCCGAGTCACCGTCCTCCTGTTCCTGATTTGCGTGCGCCCTTGTCGTTATCAATGTCGTCGTCGTTGTTTATGTCGCCGTCCTCATCGTGTTTCTCGCCGTCCACCCTCCTACGCAACCTCATCGCCCTCCCTTCTCCTCCGCATCCTCATGCCGTTCCTCCTACTTCTCGCCGTTACTTTCCTCCTCCTCCTCCTCTTTATCATCCTTCTCATCATCGTGCTCCTGATGCTCTTCCTCATCCGGGTTCTCCTCGCCCCTCCTCGTACTCAAAGTTATCCTTCTTGCCTTCATATTTCTCCTTTCGCCGGAGATTTCCTCAACATATATATATATATATATATATATATTCTGGCCTGGCGCTCCCGCCTGAGACGTCCTTCCACATGAATCAGAAATCCGGCTCTCGCCTCGGCACGGTTAACTGCCCCCTCGGGCCAAGGGCGGTTGAACCCCTCCTGGAAGACGACTCGATAACTAGTCGTGTGGTCCTGGCACGTCTGGGAGCCCTTTTGCGAGGATGTCTCAGGCGAACGGGTTGGGCCACCTAGCGCGCCACATCTCGGAGCCCAGCGTTGCGAAAAGGTCTCATGCTAAACTGGCCGGGCTACCTCAATTCAGGGCATCCTTGAACCTGGCCAGACCACCTCGCGCGCAGCGTCTCTGAGGCTGGAGTTGCGAAGATGCCTCAGGCGAAGCGCGCCGGCCAACCTCGCGCGCGGCATCTCTGAGCCCAGAATTGCGAGGATGTCTCGGGGAAAGTTGGCCAGACTTTCGCGCGCGGCATGGAGGAACCCAGAATTCCGAGGATGTCGGAGGCGAAAATGGTTAAACCACCCTGCGCGCGACATCTAGGAGCCCAGAGTTGCGAGGATACCTCAGGCGAAACTGGCTGGACCACCTCGCGCCTGGCATCTCGGAGACCCGAGTTGCGAGAATGTCCCAAGCGAACTGGGCCGGACCACCTCAAGTCAGGGCATATCTGAGTTTGGAGTTGCGGAAATGTTTCAAGCGAATCGGGCCGGACCAAATCAGGTCAGAGCATCTCCAATCCCAGAGCTGCGATGATGTCTCGGGCGAGAATGTCTGGACCGTTTCGTGCGCGGCATGTCTGAGTCTTAACCCAGAACTGCAAGGGTGTCTCAGGCAAAATGGGCCAGACCACCTCGCGAAAGGCATCTCTGAGCCTAGAGTTGCGAGGATATCTCAGTCGAAACGGGCTGTACCACATCAAGTCAGTGCGTATCTGAGCCCAGTGTTGCGAGGATGCTCACGCGAGCCCGGCCGCACCATCTCGCGCACGGCATCTAAGCCCAGAGTTGCGAAGATATCTCAGGCGGAACTGGCCAGATCACCTGGCGCATGGCATCTGGGAGCTCAAATTTGCGGCGGAGATGTCTCAGGCGAAACTGACCAGGTCACCTCAGGTTCAGGCATCTCTGAGGCCAGCGTCGCGAGAATGTCTGAGGCAAAATTGTCTGGTTCACCTCGCGCGCGGCATGTCTGAGCCCAGACTTGCGAGGATGTCTAAGGCGATTTGGACTGGACCTGCTCAGGTCACGACATCTCTTAGCCCAGAGTTGCAAGGATGCCTATGGCTTCCACTGTAGGGGCCAGCGAGCCTCGCAAAGTCACCGACCTCGGTGATCGGTGACCTGCCAGGGCCTCCAAAAAGCCTCGCGAGGTCACCGACGTCGGCGACCTCCCGGGGCCCTCAACGGGCCTCGCGAGGTCACCGACCTCGGTGACTTGCTGGCGCCTCCAGCGAGCCACGCAAGGTCACTGGCCTGTGTTCGATATACGGTCACATGCCGGGGGGTCCAAAGAGCCTTGCAAGGTCTCAGTGACATGCCGGGGCCTTCAACGGGCCCCATGAGGACACCCACCTCGGAGACCTTCGGGCTTTCAGCGGGCTTCGCAAGGCCACCGGCCTGGATTTGAGACTAAGTGACCTGCCAGGGGCTCCAAAGAGCCTCGCAAAATCACCGACCTCGGTGACCTCCCGGGGCCCTCAACGGGCCTCGCGAGGTCACCGACCTCGGTGACCTGCCCGGGCCTCCAGCGGGCCACGCAAGGTCACCGGCCCGTGTTTGACATGCGGTGGCCTGCCAGGAGTTCCAACGAGCCTCGCAGGGTCACGGACCTCGGTGACCTTCCGTGGCCTTCAACGGGCCTCGGGCCTCCAACGGGCCTCGCAAGGTCACCATTCGGTGGCCCGCCCAGGCCTCCAAAGGGCCTCGCGAGGTCACCAACCTCGGTGACCTGCCGGGGCCTCGGCATCGTCGTCATCGTCGTCGTCGCCGTCGTCGTCGTCGTCGCCCCCGTCGTCTTCGTCGTCGCCGCCGTCGCCGCCGCCGTCGTCGTCGTCGCACTATAGAACCATTCTCGCGCGCTGGACACTGGGCACCGGATACCAGACACCGGACACTTGACACCCGACACCGGGCCTTGGACACCGGGCACCGGGCATCGGGCACCGGACACTAGACAACGGACACCAAACATTGGACACCGGGCACCGGACACATGACATTGGACACCGGACACCGGACACCGGACTCTGGACACCGGCCCCGGACGTCGATGATGATGTTTATGTTGGTGTTGATGGCGACTACGGTAATGAGTGCGATGGATGCAGACGACGACGACGACGGTGATGATGATTACGGTGATGACGAAGCTGTCAATGAAGTTGACCATGCCATGATGATGATGACGATGATGATGACGACGATGATGATGATGACGATAAGGATGTCGGTGGTGATGATGGTGATGATGGTGATGATGATGGTGGTGGTGGTAGTAGTGATGATGGTGATGGTAGTGATGATGGTTATGATGGTGATGATGATGATGGTGATGATGGTGATGATGGTGATGGTGATGATGGTGATGATAATGACGATGACGATGCTGGTGATGATTATGATGATGTTGATGCCGCTGCTGACGATCATAGCGAGTATTACGCTCTGATGACTGTGAAGGTGGGGGAGGAGGAGGAGGAAGAGGGAGGAGGAGGAGACGAGGAGAAGGAGGCGGAGGAGGAGGAGGACGGGTCGTCGTCGCGGTCTTCGTCGTCGTCGTCGCCTTCATCGTCGTCGTCGTCGTCGTCGCCTTCATCGTCGTCGTCGTCGTCGTCCTCGCCCTCGTCGTTTTCGTCTCCCTCGTCGCCCTCGCAGAGGTCCAGCAAGACAGATTGAACACTATTTAAATGTCCCGCCCAGACCGACCCGCCCGCCCGTTAGGGTCCGCCCGCCGGACCCGATCCGCCCGTTAGGACACGCGCGTGCCAACTCGATGATGTTTCCTACTTTAATGTCCCGCCCGCCCGACCCGACCCGTCCGTTACGGTCCACCCGCCGGTCCGGCACGCCCGTTGGGGCCCGCTCCTGCTGCTCCTCATCCTCCTGATCATCTTCCACTCTCCTCCTCCTCCTCCTCCTCCTTCTCCCCGTCCACCTCCTCCTCATCCTCCTTCCCCTCCTCCTCATCCTCTCCATTCATCATCATCATCATCATCATCATCATCATCATCATCATCATCATCATCATCATCATCATAATCCTCATTCTGCTGCTGTTCCTCCTCCCCATATTCCTCCTCTTTCTCTACCTCCCCCTCTTTTTCATCATCGCATCATCATCATCATCCTCCTGCTGCTCCTTACTTCTCCTCCTCATCCTCATTCTCCTCATCCTGCTGCTGCTGCATCCTTGTCCTGCTGCTTGTCCTCCTGCTCATCATCGTCATTGTAATCATATAGTTCTTCCTCATCATCCTCATCATCCTCCTCAATATCCTCCTCCTTCTCCGTCTCCTCATCCTCCTCATCATCTTCAGCCTCATTCTCTTGATTCCCCTCCTTATCCACCCCTTCCTTATCCTCCCCCCCATCCTCCTCATCCTCCTCAACCCCCTCCTCCACCTCAACATCCTCCTCCTCGTCCTCCTGCTGCTTATCCTCATCCTCATTATGATTTTTGGTACCCTCCTCCTCCTCATCACCATCATCATCCTCATCCTCCTGCTGCTGCTGCTCCTCCCCCGCCTCATGCTCTGCAACTGACGCCAGACACCGGACACCGGACACCAGGCGCCCGGACAGGGGCACCGAACACGAGACTCCGGACACAGGACAACGGACACCATACACCAGACACCGGACACCGGACGCCAAATGCCAGACGCCGGACGCTGGACGCCGGTCGCCGGACATTGGAAACAGGACACCGGACACCGGACGCCGGACGCCAGACGCCGGACGCCGGACGTCGTCTCAGTCGTCGTCGCCCTCGTCGTCGTCGTCGTCGTCGGCGTCGTCGCCCTCGTCGTCGTCGTCTTCATCGTCGTCTTTATCGTCTTTGTCGTCGTCGTCGCCCTCGTCGTCGTCGTCGCCCTCGTCGCCCTGGTCGTCGTCGTCGTCGTCGTCGTCGTCGTTGTCGTCTTCGTCGACGCAGTAGTAGTCGTCTTCGTCGTCGTCGCCGTCGTCTTCGTCATTGTCGTCGTTGTTGTCGCCTTCGTCGTCGTCGTCGTCTTCGTCGTCTTCTCCATCGAAGCAGTCGTCGTCGTCGCCCCCGTCGTCGTCGTCGTCGTGTTTATCGTCGTCGTCGTCGTCGCCCTCGTCGTCGTAATCGTAGTCGTCGTCGCTGCCGTCGTGGTCGTCGTCGCCCTCGTCGTCGTCGTCGCCGTCGTCGTCTTTATCGTCGTCGTCATCGTCTTCGTCGTCGTCGCGGCTGTCGTCGTCGTCGTCGTCCTCGTCGCCGCCATCGACCTCGACATCGTCATCGGTGTCGTCGCCTTCGCTCTCCGGGGACCCCCACCCATAGGAGAAGTCCAGCTGGACTTGTCCTGTGGGTGGGGTGTTTGGCTCTCCGGCGACCCCCACCCATAGGAGAAGCCCAGCTGGACTTGTCCTGTGGGTGGAGTGCTTGGCTCTCCGGCGACCCCCACCCATAGGAGAAGTCCAGCTGGACTTGTCCTATGGGTGGGGTGCTTGGCTCTCCGGCGACCCCCACCCATAGGAGAAGTCCAGCTGGACTTGTCCTATGGGTGGGGTGCTTGGCTCTCCGGCGACCCCCACCCATAGGAGAAGTCCAGCTGGACTTGTCCTATGGGTGGGGTGCTTGGCTCTCCAGCGACCCCCGCCCATAGGAGAAGTCCAGCTGGACTTGTCCTATGGGTGGTTTGCTTGGCTCTCCGGCGACCCCCCACCCATAGGAGAAGTCCAGCTGGACTTGTCCTATGTGTGGGGTGCTTGGCTCTCCGGCGACCCCCACCCATGGGGTGCTTGGCTCTCCGGCGACCCCCACCCCCACCCATAGGAGAAGTCCAGCTGGACTTGTCCTATGGGTTGGGTGCTTTTCGCTCAGCGCGAAAAGCAAACGAAATTTCTCCTATGGGGGGGGGGGGTCCCCAGACCCCCCCCCCCATAGGAGAAGTCCAGCTGGACTTCTCCTATGGGGGGGGGGGGTCTGGGGACCCCCCCCCCCATAGGGGATCGCCCTAACATAAGGAATCAATATGTGAGGGCGATCCCCTATGGGGGGGGGGGGGTCCCCAGACCCCCCCCCATAGGAGAAGTCTAGCTGGACTTCTCCTATGGGGGGGGGGGGTCTGGGGACCCCCCCCCCCCATAGGAGAAATTTCGTTTGCTTTTCGCGCTTTCCAGCTGGAAGCCAAGCACCCCACCCATAGGACAAGTCCAGCTGGACTTCTCCTATGGGTGGGGGTCGCCGGAGAGCCAAGCACCCCACCCATAGGACAAGTCCAGCTGGACTTCTCCTATGGGTGGGGGTCGCCGGAGAGCCAAGCACCCCACCCATAGGACAAGTCCAGCTGGACTTCTCCTATGGGTGGGGGTCGCCGGAGAGCCAATAGGACAAGTCCAGCTGGACTTCTCCTATGGGTGGGGGTCCCGGAGAGCCAAGCACCCCAACCATAGGACAAGTCCAGCTGGACTTGTCCTATGGGTGGGGGTCGCCGGAGAGCCAAGCACCCCACCCATAGGACAAGTCCAGCTGGACTTCTCCTATGGGTGGGGCTCGCCGGAGAGCCAAGCACCCCACCCATAGGACAAGTCCAGCTGGACTTCCCCTATATGGGTCGGGGTTGCCAGAGAGCCAAGCACCCCACCCATAGGACAAGTCCAGCTGGACTTCTCCTATGGGTGGGGGTCCCCGGAGAGCCGAGCACCCCACCCAAGTCCAGCTGGACTTCTCCTATGGGTGGGGGTCGCCGGAGAGCCAATACGACAAGTCCAGCTGGACTTCTCCTATGGGTGGGGGTCGCCGGAGAGCCAAGCACCCCACCCATAGGACAAGTCCAGGTGGACTTCTCCTATGGGTGCGGGTCGCCGGAAAGCCAAGCACCCCACCCATAGGACAAGTCCGGCTGGACTTCTCCTATGAGTGGGGGTTCCTGGAGAGCCGAGCACCCCACCCATAGGACAAGTCCAGCTGGACTTCTCCTATGGGTGGGGGTCGCCGGAGAGCCAATAGGACAAGTCCAACTGGACTTCTCCTGGACTTTTCCTATGGGTGGGGGTCGCCGGAGAGAGAAGGCGACGACGACGACGACGACGTCGAGGACGATGGCGGCGACGACGACGACGACGACGATGATGACAGCGGCGACGACGACAACAACAGCGGCGACGACAACGTCGCCGACGACGACGACGACGAAGACGGCGACGACGAGGACGACGACGACGACGACGGCTTTGAAAGCGACGACGATGACGAGGACGACGACGACGACAAGGACGACGAAGATTACAACGACGACGACGACGAAGGCGACGAGAACGACGACGACGACGATGACGACGACGACGACGACGACGACGGCAGCGGCGGCGGCGACGACGACGACTACGACTACGACGACGACGCGACGACGACGACAACGCTGAGGGCGACGATGACGACTACGACGACGACGACGCCGCCGACGACGACGACCATGGCGACAACGACGACGAGGGCGACGAGGGCGACGACGACGACGGCTTCGAAAGCGACGACGACGAAGACGACGAAGTCGACGACAACGACGTCGACGAAGACGACGCCGACGACGACGAAGACGACTACTACTACGTCGACGAAGACGACGACGTCTACGATGACTACGCTGACGACGAGGGCGAGAAAGACGACGATGACGACGACGACGAGGGCGACGACGACGACGACGAAAGCGACGGCGACGACTCGACGACGACGACGATGACGACGAAGACGACGACGACGGCGAGGGCGACGACGACGACAAAGACGACGACGACGACAAAGACGACAACGACGACGCGACGAGGCGACGACGCTGACGACGACGACGACGAAGACGACGATGGAGACGACGACTGCGACGACGAAAGTATGGACGATTCTTGCGGTGCCCGGTGACACGTGTCCAGTGCCGGTGTCCGGTGTCCGGTGTCCGGCGTCTGGCGTCCAACATCCGGCGTCCGGTGTCCGGTTTCCGGTGTCCGGTGTCTGGTGTCTGGTGTCTGGCGTCCGGCGTCCAGAGTCTGGAGTCTGGCATTTGGCGTCCGGTGTCTGGTGTCTGCTGGTGTCCGAAGTCCGGTGTCCCGAGTCCGGAGTCCGGTCCCGTGTCCGGTGTCCAGTGTCTGGCTTCAGTTGCAGAGCATGAGGCCGGGGAGGAGGAGCAGCAGCAGCAGAAGGATGAGGATGATGATGGTGATGAGGAGGAGGAGGAGGAGGAGGATAACGGATAACAGTAATCAGAATGAGGATGAGGATAAGCAGCAGGAGGATGAGGGGGAGGAGGAGGCTGAGGTGGAGGAGAGGATGAGGAGGATGAGGAGGACGGGGGGAGGATGTGGAAGGGGTGGATAAGGAGGGGAATCAGGAGAATGAAGATGAAGATAATGAGGAGGATGAGAAGACGGAGAAGGATGAGGATGTTGAGGAGGATGATAAGGATGATGAGGGGGAGCTATATGATTATAATGACGATGATGAGCAGGAGGAGGACAAGCAGCAGGACGAGGATGCAGCAGCAGCAGGATGGCAGCATAAGGAGTATGAGGAGGGGGATCAGGATGAGGAGGGGAAGGAGCAGCAGGAGGATGATAATGATGGCGATGATGAAGAGAAGGGGGAGGTAGAGGATGTGGAGGATGATGAGGATGGGGAGGAGGAAGAACAGCAACATAATGAGGATTATGATGATGAGGATGAGGGGGAATGAAGAGGATGAGGAGGAGGAGGAGGAGGAGGAGGAGGTGGATGGGGAGAAGGAGGAGGAGGGGGAGGAGGAGGAGTGGGGGGATGATCAGGAGGATGAGGAGCAGCAGGAGCGGGCCCCAACGGGCGCGTCGGGTCGGGCGGGCGGACCCTAACGGGCGGGTCGGGTCGGGCGGGCGGGACATTAAAGTAGGAAACATCATCGAGTTGGCACGCGCGTGCCCTAACGGGCGGGTCGGGTCCGGCGGGCGGACCCTAACGGGCGGGCGGGGCGGGTCGGTCGGGGCGAGACATTAAAATAGTGTTCAATATGTCTTGCTGGACCTCCGCGAGGGCGACGAGGGAGACGAAAACGACGAAGGGGTCGGCGACGACGACGACGACGATGAAGGCGACGACGACGACGACGACGATGAAGGCGACGACGACGACGATGAAGGCGACGACGACGACGAAGACCGCGACGACGACCCGTCCTCCTCCTCCCTCTTCTTCCTCCTCCTCCTCCACTTTATCAGTCAGCAAAAGCATAATATTCGCTATGATCATCAGCAGCGACATCACAATCATCGTAACAATCAACATCGTCATCGTCATCATCGTCATTACCATCACCATCATGGTCAACTTTATTGTCAACTTCGTCACCATCATAATCATATCACCGTCGCCGTCTGCATCGTCACGACCAACGTCACTATCAACATCGCAATCATCACCGTAGTCGTCATCGACGCCAACATAAACATCACCATCAATGTCCGGGTCCGGTGTCCGGTGTCCGGTGCCCGCTGCTTGGTGTCCAGTGCCCGGTGTCCGGTGTCCAGTGTTCGGTGTCCGGTGTCCAGCGCGCGAGAACCGTTCTATAGTGCGACGACGACGACGACGACGACGGCGGCGGCGGCGGCGACGACGACGACGACGACGACGACGGCCATGACGACGACGACGGCCATGACGACGATGACGACGATGCCCGTTTGAGGCCCTGGCAGCCGTTGTTGACCTCGCGAGGCCCTCTGGAGGCCTGGGCAGGTCACCGAATGTCGAACACAGGACGGTGACCTTGCGAGGCCCGTTGGAGGCCCAGGCAGGTCACCGAGGTCGGTGACCTCGCGAGGCCCGTTGATGGCCCCAGCAAGTCACCGAGGTCGGTGGCCTTGCGAGGCCCGTTGAAGGCCCTGGCAGGTCACCGAGGTCGGTGACCTTGCGAGGCTCGTTGGACCCCCGGCAGGCCACCGCATATCGAACACAAGCCGGTGACCCTGCGAGGTCCGCTGGAGGCCCTGGCAGGTCACCGAGGTCGGTGACCTCGCGAGGCCCGTTGAAGGCCCCGGCAGGGTACCGAGGTCGGTGACTTTGCGAGGCCCTTTGGAGCTTCCGGCAGATCACCGAGTCTTAAACCCAGGCTGGTGACCTTGCGAAGCCCGCTGGAGGCCCGGGAAGGTCACCGAGGTGGGTGACCTAAAGGGGCCCTTTGAAGGCCCCGCATGTCACCGAGACCTTGCGAGGTTCTTTGGACCCCCTGGCAGGCCACCGTATATCGAACACAGGCCGGTGACCTTGCATGGCCCGCTGGAGGCCCCAGCAGGTCACCGAGGTCGGTGACCTCGCGAGGCCCGTTGATGGCCGCGGCAGGTCCCCGACGTCGGTGACCTCACGAGGCCTCTTGGAGGCTCTGGCAGGTCACCGATCACCGAGGTCGCTGACCTTGCGAGGCCCGCTGGCCCCTACAGTGGAAGCCAGAGGCATCCTCGCAACTCTGGGCTCAGAGATGCCGTGACCTGAGCAGGTCCAGCCCAAATCGCCTGAGACATCCTCGCAACTCTGGGCTCAGACATGCCGCGCGCGAGGTGATCCAGCCAATTTTGCCTCACACATTCTCGCCACTCTGGCCTCAGAGATGCCTGAACCTGAGGTGGCCTGGCCCGTTTCGCCTGAGACATCTTCCAACTCTGAGCTCCGATATGCTATGCGCCAGGTAGTCTTGCCAACTCCGCCCGAGATGGCGCGGCCGGGCTCGCCTGAGCATCCTCGCAACACTGGGCTCAGGTACGCCCTGGCTTGATGTGGTATGGCCCATTTCGCCTGAGATGTCCTCGCAGCTCTGGGCTCAGATATGCCGCGCGCGAGGTGGTCTGGCCCATTTTGCCTGAGACACCCTTGCAATTCTGGGCTCAGACTCAGACACGCCGCGCACAAAGCGGACCGGCCATTCTCGCCCGAGACATCGTCGCGGCTCTGGGATTGGAGATGCTCTGACATGAATTGGTCCGGCCCGACTCGCTTGAAACATCCTCGCAATTCCAAATTCAGATATGCCTTGACCTGAGGTGGTCCGGCCCAGCTCGCCTGGGACATTCTCGCAACTCTGGTCTTCGAGATGCCAGGAGCGAGGTGGTCCAGCCAGTTTCGCCTGAGGTATCCTCGCAACTCTTGGCTCCCAAGTGTCGCGGGCGCGGTGGTTTTGCCATTTTCGCCTGCGAGATCCTCGCAACTCTGGGCTCCACCATGCCGCGCGCGATGTGGTCTGGCCAACTTTGCCTGAGACATCCTCGCAACTCTGGGCTGATATATGCTCTGACCTGAGGTGGTATGGCCCGTTCCGCCCGAGACATTTTCGCAACTCCGGGCTCAGACGTGCCGCGCGCGAGGTTGGCTGACGCGCTTCGCCAGAGACTTCCTCGCAACACCAGGCTCAGATGCTGCTCGCGAGGTGGTCTGGCCAGATTCTCTTGTGGCATCATTGCATTTCCAGGCTCAGAGATGCCCTGACTTTAGGTAGCCTGGCCTGTTTCTCCTGAGACATCCTCGCTACTTTGGGTTCTGAGATGTGGCCCGCTAGGTGGCCCAGCCTGCTCGCCTGAGACATCCTCGCAACTGGGTTCCCAGACGGGGCCAGGACCAAACAACCAGTTTGATTACACTGCTGTTATCGCATCGTCCTCCAGGAGGGGATTCAAGCGCCCCTGGCCCGAGTGGGCAGTTAGCTGGCGCCGAGGCGAGAGCAGGACTTCTGTGTCATTTGGAAGGGCGTCTCACGCGGGAGCGCTAGGCCGGAATAAATGTTGAAGAAATCTCCAACGAGAGGATAAATATGAAGGCAAGGAGGAGAACCCAGAGTACGATGAGGGGCGAGGAGGGACATGATGAGGAAGAGCATCAGGGGCACGACGACGAGAATGATGATAAAAAGGAGAAGGAGGAACAAAACGGCGAGGAG
This sequence comes from Prorocentrum cordatum, assembly GCA_963575745.1. Classification (NCBI taxonomy): domain Eukaryota; class Dinophyceae; order Prorocentrales; family Prorocentraceae; genus Prorocentrum; species Prorocentrum cordatum. The sequence continues at coordinate 328,584 of CAUYUJ010009102.1, read as the reverse complement.
AGAGAGGAACGGCATGAGGAGGCGGAGGAAAGTGAGGACGATGAGGTTGCGTGGGCGGGTAGGCGGCAAGAAACATGATGATGACGACGGCGACAACAACGACGACGACAGTGATCACGAGACGGGCGCATGCCAATCAGGAACAGGATGACGATGATTCGGAGGACTCGCGAACAAGCTTTGAATCAACGTTGGATTTAACATTTCTGCTGGGGATGCTGGCCCCTGGCTATCACTTATTCATCATGTGTTGCTGCTCCGCGCCCTCCTCCTCCTTGTCCTGGTCCTCCTTCTGCTACTGCCCCTCTTCCATCCCCAATCCTCCCCCCGCTGCTCCTCCAACTCCTGCTCTTTTCTCACGTCTCACTCCCCGTCCTTCTCCTCACTTATTGTTCCTCACTTTCTACGATTGCCCAAGGAATAAGTACAGAGGATCAGGGGGCATAAAAAGCACTGTGCATCAGAAGGCAAAGGAAGATAAACAGGAGGATGGATATGATAAAGATGATGGTAGTCGTCATCATGTGGATCTCGCTGATGGCGACGATCCACCGATCATGGCGACTGCAATATATGCCAGCGGCATCGGCGCTCACGGTGACGACGACAACGATTGGAATGACGGCTCATGATGTCGATTGCGAGGGTGACTGTGACGGCGGGCATGATGGCGACGGTGATGATGACGATGACGACGACGATGATGACGACGATGTCGACGACGATGATTCTTATGGTGGTGTCTCCGATGATGATACTGTCGTCGATGACGATGACGAGGGTCCTGATGATGACGACGACGGCGACGACTACGACGACGACGAATCGGATGAACGGGCGGCCGCCCGCCGCGGCAGAAGCGAACGGCCGGCCGAGGCCGCGGCAAACGCCCAAGATCCACACTGTGGCCTCTGCTGAAAGAAGGCCTGCGCTGCAGAGCTCTTCTCAGCAGGGGCACCCGGGTGCCTCTGCAGAGAGGGCGCGGGTCTGCCTCCGGGATCGTCGGCTGGGCTTGCTGAGACGACGCCCCCCAAATGGAGCTTGTCTCATCAGATCCAGACGACGATCCCAGGGTCAGACCCACTTCCTCTCAGCAGGGGCACCCGGGCGCCCCTGCTGAGAAGACCCTTGCAGCGCAGGCCTCATCTCAGCACAGGCCGCCTTGTAGATCTTAGGCGTTCGCCGCACCACGTCTCCTGAGAACGCGTAGGACGTGGCGAACGCCCAAGACCCAAGGGGCAGGAAGCGCGATCGGAAGCGAAACGCTTTTGGTGTTGGCTGTATCTTCTGCTGAGATACCGTTGCCGATCATGGCCCGGTGCCGGTACCGATACCGGCATCGGTACCGGCACCGGCATCGATATCGATGCCGGTACCGTCAGGCGCAGCGCCTTTCTTAGCACCAACATCAACACAATCCTTGCGGGAATATGGAGGAAAAGGGGGGAGCGGGGAGGGAACATGAGGACGAGGAGGAGAGCCTGCAAGGAGGAGCAAGAGGGGTTGGGGGGGATATGGAGGAGGCAGCAGCAGGAGGACCAGGACAAGGAGGAAGACGAGGCGGAGAAGCAGCACCAACAGACCGATTTATAGCCTCAGTCCAGCATCCCCAACGACGATTTTGAGGCAGGATGGCTTCACATATTGCTGATTTGCCTGCGCCCTTGTCGCCATCACTGTCGTCGTCATTGCTGACATCGTCCTCATTACCATACTTCTTGCCCTCTCCCCCTCCCACGCATCCCTCCTGCTCTTTCTCCTCCCACTCCTTCTCCTCCCCCGACTCATTCCATTCCTCATTATCCTCGTCGTTATTATTCCCCCTTCTCTTCTTCTCCTCATTCTCGTCATCGTGCTCCTGCTGCTCTTCCCCTGGTTCTTCTCGCCCCTCGTACTCCTGGTTCTCCTCTTCGCCCTCCAAGTTCTCCTCTCGCTGAAGATGTCAACATGTACTAACTAAGGCATGGCGCCCCCCCGCCTGAGACTTCCTTCCACATGACTCAGAAATCATGCTCTCGCCTCGGCGCCGGCTAACTGTTCCCTCGGGGCAGGGGCGCCTGGGCCCCTACTGGGGCACAATTCGGCGTCAGCAGGGTACTGTAACAGGTAGCTTGTGCCTGGCCCCGTCTGACTCCTCCTCCCCACCCCTGGGGGCCCAGCTGTGAGGATGTCCCAGGCAAACTGACCGGACTACCTCGCGCGCTGAATCTCGGAGCGAGCCCAGACTTGCGAGGAGGTCTGAAGCGAAATTGGCCCGACCCCAGAGTTCCGAGGATGGATCAGGCGAATCTGGCCCGAGAACCTCAGGCGCATCATCTCTGAGCCCGGAGTTGCAGGGACGCATCAAGCGAAATTGGCCAAACGACCTCAGGCGCGGCATGTCTGAGCCCAGAGTTGCGAAGACGTCTCAGACGAAATTGGCCAGGCCACCTCAAGTCAGGAGCATCTCGAAGCCCAGAGTTGCGAGGATGTCTCAGGCGAACCGGACAGGACAACCTCGCGCGTCGCAACTTCGAGCCTAGAGTTGTGAGGATGTCTCGGGCGATACGGGCCAGATCACCTCAGGCCACAACAATTCAATTCTGAGACCAGAGTTGCGAGGATGTCTCAGGCGAAATCGGCCAGACCACCTCGCGCGCGGCATCTCTGAACCTGGAGTTGCGAGGATGTATCAGGCGGAACGGGCTGGACCAGCTTAGGTCAGAGTAAATCTGAGCCCGCGCGCGACATCTTGCAGCCCAGAGACGTCGCATGCAAAATCCGCCGGACCACTTCGCACGCGGTCTCTCGGAGCCAAGAGTTGCGAGGACGTGTGAGGCGAGTTTGGCTGGACCACCTCGTGCCTGGCAACTCGGATCCCAGAATTGCGGGCATGCCCTGGGCGACCTGGGCCGGACCAATTCAGGTCAGGGCATATCTAGGCCAAGAGTTGCGAGGATGTCCAGGGCGAATCAGACCAACTCAGGTCAGAGCATTTCCGATCCCAGAGGTGCAAGGATGCCTCTGGCGAAAATGGGCCAGACCACCTCGCGAAAGGTATCTCTGAGCCAAGAGTTGTGAGGATGTCTCAAGCGACATGGGTCGGACCACATCAAGCCAGGACATATATGAGCCCAGAGTTGCGAGGATCCTCAGGCGAGCCGGGCCGCACCTCTTCACGCGCGGCATCTAGGAGCCCAGACTTGCGAAGATGTCTCAGGCTAAATTGACCAGACCACCTCGCGCGCGGCATCTCGCAGAGTTGGGAGGACATCTCAGGCGAGAATGTCTGAAGTAGAATTGTCCAGATCACCTCGCGCGCGGCATGTCTGAGCCTAGAGTCGTGAGGATGTCTAAGGCGAAGCGGGCTGGACCTACTCAGGTTAGGGGCATATCTGAGCCCAGAATTGCGAAGATGGCGAAACGGACCGGACCACTTCGCGCGTGGCATCTTGGATTCCAGAGTTGCGAGGATGTATCATGCGAAATGGGCCAGGCCATCTTGCCCCCCGCAACGCGGAGCCCAGAGTTGCGACGATCTCTCAACGCAATGTAATGCAGTGCCATGGGAAGTGACGCAACAGAAATGCAATGCCATGCGTTGTAATGCAATGCCATGCAATGCAACGCAAAGGCCCTCCATGCAATGGGAACAGACAGTGGCTTCCACTGCGTGAGATGCGGGATAGAGATAGAGAGGGAAAGGAGGAGCACGGAGGAGGAGGTGTAGTTGTTTTTCCAGAGCTCCCCATGCAGCTTGGCATGAACCACTGTGCAACACCAGTAGCAGGAGGCAGGGCTGGCAACAGGAGCAAGCAAACGAAGCGCATTTAGCATGCCAGAAGCTCACTTAGCAGGAAGAGGACGCTTTCGGCGACGGCGGCGGCGACGACGACCGACGACGACGGCCGCCGAAGGCCGCCGAGGCAGAGGAGGAGGAGGAGGAGGAGTCGGAGGAGGAGGAGGAGGAGAAGGAGGAGGAGGAGAAGGAGGAGGAGGAGGAGGAGGAGAGGGAGGAGGAGGTGACAAGGAAGAGTGGGAGGAGGAGGAGGAGGAGGAGGAGGAGGAGGAGGAGGAGGAGGAGGAGGAGGAGAAGGAGGGAATGGTAGGACGTGACAAGAGGAAGGATGGGGAGGAGGGCAGGAGGAGGAAGTGGAGGAGGAGGAGGAGGAGGACGAGGAGGATGACGAGAAGAAAAACAGGACCAGCAGCAGGAGGCGGAGCTGGCAACAGGATCAAGCACATCGGGAGCCCACTTAGCAGAACAGAAGCCCACTTAGCAGGAACACGACTTTTATCTGGGGTGGTTGGAATTTGCACCGATTTTTGGCTGGGAAAAGTACCAACGTGGTTGGACTTTCGTCTGGTTGGTTGCAGTTTTTTGTTTACGGGGTGGCCTCCTCTGTCTTCCCTGTCCTCAGGGGTGACCAGGGAGGGGAGGGGGGGGCGCCAGGGCCCCAGGGTGGGCCGCAGTCTGATCCGTGACCCCCCCCCCCCCTACTTCAATCCCTCCCCCCCCCCCTACCCCCCTATCCCCCCATCTATACCCCCCTCCATACCCGCTCCGTTCCCATCCCCCGTCAGGGATGGGAATAAGGGGAACGTATGGGCTCACCTACGACGTTTCTATCATCGTTCGTTTTCGTTTTCTCGGGGATGGTGACGACGATGACAAAGAATACGACCGCATACGACAGCGCCTCGCACACGCCGAAAGGTCGGCGGATTTGTGTTGTTAACGAAAATTCAACGTTATATGTTCGTTCACTCCGCCAGCCATACTGGCACTCGTTGACCCTTGCTTGTGTGCTCGCGGGTGCTGAGAAGGAGGTGAGCGGCGGTCGTTTCCCTGAGTTGTCGCGCGAACCTCGCCTAGGGGCGAAATTGTGGTAGGGTAGTTGCAAGGCAACGCTCAACGGAGCACACCCCTACCGAAACTTCGTCTGCACATCCTGCCAACGTGCCTGGGACGTTGGTCAGAGGCGCGTTGGATGCCTCTCGGCTTCTCTTGTGATGCCTCTGGGTGGCCTAGTCCTCTTGGGGGCTTCCTGAGGCCTCTTGGGGATCTCTGCGGGGCCTATTGGTGACTGTTGGGGGCTTCTGGGGTGCTTGTGAGGGTCTGCTGGCGGTCTCGGAGGCCCTGTTGGGAGCCTCTAGGTCAGTTTTGGGCGATTATTGGGCCGGTTTGGGCCCCTCTTGGACAGTCTTGCTGCCCTCCTGGCTGTTTTTGGGCTACGTCATTGGGCCGCCCAGGAGGGACTTGTTATTGCAAATACGTTTTTCCGCAAGCCAGTGCAAAAGCAAATCACTTATAGCAGTGGCGACAATCACAAGCAGCTCGACTACGTACTACTGAACCGCACGATGTACCGGCTTTGCACCAACGCAGAGGCCAACAACAGGACCGACTTCGGCTCCGACCACAAGGTTGTTACCGTCGATTTGCGGATGCCGACCGCAATGATAAGCGGACGACCACGATGTGACGACGAACGACGACAGCAACGGCGACAGCAACGACGACGAACGACCGGCACTATCACCAACACGCAAGTTTACCATGACCACCAAAGGCCCCAATTTCGCCCGCACAATTTGCCTTCCGACCCGAGTCAACTGCGCGCACACATCCAGCGAGTTCTCGTCGACGCCGCTGCCGCCAGCAGTGCCGCAGGAAACTCATCTTGGCGCGACAGAGACGGTGCGATGCGCAAGCAAACCAACAACCCGACAGAGGACCAGCACGACTACGCATCCTACTCACTGAACGGCAGCAAACGCCAAACAACGACCATCACGCCCGCAAGCAGCTGAGTTCATGTATACAGCAAGAGATCCGTGCACAGAAGAGGACGAGACGACGGGCCCATATAGCAAACGTATTTGAGCAGTTCAGAGATTTAAAGAGCATCCCGCGGATCAAAACACGGAAAAACAACGAATTATCATTACCCACGTGACAGACAAACAGGGCATCAAATGCACGACGCGACAAGAAATCGCGAACGTGTTCATTGAGTTCTACGGGCAATTGTACAATTCGACAGCAACGGCGACGCAGCCGGAACGACCAAACGACGATCCCACCGACCACCGACAAGCCGACCAACAGCAGACCGACCAGCAGACCCGCAACCTAACAGGCCGAATGCCGCACCGGCCGACCAACCAGTAGCCCAGCAGACCGACCACCGACCGCCGATTAGCAGACCAACAGACCGACTACCACCGATCGACAAGCAGACCCACCGACTCCCACAACGACCAAACGACGACCCCACCGACCACCGACCAGCAGACCGACCAGCAGACCGACCAGCAGACCGACCAGCAGACCGACCAGCAGACCGACCAGCAGACCGGCAAACCAACAGGACGCCGCACCGGCCGACCAACCAGCAGACCAGCAGACCGACCACCGACCGCCGACTATCAGACCAGCAGACCGACTACCACCGACCGACCAGCAGACCCACTGGCGACTCCCACAACGACCAAACGACGACCCCACCGACCACCGACCAGCAGACCGACCAGCAGACCGACCAGCAGACCGACCAGCAGACCGGCAAACCAACAGGCCGAACGCCGCACCGGCCGACCAACCAGCAGACCAGCAGACCGACCACCGACCGCCGACTAGCAGACCAGCAGACCGACTATCACCGACCGACCAGCAGACCCACCGACTCCCACAACGACCGAACGACGACCCACCGACCACTGGCCAGCACACCGGCCAGCAGACCGACCAGCAGACAGGCAAACCAACAGGCCGAACGCCGCGCCGGCTGACCAACCAGTAGATCAGCAGACCGACCAGCGACCGCCGACTAAAAGACCAGCAGACCGACTACCACCGACCGACCAGCAGACCCACCGACTCCCACAACGACCAAACGACGACCCCACCGACCACCGACCAGCAGACCGGCAAAGCAGCAAACCGCACGCCAGACCGACCGACCGACCAGCAGACCAGCAGACCGACCCCCGCCCGCTGGCCAACAGACTGGCAGACCTACGACCGACCAGCGACCAGCAGGCCCCCCGACTCCAACCCTCCACGCCGAAAGAGCTAAACCAGGCGATCAAAGGTCTCCGGCTAGGCAAAGCCCCAGACACGAAAGGCCTCCGCGCAGAGATACTTAAAGAAGGCACAGAGGAATTCAGAGGTGCACTTCTCCACCTCTACAACACGATCCTGCAGCGCGAAGCCCCGCCGCCGGCCAGCTGGAAGAGCACAGTCGTTACAGTCATACCAAAAACTGGAGATCTCGGGCTTCCACAAAACTACCGCCCCATTTGCACGATAATACCATTGTTGTGCATGCTCTTCAGCAGACTATTGTACAACAGGCTACAACCAACGCTTGACTCACACCACCAGGCTGCCGACCAGGAGTGCTTCAGACCAGGCCACTTGACCACTGACCACCTCTTTACCTTCCATTTATTGCGCGAGCGTGCGAACGAATGGAGCCAAAACCTTTGGGCCGCAGCACTTGGCTTCAAACAAGCTTTCGATTCAGTTGAGCACAAGAGCAAATGGGCAGCACTGAAAGCACAAGGGATCCAACCTGGATGCGTTGCACTACTCCAACAGCTCTTTGACGGACAGACAGCCACGGTGAGGACAGACGTCAGCAGCATGCCCTTTAGCCTCCTGCGGGGCACGAAGCAGGGAGACCCACTCAGCTCCCTTCTCTTCAACGCTCTTCTACAATGCATCATTGGACTGCTGGTTTCCGAATGGCAGCAAAAAAGGAAGGGAGTTGAATTGGTATTCGCGGGCACCGCCACGCTGACCAACCTACGCTTCGCCGACGACATGCCCCTGACCAGCCAAACTTTCCCGCGCCTGACAGCGATGCTCGACGACATTGCGCGCGCGACGAGGCTACGCGGGCTCGAACTACACCCGAGCAAAACCAACATATTGAGCAACAGCCAGACGAGAAGGACCGGAAGGGCGAGCTCACGCGCAGCACGTTTCCAAGACATGGATATAGAAATCGCCCCATACGAGGGCAGTATCGAATCCCTCGGCCACTTGATCAGCTTTCACGAACCGATGGAACCGGGGATCCACCACCGCACGCGAGCTGCATGGGCATCATTCACGTCTCGCAAGCAGGAGCTGACCAGCAAACGCTACCCACTGGCTCACCGACCCCGACTTTTCAACGGCAATGTATCACCACCAGCGTTATACGGAGCAGAGACGTGCACCCTCACGGAGCCTCTACGGCAGCATCTACGACGGACACAACGACGCATGCTTCGCATGATCATCAGAACGCCACGGAGACGCACGACGGAAGAAGCCGTCCCTCGCAGCGGCCAGGGACCTCATCTCGACGGTGCGAACAACGAAGGACAACACCACGAATACCGCACCAACAGCACTAGCGACGACGCAGACAGCAACCCGTCACAGTGCCATGCACCTGACACGCCTGACAAGCACAGCGAAGACTGCGAAGACAGCACCACCGCAGACGAAATGGCGCCATGTTTCGATTACATCCAGCGAGCGACACGACGCGCAGAGCACCTCATGAGGCCCCACCACATTGGCAATTGGGAGACGCCGCGCACACGGAAAGCATGGCGCATGGCTTCGCGAGTCGCACACCGCGACCGGACGAGGTGGACATGGCGAGTGTTGCGCTGGCACCCAGCCCTCGACCCGCGCCAGCGGGGACGCAGGCAGCACGGTGGCCAAAACAAGCGTTGGGACGACGAAACCACAACTTTCTTACGCCAGCGCAGACCAGACCTCCACCGACCGCCCACGCAAGCCCATTCGAAAGGACAACCGAACGACATCACATGGGCGCAAACCGCCCAAGACACCGAAGCATGGACAGCGCTCGAGCACCACTTCACTGACCTCATGTGGACCAGCACCCGGGACTCAGACCAATGACGTAAAATCTCAGCGAACGTCGAGGCGTCTCGCCCGACCCGCGCCGACACCGACACCAAGGATTTTATTTTCTTCTTCCTCCCTCTGTCCCCCTACCTTTTTACACGTCTCGCATTGCGTGAATCCAGACACCTCAGATCCTAGAGGCCATGGCCTCGCCCACCTGGTCTGCTCTAGGCCCGGGCGCTGTCCGCAACGGTGGTCGCATCGCATCGCGTTGCGCGGCTGCTTTCGGGGCTGTCTTGGATCGATATCGGGGGCGTTTTGGGTTGTTCAGAGCGAGCGCTACCCCGTTCAGCAATTATTCGTTTCAGTGTATCTACGTGTTTGTTTCTTGGGCCCTATCGGGGGTCCTCTTGAGGTTTTCATGGGCCGTCTTGGAGGCTTCTTGGGCCGTTTTGAAGGCATTTTGGGCCGTCTTGGACCGCTCTTGAGCCGTCTCGAGACCTTGGGCCGCCTTGAAGCTGCCTTGAGGCGCTTCAGGGGCTGCGCTGGGGGTCATGATTCATGAAGCCGCGCCCAGGAGTTGGCATCTCGGAAGCGACCTGGTCGGGGCCTGCCCAGGATATTATTCTTCCTCCAGGGGCCCCCACAGGCCGACACGGGAGCGCGAACTAGCAAATTATACCGGCATTTGATGCGATGCGTTTCCGACGGGTCCCGCAGCCTTTTCGGCGCTAGAGCTGGCCCGCCCAGCGGCCGGCATTCTGCGGCCGTGCCGCGGTGCATGCTGCGGTGGCTCGCAGGGGCCGCCGCTTCTGCACCGCGGGCAGCGTCTGGGGCGCGCTGTTCCGCGGATCGCCGTGCCCCGCCTGCGCCCCCGAGGGGCGCTGCGCTGATTGTCCGGCGTGCTCGCCGACGGTCATCTGCCAGGCAGCGAGCCCCGAGGTCCGCGCCTGCCTGGCCGGGCGGCAGGAGGCGGAGAGCACGTCGAGGCCGGCCACCGTGGACTGCTGGTGCGGCCCCAGCAGAGCGCTGTGGTCTGGTGCGGTCCGGTGGGCCCTCGGCGCGGCGTCTTCGCTGGCGGAGTGGGGCCTGCTCCACGCGCTGTTTGTGGGCGTTGCGTTCGCCGCGCGGGCCGAGGATTCCGGAAAGGCCTGCCTTGGTGCGCGCCCGCGTCGAGACTCTCGAGAATCGCGCGGCTGCGAGCGCGGCGGCAAGCTTGGCGGCCAGCAGCCAGTCAGGCGGGCCAGACCTCGCGACGGAGAGGAGGCCGCGCCGACCCCAGTTTGGGGCCTGAGCGCGAGCGATTTTCACGCTCGACATCGAGGAGCAACAGGTGGCCGCGCGGTGCCCGGGCGATCCCAATTTCCGACACCACCAGCGAGTCCTGGTTCGTCGGGCGAGGGGGTCGATCTGGATCGGCTTCACCGGCTCAGGTGGCCGACCTGGCGTTGCACCGCGTCGTCCCTCTGGTGAGGGCCACGGCGGCGCCGTAGCGGATCCGCGGGGACTACTATGGCACCGGCGCTATCGACGAGGATGCGCTGGCCGAGGTGCGCCGAGACTGCCGCGCGATGGCGGAGACTCATGGCGCCGAGCCGGTGGTCGCCCAGGCAGGGCCAGGAGCAGCCACCTGGCGTTTCGCCGACCCGAGCTTCGAGCGAGAGGTACGGGGAGGTGGTCGACGCGGCGGCAATGGGCTCGGCGGCAAGGCATCAGGTCGCCGACGCCGTCAGGATCGCCCGCGTCGAGGCAGACGGCGAGATGCCGCGGGCCGCCATCGAGGAGGTCGCCGACAACATGATGGACGAGTGGAAGGGGGAGAAGCGCGCGGGGCCTGGCCGGGACCCGAGGGTCTCACCGCTCGAGAAGGACGTGCAGAGCTCGCGCTCCAGGACACTGCGGGGCGCGATGAACGAGATGACGCACCTTCCGACGCGCGACGCGGCCAGGCCAGCGGCCTCGGACAACGTCTGGCCGTTCGACGGCCGAGCGCCTTCCTGGAGCTGATGACCGCCGCGCGGGCCTCAGGCGAGGAGCTGGTCGGCTTCCGCGACTACTGCGTCAGAGGCTCCGGGCTGTCAGCTGACAGCCAGATCGCCTATGCGCACCGCGACCTCACGCCCATCTTGGCCCGCGTGGGGAGCGGGGGCCAGCTCGGCGGGGACCAGCTGGCCAGCGCCTAGCTCGCTGCAAGGCTGGCGTGGCAGATCCACCAGGCGATCAAGAATAGCCCGAAGGCGCCAGACATCATAGGGCGGCCCTGATGATCAGCCCTCGGCTGGACGCCGCCAGTGGGCGCCACCGCAGGGGCCTTCGCGAAGTTCGCGGCAAAAAAGCAACGAGCGCGCGCCTGCGCTCCGAAGCAGCAGAGGTTCTTCGCTGGAGAGGAGGAGAAGAGGGCTGCCGCCGAGAGGGCGCCCAAAAAGAAGTAGCATCCACCTTCTTCGCGCAATGGCTAGGGGCGCCGCTGAGCTTGGCGGCTGCCCTTGCGACGGCGGGCTGGGCGTCGCGGCCCCCGGCCAGGCGTCGTCTTTTCCTTTTCCTGCTCGCGCTGGGCGGGCTGGGGAAAGTTGGCCTGCCGAGCGGCGGGCGCGTCGCCGACGAGGGCGTCGGCATCGCGCAGAGTTCTTGGTGTCCGAGGCGGTCGCCGGCTCGACGCCTTGCGCGAGTCCACAGCCAGCCAGGGCCTGCCGCCGCGCGGGCCCACCCGAGTTCACGAGTGCGAGCTGTCGTCATGTCAGTCCTCGGTGCTCAGCAGCGTCACCTCCACGGTCAAGCTCTTCGAGCTGTCGATCGCCGCCGGCGAGTTCGATGGGGGACCCCCGGCAAGCGCCCCGCGGCCTCCCACCGCGCGCGGCGTGGAGGAGGGCGCCAGCGCCGCGCCCCGCCCGGCGGGCGGCCTCAAGGTTCTCGAAGGGCGGACTCGCCCGCCGGACGCGCGCAAACTTGTGGGGACTTTGGCGAGCCAATACCTCGATCGCCCCAACGAGAGCATTGTCTTGCCCGACGAGGAGCTGGAAGAAGTGGGAGATCCGACGACACCCCGCTGGGATCGCAGCCTGCGACAGCCCAGAGGAAGACGCCGAGCCTTCATTCGCCTGCTCGATTGGGTCGGCCTCGTCGCCTACCGACTCCGGAAGAAAGGTCGAGCCGGGGCCTTCTTCGCTGGCGAGAAGGACGGGGGCGCGCTTGGCGCTCGACTGCCGGGGAGTTAATAAATTGCACCGGCGACCTCCGAAGTCAGGGCCGGCAGCGCCGGGGGCCCTGGCGAACCTCAACCTGTCCGAGGAGCGGGCCGAGATCTGCGGGAGCTCCGACAATGACAACGGCGATTTCGAGGCGCGCGGCTTGGTGGTCGACCTCAAGGGCGGGCTCTACCAGATCTCGACGCCGAGCGTCGCCCGCTGGTTCGCCTTCGACGAGACTTGCGCCGCAGAGGAGGCCGGGGTCACCGAGGTCTTTGACGAGGGCTTGGGCCGCGTCGCCAACGTCGAGCCGTCGCAGGAACTGCGCGCGCGTTGGCGGGCTGCCGATGGGATGGATTGTTATTCTGCCATTCGGCGCTCGAGGAGGCGGGCAAGTGCGCTCTGGCTCGATGCGGCATGGGCGGTGAGCCGCTGGCCGACGTTGGAGCGTTGTTTCATCCGATTTTGTTTCGTCCGTTTCCGTTTCGCCCGCTTTTGTTTCGCCCGCTTTTGTTTCGTCCGCTTTTGTTTCATCCGCTTGTTTCGTCCGTCTTTGTTTCGTCCGCTTTTGTTTCATCAACGTTTGTGTCGTCCGTTTTTGTTCCGTCCGCTGTTGTTTCGTCCGGTTTTCGTCCGCTTCGGTTTCTCCCGTTCTGTTTTGCGCGATTCGCGTGAAAGTTGGGGGATGAAAACCAGATGAACCGGATGAATTCAAAGAGGTGCGCGTGACAAGCGTTTTAAGCAATTGAGTAGCTCAGTATGTAATTATGTTCGCTTTCTTTGGCTAAGTGGCTGTTGCGATTTACCAGCTTTCCGAGTCCAGCTCCCATCTTTCCGAGTCCAGCTCCAACTGAGGCGCCTTGGCGCACCTGCCGTCCCCTACACGGGTTTCTCTGGGCGACATCGGCGCCTCTCCGCTCTGCCCCGGTCCGCTCTCTCCTGGTGTTATTGTTCGTCCCGCTCCTTCACCCCAGTTCCTGCTGCTGCTGCTTCTCGTCTCGCTTCACCGCGGGCCACGCTCCTGAATCCGAATTGTCTTCATCATTGTCGCTCCCCTCATTTCCCCTCCTCCGCCTTTCCCTGGTCCTCTTATTCTTCCCTATCCTTCCGCTTTTGTTCCTGCTGCTGCTGTTCGTCCTCATCCTCCTCTTCCCGGTCATCCTCCTCACCCGCCACCTCCCCCTCGTGGGCATGCAGTTTTCTTGTTTCCGATTACGCACAGCACGGATATTCCTGGAAAGGGCGCGGGCCCAGGGCTCTCTGGTAGTATTGTTTTGTTTCCCCCTGGCTTCGGCCGGCTAAATTACTTGCGATAAATAGCGAGGTAAGGTTCCATTCGGCGTGGAAAATTGAGGATGTCCCTATCGAAACGATGGTTTTTGAAATCCCGATCGATAAATCTCAAGGTGCGGGACACATTAAGGTCAGGGGCACGAGTCCGTGTGTTTTTACGTGTGTTCCCATAGGTTGGCCCACCCAAGGGGGTATTTGACATGGTTGTCCCGAGCAAGGGCCACGTGCTTTAACGTGTCCAGGCCACCCAGGGGTGAGTGGAACATCGTTGTCCCGAGCTGGCACCCGTGTCCAGGCCGCCCAGGGGGGTATCTAACATGGCGTCGGGCCCTACGCCGAATTATCAGGAAACGCTTGGGGGTCCAAAAGCGCTACCCGAACACGTATCCCAACACAGAAAAAAGTATTGTGTTCTTGCTCTGGACAGGGGGTGGCGCTTGAAGGGCCTCCCCATGGATGACATTGCGAGGATGTCTCGAGCGGGAACGCGAATTCAGCGTATCCAGGCCACGCAGGGGGGTATCTAACATGCTGGTCCCAAGCTGAAGCCATACTTGTCTTCATGTCCAGGCCACCCAGGGGGATATCTACCATGGTTGTCCCGAGCTGGAAACATGTGTTTTTGTGTCCAGGCCATCCATGGGGGTATCGAACATAGTTGTCCCGAGTTGGAACAATGTGTTTTTTACGTGTCCAGGCCACCCAGTGAGGTATCTAACGAATGTGCCCCGAGCTGGAACAACGCTTTTACGTGTCCAGGCCACCCATGAGGGTATCTAACATGATTGTCCCGAGCAAGGGCCGCGTGGTTTAACGTGTCCAGACCACTCAGGGGTGTATTTAACATGGTTGTCCCGAGTTGGCATCACGTGTGTTTACGTGTCCAGGCCACCCAGGGGGGTATCTAACATGGTTGTCCCGAGCTGGCGCCATGTGTTTTTACGTGTCCAGGCCACCCAGGGGTGTATCCAACATGGTTATCCCGAGTTGGCACCATGTGTTTGTACATGTCCAGGCCACCCAGGGGGGTATCTAACATGGTTGCCCCGAGCTGGCACCATGTGTTTTTACGTGTCCAGGCCGCCCAGGGGGGTATCTAACATGGCGTCGGGCCCAACGCCGAATTATTAGAAATCGCCTGGGGTCCAAAAGCGCTACCCGAACACATATCCCAATCCAGAAAAAGTGATGCGTTCTTGCTCTGGACAGGGAGTGGCGCTTGAAGGGCCTCCCCAGGGAAGACATTGCGACGGTGTCTCGAGCGGGAGCGCGAATTCAGCGTATCCAGGACACGCAGGGGGGGTATCTAACATGCTTGTCCCAAGCTGTAGCCATGTGCTTTTACATGTCCAGGCCACCCAGGGGGATATCTGCCATGGTTGTCCCGAGCTGGAAACATGTGTTTTTACGTGTCCAGGCCACCCAGGGGGGTATCTAACATGGTTGTCCCGAGTTGGAGCCGTGTGTTTTTTCGTGTGCAGGCCACCCAGGGGGATATCTAACATGGTTGTCCCGAGCTTGAACCAAGTGTTTTTCCCAGAAAGGTCGTGGGCCCAGGGTTCTCTTTTAGTATTGTTTCCCTTCGGTTTCGGTCGGCGAAATTATTCACGATAAATAACGATGTAACGTCCCATTCGGCGTGGAAACATTGAAGATTGCCCCAAACAGCTTGCTGAACGGAGTGCTGTTGTGATAGAAGCTAACTCCGGCCGAGGGAAGTCGGAGCAGAGACATCCTCACAAAAATTTGATGGTCCGGGCCGTTTCGCTTGAGACATCCTCACAACTCTCGTTTCTGAGTTGGCCGGGATTGGCCGTTTCGCCTGAGACATCCTCGAAAAGTTGCCCTCGGGGACGCCGCGCGAGAGGTGGTCCGGGCCGTTTCGCTTGAGACATCCTCGAAACTCTGAGCCCCGAGGTGCCGTGCGAGAGGTGGTCCGGGCCGTTTCGCCTGAGACATCCTCGAAACTCTGAACTCTGAGATGCCCTGCGCGAGATGGTCCGGCCCGTTTCGCCTGAGACATCCTCGAAACTCTGACCTCGGAGATGCCGCGCGCGAGGTGGTCTGGCCCGTTTCGCCTGAGACATCCTCGAATTTCTGAGCTTTGAGATGCACTGCGCGAGGTGGTCCGGCCCGTCTCGCCTGAGACATCCTCGCAACTCTGAGCTCTGAGATGCCGTGCGCAAGGTGGTCCGGCCTGCTTCGCACAAGACATTCTCGCAATTCTGAGCTCCCAGATGCCGCGCAAGAGGTGGTCCAGCCTGGGGGCCCAGAAGACCACATGTTACATATCCTCCCTGGGACCCTGGGAGCCCCAGGAGGCCCCAGAGAGCCCAGGAGGCCGCAGGACGCCCAGGACAGGCCCCAGGGGTCCGCAGGAGATTCCCAGGAGGCTCCCAGGAGGCCCCAGGAGGCGCCCTTATCATAACGTGTCCAGTTAATACACATCCGGTGCCGATTCGTTGATTTTTCCTGCTCTTGTGCCCCCCCCCTCCATGTTGAGAGGCCCATGCGGCCACATGTTCGATATTCCTCCTGGGAGCCCCAAGAGGCTTCAGGAACCCCCAGGTGGAGTTCAGGAGGCCACAGGAGGCCCAGGAGGAAGCCCCAGGAGGTCCCAGGAGGCACCAGGAGGCCCCCGCAACTCGGAGCTCTGAGACGCCGCGCTCGAGGTAGTCTGGCGCGTTTCGCCTGAGACTTCCTCGCAGCGCGTTTCGCCCGAGACACCGGCCCGTCTCGCCTGAGACATTCTTGCAACTCTGAGCTCTGAGATGCTGTGCGCAAGTTGGTCCGGCCCGTTTCGCACAAGACATTCTCGCAATTCTGAGCTCCCAGATGCCGCGCAAGAGGTGGTCCAGCCTGGGGGCCCAGAAGACCACATGTTACATATCCCCCCTGGGAGCCCCAGGAGGCCCCAGAGAGCTTCAGGAAGCCGCAGGACGCCCAGGACATGCCCCAGGGGTCCCCAGGAGATTCCCAGGAGGCTCCCAGGAGGCCCCAGGAGGCCCCCTCTCAGAACGTGTCCAGTTAATACACATCTGGTGCCGATTCGTTGATTTTTCCTGCTCTTGTGGCCCCCCTCCCCCAGCTTGGGGGGCCCCGACGGCCACATGTTAGATATCCCCCCCTGGGAGCCCCAAGAGGCTTCAGGAAGCCCCAGGTGGGGTCCAGGAGGCCACATGAGGCCCAGGAGAAATCCCCAGGAGGACACCAGGAGGCTCCAGGAGGCACCAGGAGGCCCCCGCAACTCGGGGCTCTGAGACGCCGCGCTCGAGGTGGTCCGGCTCGTTTCGCCTGAGACTTCCTCACAGCACGTTTCGCCTGAGACATCGTCGCAACTCTGGGGTCCGAGATGCCGCGCGCGAGGTGGTCCAGCCCGTTTCGCCTGCTCGCAACTCTGGGCTCCGAGATGCCCTGCGCGAGGTGGTCCGGGCCATCTCGCCTGAGACATCCTCGCAACTCTGAGCTCTGAGATGCCGTGCGCAAGGTGGTCCAGCCCGTTTCGCACAAGACATTCTCGCAACTCTGAGCTCTCAGATGCTGCGCAAGAGGTGGTCCAGCCTGGGGGCCCAGAAGACCACATGTTGCATATCCCCCCTGGGACCCTGGGAGCCCCAGGAGGCCCCAGAGAGCTTCAGGAGGTCGCAGGACGCCCAGGACATGCCCCAGGGGTCGCCAGGAGATTCCCAGGAGGCTCCCAGGAGGCCCCAGGAGGCCCCCTCTCAGAACGTTTCCAGTTAATACACATCCGGTGTCGATTCGTTGATTTTTTCTGCTCTTGTGGCCCCCCCCCCCATTTTGAGGGGCCCCGACGGCCACATGTTAGATATTCCCCCCTGGAAGCCCCAAGAGGCTTCAGGAAGCCCCAGGTGGGGTCCAGGAGGCCACAGGAGGCCAAGGAGGAAGCCCCAGGAGGTCACCAGGAGGTCCCAGGAGGCCCCAGGAGGCCCCCGCAACTCGGAGCTCTGAGACGCCGCGCTCGAGGTGGTCCGGCCCGTTTCGCCTGAGACTTCCTCGCAGCACGTTTCGCCCGAGACATCGTCGCAACTCTGGGGTCCGAACTGCCGCGCGCGAGGTGGTCCAGCCCGTCACGCTGGAGACATCCTCGCAATTCTGGGCTCCGAGATGCCGTTCGGGATGAAGAGGAGGTGGAGGAGGAGGAGGAGGAGGAGCAGGAGGAGGAGGAGGAGGCATGTTTTAACATGCCATGCCAGCCCGCACTGGACGGGCACGCAATCGACCTTGGAAACCGCAGTGGGTCGAAAAACTCTGTTTGGGGATATTGCACTCCGGCTATAATTTGAAATCCAGATCGATTAATCTCAGGGTGCGGGACACATTTTGGTCGAGGAAGTGCATCCCGTGCGAGCTGGAACTATGTGTTTCACGTGTCCAGGCCACCCAGGGGGGTATCTAACATGGTGGTCCCGAGCTGGAACCACTTGCTTGTGTGTGTGTGTCCAGGCAGCACAGGTAGGGCATTTATGTCCGGGCCACCCAGGTGGGTATCCAACATGGTGGTCCCGAGCTGATACCATGTGTTTTAACGTGTTCAGGCCACAGGGGTGTATCCATCATGGTGTTCCCGAGTTGCTTGTCCCGAGCTGGACACATCTGTTTTTCTCCACATGCTTCGTGGGGTTATGGCTTTCGTCTCTGCCGCGTCTCACCCGCGCTCACTCACTCACCTCCCTCTTCCCCTCCTCCTGACAGCACTGTTCAGCTCAGCTCAGCACAGCACAGCTTAGCACAGCTCAGTTCAGCTCAGCACAGCACAGCACAGCACAGCTCAGCACGGCACAGCACAGCACAGGCGTTTCTGCGCGACCTGCAGCCCGACGCTTAGCACAGCACAGCACAGCTCAGCACAGCACAGCTCAGCAAAGCACAGCTCAGCACACTTCAGCACAGCACAGCACAGCACAGCTCAGCACAGCACAGCACAGCACAGCTCAGCACAGCACAGCACAGCAGCACAGGGGTGGCACTTTCTCGACACCAGAGACGGTGCGCAGGGGGTGGTCCCTCAGCGCGGTCTCTATGCGTGCCAGGGTCGGAAAGCGTGGCAGGTGTGGTACTTTCTCGACACCAGAGAGGGTGCGCAGGGGTGGTCCCTGAGCGCGGTCTCTATGCGTGCCAGGGTCGGAAAGCGTCGCAGGGGTGGCATTTTCTCAACACCAGAGAGGGTGCACAGGAGGTGGTCCCTGAGCGGGGTCTCTATGCGTGCCGGGGTCGGAAAGCGTGGCAGGGGTGGCATTTTCTCGACACCAGAGAGGGTGCGCAGGGGTAGCCACAGGGGGTGCGCTGGGGGTGGGGGCCCTATGCGCTGCAGGCTCCCAGGGCGTGGAAGGCGTGGCATGTCCTCGACGCCACAGTGGGTGCGCTGAGGGTGGGGACCGTATGCGATGCCGGCTCCCAGGGCGTGGCAGGCGTGGCATTTCTTCGACGCCACAGGGGGTGCGCTGGGGGTGGGAGCCTTAATTATGCGCTGCAGGCTCCCAGGGCGTGGCAGGCGTGGCATCGTTTCGACGCCACAGGGGGGGCGCTTGGGGTGGGGGCCCTATGCGCTGCAGGCTCCCAGGGCGTGGCAGGCGTGGCATTTCCTCGACGCCACAGGGGGTGCGCTTGGGGTGGGGGCCCTATGCGCTGCAGGCTCCCAGGGCGTGGCAGGCGTGGCATTTCCTCGACGCCGCAGGGGGTGCGCTGGGAGTGGGGGCCCTATGCGCTGCAGGCTCCCAGGGCGTGGCAGGCGTGGCATTTCCTCGACGCCACAGGGGGTGCGCTGGGGGTGGGAGCTTGTATCTTGTCAAGAAATGTAAACACCTTGGCTCAAGCCGGCTCGGCGCGCCTGCGCTCTCACGCAGGCGCGCTCCTGTAGTCCTACTTCAGAGCACCGCACAGGGCCAGACGATCCGCACCGGGATGACCATCGAGTGCGCGCAGGACATGAGCATTGGCAGACCGGAGGAAAGAGAGGAGACTTGGTGGCTCCACCTGTACGCGATGCTCAGCAGAGCTACTTGCATGGAAGACATGCCCTTGCTTCGGCCGCCGCCACGGGAGGTCTTGCAGAAGGGCCCACCTCCGTCCGTGCTCAAAGCCCTCGAGCAGTTTGATGAGCGCATGGCTACGGAGACGCGGGAGATCGAGGACCTCGCTGTGGAACGCCAATGGATCTTGCCGGCGGCGTGAGGTCATTGGAGCGCACGGCCGCCAGAGTCTTTCCGACGAAGGCAGCGCTGTCCAGCCGCGTCGAATTCGCGCGGCCCGCGCCGCTCCTGGACGATTTCGGAGCGTCCGCCCAGCTTTGGGCGTCGTGGCAACCGCAGCCCAGAGATATTCCATCGAAGGGCACTCGCATTTTGCACGCAGGCGGGGCGCGTTTGCCATGCAAGTTTCTTTTTGCGCGCGCACCTCAGAGACTCCCCGCCGAAGAGACGCGGCGACAGACGTGTGGAAATTGCATGAGACTAGAAAAAGTAGACCCGCCGAGGAAAGAAAGGGAGACAAGGGTGCGGAAGAACGCAGCATGAGGCGAGGGAGAAAAGATAACTCGAGAGGCTCCCTAGAGCGGCTGCGCAAGGGGTGCGATTTGCACCAACTTCTACAGTGTGCCCCCGGACTACTCGAGCTGTGGCAAATCGTTCTGCATCGGAAACGGCCCTCGGTGACCACCCCGAACTTTTTCCCGATGAAGGATGGAAGGCGGAGAAGAGGAAGGATGTTCAATCAGTGGCGAAATGGATGACAATGTTGGGGGACATTCGCGACGAGGGGTGAGAATGCAGGATTGCGCATAGATGACAATGAAAAGCAATCACCTAATGTTTAAATTATGTATGCGGGGTTCCTCGGTAGCGCAATTACACGTCCAGGCCACCTTGGGGGATGCCTAACATGTTTGCCCCGAGCAGGAACCCGGGGGGTATCTAATTTGGTTGTCCCGAGCTGGAGCCACGTGTTTTTGCGTGTCCAGGTCACCCTGGTGGGATATCTAATTCGGTTATCCTGGGCTTGAACCGCGTGTTTTGACGTGTCCAAGCCGCCCATGTGGGTATCTAGCATGAGTGTCCCGAGCAATGGCCGCGTGTTTTTTCGTGTCCAGGCTTCCCCTTGGCGCCCCTAACATGGTTGCCCCGAGCTGTCACCGAGTGTTTTACGTGTCCAGGCCACTTAAGAGGGAGATCTAACATGGTGGTCCCGAGCAAGGACCACGTGGCTTAACGTGTCCAGGCCACCCAGGAGTGTATCTAACACGGTTGCACAGAGGTAGCCCCACGTGTTATCACATGCCCAGGCCACCCAGAGGGGGTGTCCCGAATTGGAGACGCGTGGTTTCACGTGTCCAGGCCGCCCAGGGGTTTGTTTGGCATGGTGGAACCAGTTGCGTTAACGTGTCCACGCCGCCCATGGGGGTATCCAACATTGACCTCCTGCTATGTATTGGGATATGCGTTCGGGGGGTGCTTTTCGCTTCCCTCCGCCCCGCAGGAGGCCCCAGGAGGATCGAGAAGCGTGAGCACGTATCGGATCCTAACGCCCCAGGGCGGGACAAGCGTGAAAACACATGGGTTCCGAATGCCCCAGGGCGGGAGATACGTGAAAACACATGGTTCCTAACGCCCCAGGCGGGGCAAACCTGAAAACATATATTTCCGAACGCCCAAGGGCGGGGGAAACGTGACAACACATTGGTTTTCACAACGCTCTGGGGCAGCTACTGTGCGCTCAGGCAGCTCGAGCTCAAGATCCAGACCAGTTTGGTCGGGACTCGGATACAAAGGAACACTCGACCCACAACGCTATAAAACACAATCGTGACACGGCACATCGCCGTTCAGCACGGCGCAGCACAGCGCAACCCTCGACGCGGTACATCAAGATCGACACACTCAGCATTGCAAGTTGGCGCGTTCCTTGGCACGTTCCGTGGCGCGTCTGGTGGCGAGTCCCCTTGGCGCGTCGCGCGGCGCGACCCGTGGCACGTCCCGTGGCACGTCCATTGGCACGTTCCGTAGCGCGTCCCCTTGGCACGTCCCACGGTGCGTCACCATGGCACGATCCTTGGCACGTCGCCTGGCGCGTCTCATGGGACGTTCCGCGGCGCGTCCTCCTTGCATGTCCCCCTGTCAATTAACTCTGGTGCAGCTAATATGTTCTCAAGCAGCTCGAGCTTAAGATCCAGATCGGTTCGGTGAGGACTCGGATGCAAAGGAGGATTCGATCCACAACGCTATAGAGCACAATCGCGGCATGGCATATCGCAATTCAGCACGGCGCAGCACAGCACAGCCGTCGGCACGGTACATCAAGCTCGATCGACTCAGCATTGTTTTTGCCCGTCTCCCAATCAGGTGTCTTTGAAACGTTGTCATGCTTTACATTTCTATATTATTTTCCGGGTTCGTGGGTCGATCATGTTCCCAGAAAGGGCGCGGGCCCAGGGTTCTCTTTTAGTATTGTTTTGTTTCCCCCTGGTTTCGGCTGGCGAAATGGTTCGCTATACATAATAATATGTAATCCCATTCGGCGCGGACAAATTGAGGATGTCCCTAGCGAAACGATGGTTTTTGAAATCCCGATTGATAAGTTTCAGGGTGCGGGACACATATGGGTCAGGGGCACCAATCCGTGTGTTTTTACATGTGTATACACATAACGCCGCATCGGGCCGGGGGGCCCTGGGGCCGTGCAGATGGGGGGACGTCGGGCCCAGCCCGCTCCCCGGCGGGCCCCAGGTCGGCCTCCGGAACGCCCAGACGGCCGCCCAGGCGGCCCAAGGCCGCCCAGAGCCACCCTGAAGACAACCTCCAGCGGTCTCTGGCGGCTCAAGAGGCGTCTCGAACCGCCCCAGACGCGCTCAAGAGGCGTCTCGAACCGCCCCAGACGCGTCCAAGACGCTCGAAGACCCCTCCAAGAGATCCCCCCAGACGGCCCCGGGAAGCAAAAATAGTCCCCTTCCCTTCGTCGTAAAACGTGCAGATTTACCATATTCGACTTTTTGTCCTTCGTACCGTCCTTTACGACCTCAGACTCTCCTTAGATCGCCCTAAGACGGCCCACGAAGCCCACAAGAGAGCCCCGAGACAGCCCCAGAGGGGCCCAGGACAGTCCAAGAGGCGCCCAGGACGGCCCAAACGCGCCCTCGAAGGGACCCAAGAGGGGCCCAAGACGGGAAACCCAACTGAACCTTCCAGCCCCCCCCCCCAGGAGGCCCCCAAGAGGCCCCTAAGAGACCCCCAAGAGGCCCCAAGAGGCTCCCAAGACGCCCGCGGCAGGCCCCAAAGGGCCTCCAGAGGCCCTCCAAGAGGCTTCCAAGAGGCTCCCCGAGGTTCCCAGGAAGCCCCCAGGAGACCCCCAAGAGGGCCCCAACGGGCTTCTGAGAGGCTTCCCCAGAAACCTTCACACACGTCTACATGCGGCCTCCGGTCCAAAAACCTGAGACCGTTCCTGGGACGCCGCCGGCGCCGCCGGGCTCCAACAGCCAATTGAGGAAGCACGGAGAACCCCCCAGAAGCTTTTCAGATGCCCCCACGAAGACCCAAGAGGTTCCCAAGAGGCCCTCAGGAGGCACGACTATGTCACGCGCCTGTGCTTGATAGCGCTGTCCAAGATCTTCTAGCGCGCCCCCGGCCTGGGCTAGAACCTGAGCGCGCGCGAAGCGCGCGCGATGGTTCTAGTTCCCAAATGTTGGCCCTTGGCCCTCTCCAGGGGCACGGACCCGTGTGCTTTTACATGTGTTTCTATGTTTTGGCCCTCTCCAGGAGGCCTCACGAGGTCCCAGGACACCCAGGGGGGTATCTAACCTGGTTGTCCCGAGGTGGAACCACGTGTTTGTACATGTCCAGGCCACCCAGTGGGGTATATAACATGGTTGTCCCGAACTGGAACCACGTATTTTTACATGTCCAGGCCACCCAGGGGGGTATCTAACATGATTGCCCCGAGCAAGGTCCGCGTGTTTTAACGTGTTCAGGCCACTCCGGGGTGTATCTAAGATGGTTGTCCCGAGCTGGCGCCACGTGTTTTAACGTGTCCAGGCTACTCAGGGGTGTACCTAACATGGTTGTCTCGAGCAAGGACCATGGTGTTAACGTGTCCAGGGCACCCAGGGGTGTATCTAACATGATTGTCCCGAGCTGGCACCATGTCATTTTCACGTGTCCAGGCCACTCAAGGGGGGGGATCTAACATGGTTGTCCCGAGCTTGAACCACGTGTTTTCATTTGTCCAGGCCACCCAGGGGTGTATCTAACATGGTTGCCCAGGGCTGGATCCATGTGTTTTTACGTGTCCAGGCCACCCAGGAGGTATCTAACATTGTTGTCCCGAGCTGGCACAACGTGATTTTACGTGTCCAGGCCGCCCAGTGGAGTATCTAACATGGCGTCGGGCCCAACGCCAAATTATCAGGAAACGGTCGGGGGTCCCAAAAGCGCTATCCGAACACATACCCCAACACAGAAAAAGTGTTGTCTTCTTGCTCTGGACAGGGGGTGGCGCTTGGGGCCTCGCCAGGGAAGTCATTGCGAGGATGTCTCGAGCGGGAGCGCGAATCCAGCGTCTCCAGGCCACGCAGGGGGGGTATCTAACTTAGTTGTCCCAAGCTGTAGCCATGTATTTTTACATGTCCAGGCCACCCAGGAGGATATCTACCATGGTTGTCCCGAGCTGGGCTCACGTGTTTTCACGTGTCCAGGCGTTTCTAACATGGTTGTCCCGAGCTGGAGCCATGTGCTTTTACGTGTCCAGGCCCACCGGGGGGATATCCAACATGGTTGTCCCGAGCTTGAACCATGTGTTTTTCCCTGAATGGGCGTGGGCCCAGGGTTCTCTTTTAGTATTGTCCCCCACGGCTTCGGCCGGCGAAATTATTTGCGATACATAACGAGGTATGCGGCGTGGAACACATGAGGATGTCCCTGACGAAACGCTGCTGTTTGAAATCCCGATCGATAAATCACAGGGTGCGGGACACATTTTGGTCGAAGAAGTGCGCATCCCGTGCGAGCTGGAACCACGTGTTTTCACGTGTCCAGGCCACCCAGGTGGGTATCTAACATGGTGATCCCGAGCTGGTACCACGTGTTATCACGTGTCATGGCCACACATGGGTGTATCTAACATGGTGTTCCCGAGCTGGTTGTCCCGAGCTGGGAACACGTGTTTTTACATATCCAGGCCACCTAGGGGGATGTCTAACATGGTTGCCCCGAGCTGGAACCCAGGGGGATATCTAATATCGTTGTCCCGAGCTTGAACCATCTGTTTTTACGCGTCCAGGCCACCGAGGGGATATCAAATTTGGTTGTCCCGAGCTTGAACCACGTGTTTTCATTTGTCCAGGCCACCCAGGAAGGTATCTAACAGGATTGCCCCGAGCAAGGACCACGTGTTTCAACGTGTCCAGGCTACTCAGGGGTGTATCTAACATTGTTGTCCCGAGCTGGCACCACGTGGTTTTACGTGTCCAGGCCACAGAGGGATATCTAACATGGCTGTCCCGAGCAAGGGCCAGGTGTTTGACGTGTCCAGGCCACCCAGGGGTGTATCTGACATGGTTGCCCAGAGCTGGGCTCACGTGTTTTCACGTGTCCAGGCCACCCAGTGGGGTATCTAAAATGATTGTCCCGAACTGGAACCACGTGGTTTTGAGTGTCCAGGCCGCCCAGGGGGGTATTTGATATTGCGGAACCAGGTGCGTTAACGTGTCCAGGCCACCGATGGGGGTATCCAACATGGGCTTCCTGTTCTGTATTGGGATATGTGCTCGGGGAGCGCTTTTCGCTTCCCCACGCCCCGCCAGGAGGCCCCAGGAGGCTCGAGAAGCGTGAGAACATATCGGATCCTAACGCCCCAGGGCGGGACAAGTGTGAAAACGCATGGGTTCCTAACGCCCCAGGGCGGGGGAAGCGCGAAAACACATGTGTTCCTAACGCCCCAGGGCGGGGCAAGCCTGAAAACACAGAGGTTCCGAATGCCCCAGGGCGGGAGATACGTGAAAACACAGGTTCCTAACGCCCCAGGGCGGGGCAAGCCTGAACACATATGGTTCCTAACGCCCCAGGGCGGGGGAAGCGTGAAAACACATGGGTTCCACAAAGCTCTGGGGCAGCTACCATGTGCTCAGGCAGCTCGAGCTCAAGATCCAGATCAGTTCGGCCAGGACTCGGATGCAAAGGAGGACTCGACCCACTACAGAGCACAATCACGGTATGGTACATCGCAGTTCAGCACGGCGCAGCACAGCAGCCCTCGGCACGGTACATCAAGATTGATACACTCAGCGTTGCAACTTGGTGCGTTCCTTGGCACGTTCCGTGGCGCGTCCCGTGGTCAGTCCCCCTGGCACGTCGCGCGGCGCGTCCCCTGACATGTCCCGTGGCACGTCCATTGGCACGTTCCGTAGCGCGTACCCTTGGCACGTCCCGCGGTGCGTCCCCATGGCACGACCCTTGGCACGTCGTCTGGCACGTCCCATGGGACGTTCCGGGGCGCGTCCTCTTTGCATGTCCCCCTTTCAATTAGCTCTGGTGCAGCTCGAGCTTAAGATCCAGATCAGTTCGGTCAGGACTCGGATGCAAAGGAGGACTCGATCCACAACACTATAGAGCACAATCGCGGCATGGCACATCGCAATTCAGCACGGCGCAGCGCAGCACAGCCCTCGACACGGTACATCAACCTCGATACATTCAGCATTGCTGTTGCCCGTCGCCCAAACAGGTGTTTTTGAAACGTTGCCATGCCTTACATTTCTAGATTCCTCTCCTGGTTCGTGGGTCGATCATGCTTTTTCCTGTTGGAGTCGCACCATGGGAAGGGATGGGAGGGATGGGAGGGATGTGATAGGATGTCACATGAGGCGCGAGCGCACCTAGCTTGTCCCGCTCCCCCTCTCCCTCTTCCTCTTCCTCCTCCACTTACTCTTCTTCCTCCTCGTCGTGCCGCTCCTCCTCCGATTCCTCCTCCATCCCTCCCCTCTTCAGGTATGACGTCTTACCAAGTTCCGTATTCCAGTGCATGCTCATCCACATCCCTGATCAGGGCAAGTCGTCTGGGCATCGTTTCTGAAATGTATGGTGGGATTACGCGAAACCTTCAGAATTCATTACAATGCCACGCCATGTTACTATATGTGCATAGCACAGCTGTGAATCTCCTCCACTCTGGAAGGTCTCTTTGCTTTACCCTGGAGCTCTTGTCGTCCATGCTGTGTGGAGGCCTGTGAAGGCTTTAGACACTCTATAAGAAGAAGCAGACATAAATATACATATCTGCGCCGGTCTGAGTGTCCAGCGCCGATGAAAGCTTCTGTTTATTCGGAGGTTTCTTCTTCGACCCTGGGCATCCCACATGGGGTTCTCGCTGATGGGGTCCGAAGATCGCAACGAGTCGCCGACGCATCGCCGATGCACGCGCGATGCATGGGCGATGCGCGCGCGATTTAGAACATGATGAGTTCAAACAGAGCGAGTTTTTAACGGGATGCCTGTCAATTGGACAAATTGAAATCGGATGAATTAAAACTGGACGAAATAAGACCGAATGAATTTTAACCGAACGAATTCAAGTTGGATGCATTTACACCAGGGGAATGAAAACCGGATGAATTTTAACCAGGCGAAAGAAAACCGGATGAATTTAAACCGTGCGAGTTATCACCGGATGAATTTAAACCGGGCGAATTACAACCATATGAATTCAAATGTACGAAATAGAGTGAAACCGGGCGAATTAAAATCGTATGAATTTTAACCAGGCGAGTTCAAACTGGACGAATTTCAACGGAAAGCCGGATGAGTTCAAATTGGACGAATTAAAGCCGGACGAGCTTAATTGGGAGAGGTTTGAATGACGCGAGCCAAGTAGAAGCACACCGAAGAAATTACAACCGTGTGAATTTAAACAGGACGAATTAAAACCGGATGAATTTGAACCGGGGAAATTCATATTTGATGAACTTTAATCCGGGTGGGTGTTAACCGGATAAAGCGAATTTGGGTGAAATTAGCGGATGAAGTTAAACGGATGAAATTAAACGGATGAAACATCAGCCAGCGTTGGCTCCAAATAGGCAGGAGGACAGGGGGAGGACGAGAGGAGGATGGGAGGAGGACGAAAGGAGGACGGGAGCAGGACGGGAGGATGACATGAGGAGCATAATCAAGCAAGCGCAAGCAAGCAAGCGGAAGCAAGCGAGCGCAAGCGAACAAAAACAAGCAAGCAAGAGCCAGCGATCAAGTGCAAGCAAGCAAGGGCAAACAAGAACAAGCAAGCGAGAGCAAGCACGCAAGAGGAAGCAAGCGCGTACCATTAGAAAAAGGAAGGGTACCATTGGACAAAGGGGGGGCTACGAACGCTCAGAGGTGGTGCGTAGGCGTAGGCGTAGGCGTAGGCGTAGGCATCGGAGTTAGGGGGAGGCATAGGCAGAGGCATAGCCATAAGAATTAGGGGGGCATAGGAATTAGGGGGACAACGGACCAACTAGTAGGGTTTGAATTAGAACTCCTCAAGGGCAATCATAGATGGATAATATCAGCCACCGTTGGCTCCACATAGATTAACTAGAGGAGCCAAATTCAGGAATCAGAGGAATCAATCACGCTTGGAATCCGCAACTCAGCACGCAAGCAAGCGTGCAAACAAGCAAGCAAGCAAGCAAGCATGCATGGCATGGGCGTAGGCATAGGAGTTAGGGGGAGGCATAGGCATAGGCATAGGAATTAGGGGGGCATAGGAACCAGGGGGGGGGGGGGCAACGGACGAATTTGCAGGGTTTGAGCTAGGACTCCGATAGGGCAAGCCTATTTTGACAATTAAACGGATGAAACAAGACGGTTGGTATTACATTCTGACGAAACCAAGGTGAATCCTTGCCGACTGGCGGCCCTCCCCTTCGGACCTCGTTGCGCCACTTTGGCGCCCTACGTCGACAACGGAAATATCATCGGGGGGTCCAAGGAGGCTGGCGAACAGCTGCACGTGGCCTTCCGCGAGGAGCTGCGCTCAACAGGCTTCGACGCGCATGGCGAATCATCCAAGGGCCGAGGCAGTCTCTCATGCCGAGGCCGAAGCGGGCGCGGCGGCTCTGTCACGCGCTGCGGGAGCTGGAGTGCTTGCGCGGAGCGATTCCCTCGCAAGAGCGCCGAGTGGTTGGGCGCATCGTGGGCCACTTCGGCGCGCGCCGGGAGTTGCTCTGCGTGCTGCGCGCCCTGCGCCGCTTCATCGGGGACGGCGTTGGCGACTGGAAGGCCCGCGACGCCGACGAGCCGTCCGAGCTGCGCGCGGCGCGGTCGCTCCAGCCGCTGGCCGTGTCCGACCTGGGGCGCCCCCTCGGGGGCCGGGTCTACTGCTCGGACGCCAGCGGCGACGGGCACGCCCGGCGCGCGACCGTCGCCTCGCCGCGGGAGGCTTGGGAAGCCGCCGAGTGCAGAGAGAGGCGGCGCTTCCGCGAGCCCGACGCGTTCGCGGGCGACGAGCCTGAGCCCAGGCTCTGCCGTGGCGCCCTGCCGCCGAGACCCCGAGTCGGGCTGTCCACCAGGGGCCTTCGCTGCCTGGGCCGAGGTGGAGGTCGCACGCGAACTGGACCTCCTGCCCCGACAGCTGGGCAAGCGCGCCCGCGCCCCCGACGCTCTGGTAGAGGCTCGCGGGGCGGCGCCAGCCCTGGGCCCTGAATGGGGCGACCCGCGCAGATGGAAGTGCCTGGTCGCAGGCAGCTGGAGGGTGAAGGGCAAGATCAATTTGCTGGAAGCTCGGGCCTCCCTCTTCGGACTGTTCGACTACTGACTACTGCGGGGGCGAGCGGGGCCAACTCGGCGCGCCTCAGCCTCGGCGACAACGTGGCCGAGGTCCTTTCCTTCGACCGAGGGCGAGCCGCGCACCGGCTGCTCTTGTGCCTCGCGAGGCGAGGCTGCGCGTGGCGGGTCGGGGCCGACGTCGGGCAGGCCCGGCGATGCATCGAGACCAGCCGCAACCCCGGCGACGTCGCCTCGCGGCTCGCCCGGGCCCGGGCACGCCTCGGGCAGGCCGCCGAAGGACTTCGAGCCGAGGCGCGGGATGCGGGGCGCTTCTGCGGATTGCGCAAGGCTGCTGCCGCGGCCCCCGAGGGCGGCAAGCTGGGCCCCGCAGCCATGGGTTGGGCGCGCTGCCCGAGCCTTCTCGGCGCATGCCGCGAACGTGCCCTGGCGACGTGGACGAGCGAGGTGGCCGCCGAGTGGCCCCACCAAGTCGCGCTGGCGACGGCGATCATCGTGGCGACCCGGCGACGCTGATCAACTAGGAGACCGGCAAGTGGTCCCGCCAAATCGCGCTGGCGACATTGTTCGGCGAGGTGACCGGAAAGATGCCGCACCGAATCGCGCTGGCGACGTTGGCAATCGAGATGACCGCCGCCAGCGGATCCCGCCGCCGCCGCCCGCGGGCAAGTTCTTCTCGGAGATCTTCGACAGGGTCGGACACCACCGTGGCGGCGGCCGCCGCCAGACTGCGGGCGGCGGCGCCCGTCGACGCGCGCAGCGGGAGCCACTTCGACATCGCCTGCAAGGACGTGGCGGACGTCGTCATCAGATGGATCCTGGCTGGGCTCATATTGCGGGTCTGGCTGGGTGCGCAGCGCACCTCGTGGACGCCATCTCTTCGGCGACGCCGAGGAGCCAGCGGGGGGGGGGCCAAGCTCGCGACGCTGCCAGACTGGCTTGTGCGCGGTTCGCGCGTCGCTTGCTGCGCGCGTGCCGGAGCGCTGGCGCGGCGTTCGTCATCGAGAACCCCGGGGGCCCCGGTCTGCGGCAGCGGCTGCCACCGCTCCTGCGATTCACGCGACGAGCCGTCAGAGTTCTCCTCGACATGTGCAGTTGCGGAGTTACCTGGCGAGAACCCACCCGCCTCGTTGGGGCCCTCGATGGGGATCGAGCGGATGGGCCAGCTCTGCCCCGGCCACGTCCGCCACGTCGTCTTCCAAGGCTCAGAGCACCTGCCAGGGACAGGCTGGCGCTGGCGGGCTGGCCTCGCGTCTGTGCACCCTCTTCGTTTTTGCAAGCGCCTGGCGGGGGTCTGCTGGGACGTGGCGCCCTCGTCAGCCTGGCGCTCGAGCTCCGGCGCCGAGCTCGACGAGCTGCGGGGGCGGCAGCTGGCAGCCGTGAGGGGGTCGGTCATCGACGTGCCGCTCCACCCGGGCCCCCTCCCGCGGGCGGCCGCGCTCGGCTGGGAGTCGGCAGGCGGGCGCTGGGGCGGGCGGCCGCTCGCTTGGGAACCCGGCGCTCTCGCTGATCGCGCGAGGCGCCGCGGCCCAGCATGGCCGAGCCCGGGGCCAGCGCCGCAGGCGGCTCGCCGACGCCGCCACGAACCCAGGATTCCTTCGGAAGCTCAGCGCCGCGCCAGCGAACGCGAAGAGACGCGACGAACATTGCGACGCCGCGCTGGACTTCGCCGTGGACAAGCCCAGGAAGAACGACCTCAGTGCATGGGGCGATCTCCTGGTTCGCTTCATGGAGTACTTGTGCTTCGATGGCTGTCCAGTTGGATCCGCTAGGCGCGCTTTGTCTGGGCGCGCTGGCCGCGACGACTGGCCGATCCGCGCCCTTGACTGCGCGCCGCTGGCCGAGGCCATTTTTGAAGGCGTTCAGGAGGAGGTGCCCAGACCAGAGCCGGGGCCCGCCGTGCGAGGAGATGCTCTGGCTGATCGTCGAGTTCTTGCTGCGCCATCGGTCGGGCCCGATGACGCGCGCGCTCGCCGCCGCTGGCGCGCCCCTTGCCTGGGGCTGCTACTTCAGGCCGCAGGAAACCCTCGACCTGAAGGTCGCAGACGTTGCCCGACCGCAGCCGGCGGCCGACAGTCGGCGGTGGAGCATCGCCGTCGCCCCAAAGACCGGCGACAAGTCCGCCAAGAACAGGCGGTTCGACGTTGGCGTGGTCGCGGGGGAGTTCGGCCGGACGTGGGCAGAGGACGCCCTCGGGATCTTTGCGGGGAAGGCGCCGCCGTCTGACCACCTCTTCCACTCGCTGAATATGGCCGAGCTGGACAAGATCTCCGCCGTGTGCTCGGCGGCCCTGGGCCGGGAAGTGGTCGCCCGCGGCATGAGGCGCGGCGGGCCTTCAACGGGCGCCGTCAAAAGCATCGCCGCGCTCGCCATTATCCAGGCGAGAGGGCGCTGGCAGTGCCTCGACAGCGTCAGGATCTACATGAAGCCCGCCGCCCTCCTGAGGTCTGCGAGCCGGCATGGCCCCGGCCAGATTGCGAAGGCGCCCCGGTGCAAGAGGGCGGGCCCGAGCCTGGCGGTCGCCGCGCTCCGCCAGGTGCTGCCCCATCCGACTTGCGCGGCGAGTGCCGCGGGAAGGAAGCACCCCCGGGGGCCCCGGGGGTCGCGCTGACCAGGTGTGCCTCTGACACACCCCATTCCAGGCACTTCGCCCTCGCGTCGAGGGCGCGACAAAGTGAAGAACGCCGGGGGGGGGGGGGGGGGGGGTCGCCAATCATCTCCTGATGTCTGATGGCCTCGCCCTCCTCCTCTGGCTCGCGGGCCCTTCTTGCGAGTTGTGTGTGTGTGTGTGCGTGTGTGTGTGTGCGTGTGTGTGTGTGTGTGTGTGTGTGTGTGTGCGTGCGTGTGCGTGTGCGTGTGCGTGTGCGTGTGCGTGTGCGTGTGCGTGTGCGTGTGCGTGTGTGTGTGTGTGTGTGTGTGTGTGTGTGTGTGTGCGTGCGTGCGTGTGTGTGTGTGTGTGTGTGTGCGTGCGTGTCTGTGCACCAAAGTTGCCAAATGGTTCCATTTTGGGCCACGCGAGTGCGCCCCCGCGCGCGCATATCGAAATCATGGCAAAGCAGAAGACCCAACGCATTGGCAACACCGAGAAGTGAGTTAATGCTCTTCAATAAAAATGTGACGGAGCTTCTGCGCGCGCATGTCCTCATCATCTTCATCAGCACTACCGTCATCACCATCGCCCGCGTTATCTTTGGCATCGTCATCACCATCACAATCATCAACATTGCCGTCATCATCACAATCGTCATCGCCATTGTTTTTTCGCCATCGTCGTCGATGATGCCGTCGCCACCAGCACCACTTGCCCGCCCGATTCATCGATCTGCATGAACAAGATCCGCGCCTCATTGCGCGCATTGAGATTTGCAAGTTCGGATGAGTAACTGCATTCACGGCCCCATGAGTTTACACCATGCGAGTGGATGGGCGGAATGCTTGCTCGTGCATGGGTGG
The DNA here is from genome assembly GCA_963575745.1 of Prorocentrum cordatum. Classification (NCBI taxonomy): domain Eukaryota; class Dinophyceae; order Prorocentrales; family Prorocentraceae; genus Prorocentrum; species Prorocentrum cordatum. The sequence goes on along the minus strand of CAUYUJ010009102.1, from coordinate 296,038 downwards.
TGGTCGCGCACGGGTTCCACAGTTAATTGCACCGCGTAGAGCGCATCTTGCACAGGGCACCACGTTTTTTGCATCACATTGTTTGCGCCACATATGCTTGCACTTCATCGGCTGCACCGCAAAATTTCGACCCCACAGCAAGCACCACATAGCATGTAACACATAAAATTACATCGCGCAGTTTGCGCTACATTGATTGCGCCACCACGATTGCACCACACCGAATGCATCCCATGATTGCGCCACGAGGGTGCCAGAACCCACTATTCGGGGTCCGCGCTGGCAGACATAGTGTTGTGGCCACGGGTCCGCGCTTGCAGACATAGTGTCGTGGCCACGAGGTATTTACTCGTTACGTTCATTCCGCCGGCCCATATTGCGTCGCCGCTTGGGGGCCGTGTTGGGGCCTCTTAGGGGCATTTGGGAGGCAGTTTTGAGGCCTTTTGGGGGCCGTGTTGGGGCCTCTCCGGGCCTTTTGGGGGTTTCTTGGGGTTTCTTGGGGTGCCTCTTGGGGGCCCCTTGGGGCCTCTCGGGGGCCTCCTGGGGCCTCCTGGAGGCCTTGGGGCTGAAAACTGGACTTGGCGGTTCCTGGTTTCCGTCTTGGGGCCCTCTTGTGGTCGTTTTGGGGCCTTTTTCGGCCATTTTGGGCGCCTCTTGGGCTGTCTTGGGGCCATCTTGGACCGTCTTGGGGTCCTTTTGGAGGCTTCTTGGGCCGTCTGGGGGCGGTCTTGGGGGAAGCTTCTTGGACCGTCTTGGAGCGTTGGACAACCGAAAGGCGAGAAACGTCGCACATGGGAAAACTGTACGTTTCCCAAAAGGAATGGAACAACTTTTGCTTGTTGGGGCCCTCTTGGAGAGCCTCTTGAGGCTCTCTTGGGTTTTTTTCGCGGCCTCTGGGGCCATCTGGGGACCATCTTGAGAGTATTGGAACAATCATTCGGCGACTCAGGGCCTCTTGGGCCGTGTGGGAGGCGTCCTGGCGCCCTCTTGGCGCGCTCCTGGAGCGCCCTGGGGGAGTCAGCCAGGCATCGCCAGGGGATCGCCTGGGCATCGCCCTGGCATCGGCCAGGATACTTATCGTCCAGGGGTGCCCAAGGGCCGCCACGCGCGCGAACTAGAAATGTTGTAATTTATTGCCTTGGGATCCTAGCACGCCTGTGGCTTGTTGGGCTGGCGAATTTCGGTATACAGTTGGGAATGAGGAGGGCATTCAGCATTGAACTCTGATATGCAGATCCTCGATACCAGTGGAATCGGGTTTCACAAAGTCCCCCGGGAACATGGCTGGCATGCAGCAGTCCAGAAGAACAAGAAGGGAAGAGGAAGAGGAGGCGCAGAAGGACCAGGATCGGAACGAGATTGTGGAGGAGAAGCAGGCCAGCCCGCCCAATCCTCTAGCCCTCAGGTGCCCTCCGTCTCCAAGGGCAGCCGTGACGACTCCTTGGAGGCATGCCTCCAGGTGGCCAGCGCTGGGAGCAAGGGCGAGCTGGAGTTTTCTTGGTGGAGAGAAGGTCCCCCCCAGCGCTTTGGACACGGCTCGTCCCTGTGAGCAGCAAAGCGCCCTCGTTCAGGCATCAAGTGTGCCGTGCGATTTTCGTTTGCGCGAAGACGCCGATTGACAGCAGTGATTGGGATGGCGTTGGCGCTCCCTAGCACTTTTCTGCCCGTCGCTTTGATCGATGGCTCTGGCCTCTTCGCTTAACGCCCCTTCCGTCCCCTCGTCCCTTCCCGCATCTTCTTCGGACGACCACCACCACATGGAATCCAAGCCACAACAAAAAGTATCCCTGTCCCTCCCACGTGTGGCTAGCCCCTCTAGGAATTGCTGTTTCTGGTAGGCAGAGTAGGCTCGGCACAGTGTCTGACAACCCGTACGTGAAGAGGGCCTGTTGATGTTGGCTGCAGTCTTCGTTGCGCCCACCGGCGGGGCCTGGCGGGGCCTCCCCAGGATCTCGAGGACCGAATTCGGCTGCCCAGCGGGAGGCCCCCTGATAGTGCCCCCCCCCTCTCCGTTGTGGTCGTTTCTCCAGAGACATCGTCCCAACAACCAGGTGTGGGACCCACGATGGGTACGGTTGCGGGGGTCCCAATGGGCCAGGCCGTGGAGGCGACCTCCAGCTGATAGGAGGGACTTGCTCCACATTGGAGTGTCTGGCCTACGCCTTGATCTCTCCTTCTATCTCTCTCACGCCTCTCGCAGAGTGGCCTTCTCGTCTACCCTAGGACCCAAGTGTGGGTGAAGTGGCTCAAGTGGCTCAAGTGGCTCAAGGTCCTGGCGTCCAATTACAATGTATAATCTGACTCTACAATCTTTACCACTTACTCTACAATCTTTCTCACTTACCTTTCACATATGATCCCATCATGCCTACGAACTCTTGGCAGCCAGGCACTCCAATGCGTCGAGTGTTGGGCGAGGCGTCATCGGGTGCATCGGCATCGGCATCGATTGTGCCGACCACGCCAATCCCTCCCCAGGATAAGAAGGCTCGCCTGTCCAGCCCGTTGCACGAGATGGACGGTGACACGGACGACGCTGGAGCAGCAGCAGTAGCAGCACCCGGTCCAGGTGCAGAGGCCAGTGGAACTGCTCGTCAGCTTCATTTTGATGGCCCTCACACGCCGCCGGCCGACGTGCCGACCGGCGCGGAAGTGCACAGCCTCGCCACTCCAGGTACTCCGGTGGATGCTCACCCACCAGCGTTCCATGAGATAGCAAAGCGTCTCAGAGAGGAGGTACAGCCATTACGGACGGCAATGGCCAATTTAGAGACCCAGTTCACACAGCTGAGCGGAGCACTTGGGACGAGGATGAGTTCAGTGGAGGAGCGGGTCGAGAGTACAGTGGAGAGAATGGACGATGTGGAGATGCGCCTCACGAATTTCGAAAACACTTTTGACTTGACGGAGACACCGCGCTCAAATGCGAGCGGCAATGACGACGTAATGAAAAAGATCCGGGAGTTACAGGAGCAGGTGTCTATGTTGTGGATCAGTGGGCCGGACGCCACAGAGGACCAGGAGAAGAACAATACCATGATTCTCGGAGGCCCTCAGACGATCGGGGACTTGGATTCCACTAAATGGTGGGTGGGGAACAAGCTTTGGGAAGGTTCTGGGCCGCAACCAGAAGATACGCATTCAAAAAGGAAGCTTCAGGGCCTTCTCTTTGCAAAATTCCTCAGCAGCACAAGTCAGAATGCCGCAATACAGGTTTCCAGAAACGGCTCACTCAACGAGGGGGGTAATCAAGTGTGGGCAAAGCAAGACCAGCCACTTTCCAAACGCATTATTTCTTCAACTGTCTTTGAGATCAAATACTTGTTGAAACAGTGGGGTTGTGAGGCCAAGGCGATTTGGGCTGACCCGGAAAAAGGCACCGTCGAGGTTGGCAAAGAGCTTGCCGTGCAAGTCGCCATCGACAACGGCAGCCTCACAGGTCGAGTACGGGACGGATTGGGCCGCTTGGTTCTCAGACCCGAGCTTCCCGGAACTCCCCGACCCCATGAAACACCAGCTGGAGAACCTCCCGGTGAAAGAGACAGGGGGAAGCGCATCCAAGGGGAAGAAGGGCGCGGGGAAGGGGAAAGACAAACATTAGGGACTCGGACGGCATGTCGGCGTTTCACATTCATGGGCCATGGGAGTTTTGCGCAGAGTCTATTTCCCAACATTGCGAGAGAGTTCATTCTGCGACTGCCCATGGGATTATTGAGTCAACCTTAACCTTGCCACGCAGTGCTTTCGCAGCACAATTTCAGGAAAGACGGAACTGCCAAAGGCAATTCGGCAGCACTGCGAACCCGTGGCCGGCATGCATGGGGCGGCTTACTTCGTGGAGCGTGGAGGGCCTTTCAGAGGATAAGGGAATTAATGAGAGTAACCCCATGCCCACGATAATAATGTACCCCCCCCTTAAGTCGTTAGAGTTTTTATCGTCGACCAATAAGAGTTTGGTCGGGGGCGCGGGGCGCGGAGGCCAAACTTCATTATCACCTCGGAACGCTATGTTGAGATAGCAAGATCAAGTTATGTTGAAATAGCAACATCAAGCGAAGCGATCACACTTTTCAGGATGTCTCAAGCGAAACCAAGAATTTTGTGAGGCAGGCTCAAAGGAAACGAGCAATGTTTCAAGGATGTCTCAAGCGAAACCAGTAATTCTGTGAGGATGTCTCAAGCGATTCGAGAAGCTTGTCGAGGATGTCTCAAGCGAAACAAGCATATACTCGAGGATGTCTCGAGCGATTCGAGAAGCTTGTCGAGGATGTCTCAAGCGAAACAAGCATATACTCGAGGATGTCTCAAGCGAAACAAGCATATACTGAAGGATGTCTCAAGCGAAACGATACGTTTCTTAAGGATGTCTCAAGCGAGAACAACAATTCTGTGAGGATGTCTCAAGCGAAACCAACAATTTTGGGAGGCAGGCCCAAACGAAACGAGCAATGTTTCACGGATGTCTCAAGCGAAACCAGCAATTCTGCGAGGATGTCTCAAGCGATTCGAGAAGCTTGTCGAGGATGTCTCAAGCGGAACAAGCATATACTCGAGGATTGCTCTTTTTCTTCCTCTTCTCTTCTCCTTCTTTTTTCTTAATTTATATTGTTATTTCTTTATATATGTCTTTAATTTTCATGTTTTGTTTATTTTTTCCTCTCTCTCTCTCTCCCCCCATGCCCCCCTGAACTTGTTTATCCCTGGGGTTGATTATCCACGGGAAGTGAGGCGCGTGAGCTACCCTGCACGAGCACTTAAACATTTTAATTTTCATAAGGCGTTTGTTTTTTTTTTTTTTTTTAAAAAAAAAAAAAAAAAAATTACATTTGAATATTCAGCTTTTTTGTTTTATCCCCCTTTCCTCTCCTCTTCTACTTCTCCTCCTCAGTTCTTCTTGTCATTTTTTTACTCTTTATTTTATGTTTACTATTTATTTTATGTGTTTCCCTCAACTCTCTTTTTGTTTTCTTTATTTCTCTCTTTATATCTTTCTCTCTCCCCATGCGCCCCTGAACTTGTTTATCCCTGGGGTTGATTATGCACGGAAAGTGAGGCACATGAGCTCCTACACGAGCACCTTTTTTATATAATAAAAAAAACATAAAGCGTTTGTAAATAAAATATAATAGATTTGGAACTTGAAATTTTTGTTGTTCCTCTTCCTCTCCTCTTCTACTTCTCCTCTTGAATTTTTCTTCTCCTCTTCATTGTCATTATTTCTTCTCTCTCTCTCTCGTTCTATCTCTCTGTCTCTCCCCCCCCCACGCCCCCCTGAACTTGGTTATCCCTGGGTCTGATTATCCATGGAAAATCTGATAGATTTTTTAAAATAAGAAAAATTGTCCTCTCTGTTGTTTTTCTCTCTCTGTTTCTCTATCTCTCTCTCCTCCTGCTCCTCTCCTGTCTTCTCCTTTCCTCTCCTCCTCTCCTTCCTCTCTTGCTTTTCATTATATCCTCTTCTTGTCTCTCTCTCTCTCTCTTTCTCAATTTTCATAAAGCGCTTCTAAATAAAATCTGATGGGTTTGAAACTTGAAGTTTTTGTTTTTCCTCCTCCTCCTCTATCTGTCTTTCTTTCTATATGTCTTCTCTTCTTCTTATTCTTCTTCTTATTAGTATGCTTCTTTAATATAAGTTTTTTTTCTGCGAAATGTGGTTTATCTTTCTTATTTTTTTAGAAAAAATATCTTATATATTCTTTGTTTTTCCTTCTCTCTCTCTCTCTCTCTCAGCACAGCCCCCCCAGCACAACCCTCCAGCACAACCCTCCAGCACAACCCTCCAGCACAACCCTCCAGCACAACCCTCCAGCACAACCCTCCAGCACAACCCTCCAGCACAAACCTCCAGCACAACCCTGCAGCACAACCCCTCAGCACAACCTCTTGAGGTTTATTATCGTCGTCAGTTTTTTTATCATCGGCAGTGGTCGGTAGCAACTCCTGAGCTCTCCGGGAACACGGCGGCACGCAAATGATACGCATGTTTTTGAAAATCGTCATTTTGAACAAAAATATATGTTATTTCATTGCGAATTCCATTGAAATCTTTTCGAATTTGCGAAATCGAGCCGCCAGGCGCTTGAATGCCGCACTGCGTTCGAGATTTAGGCGAAAGCGTGTGCGACGCAATTTTCTCATGACACGCATTTTTTGAAAAACCTTGTTTTGACAACAAATACTATATTTGGTTGCGAATTCCATTGAAGTCCTTTCGAAATTGCGAATTCGAACCCGCACGCGCCTGAATGCCACACTGCGTTCGATATTCGGGCAAAAGCGCGTGCGACGCAAATTTCTCATAAATGCGTCGCGTGCTTAAATCTCGAACGCAATGTGGCATTCAAGCGCCTGGCGGCTCGATTTCGCAATTTTGAAAGGATTACAATGGAATTCGCAATTAAAAAAAGTTTTTTTTTGTTTAATGAAGTTTTTCAAAAAAATGCGTATCATTTGCGTGCCGCCGTCTTCCGGGACAGCTCAGGAGTTGCGATTGACCACTGCCGATGATAAAAAACTGCCGACGATAATAAACCTCAGCCGATGATAAAACACTGCCGACGATAATAAACCTCAGAGGAGCGCACGGCGGGAGAGAGAGAGAGAGAGAGTCTCACTTCTCTCTCTCTCTCTCTCTCTCTCTCTCTCTCTCCCTCCCTCTCTCCTCTTTCTCTCACTATCTCTCTCTCTGCTCAAGGTGAGCTGCTGAAGCAGAGCTGCTCAAGCAGATGGCTGCTCAGAGAGCAGAACCAGACAATGAGACCTTCGAGAATAAAAAATACAATTATTTCGAGGATGTCTCAAGCGAAATAAGCAATAGTTTGACGGTGTCTCAAGCGAAATAAGCAATAGTTTCAGGATGTCTCAAGCGAAATACGCAATAGTTTCAGGATGTTCAGGCGAAATCAGCAATAGTTTGATGATGTTTCAAGCGAAAACACAATTATTTCGAGGATGTCTCAAGCGAAATAAGCAATAGTTTGACGGTGTCTCAAGCGAAATAAGCAATAGTTTGTGGATGTCTCAAGCGAAACAAGGGATTTGTCGAGGATGTCTCCAGCGAGATAAGCCATTGTTGAGGATATTTTAATGAAGACTAAACGCCAAGGATGTCTCAAAACGTGCTCGGTTTGGTCTCCTCTTGATCATCTCTTACTTCGAGATTATGCTGAGGTCTGGTGGGCTACTTTGATTATCTCCCCCTGAACCCCGAACTTTATTATCCCCTAGTGTTTATTATCGTGAGCATGGGGTTAAATTACAACATTTTTATTTGGTAATGAACAGAGAGGGCGTGGACATTTTACGTTTACAGGAGACTCATATACCAGTTTCAGCGCATTGCGTCTACAAGGGATACTTTGTGGCCCTGTCGGGGGGCAGCGAGAGCGCGCGGGGGCGCGCTGGAGTGGGATTATTGGCACCCCCGCGCGTCCGGCACTCTATTTCGGGGCTGTCGCAGCAGGGCTCGCGCATTGCAGCCATAGAGGTCAGAGTCGATGGGGGGCCAGGTGAGCACCATTACCGCTTGCCCGCCCCACAGCGGTCGACCACTGGAAGGGCGGCGGCATTTTTGCTCGAGCTTGATGGGGGCTGTCCACAAGGCGAAAGCACATGGACCAGTCATGATTTCAGGTGATCCTGGCAGTATAATTCACAGAAAGAGCGCTGGAGAGCACGACGCGCTCGGGCAATTTGTTTTCGGAAATCCAGCAGCAATGCTCGATGCAACGAGCAGTCGAGAGTTTTTGATCGAAACTTGCAGGCGTTTGCGAATGGTCGTTGCCAACGCGTTCGTCAGGCGCCTATTGCACGAACAGGTCGCCTACCACGACCTCGCCGCGCGCCCGTTCGACGAGATCATCTCGCGCAAGTTCGCCGAATTCGACCGCGTCTTGGCGGGGCGGCGCCGGCGGGGAACAGCGCGCCAAGCACGAGGCAGGGGAGACATCGAACTACAGACTCATCATTGCATACTTCCCATGGACGACATCGCCGTGCACATCGACAAGCAGCCGCCCTAGAAGCGGGCGGAGAAGCAGGGCGTCAGGTGCTTGAAGCAAGCTTCAACTGCTGAATTATTTTGCAGCTGTTTTTTGTCGGAAGCCGCCGGCTGCCGCGCGTTGACGCGATGGCGGAGACTGCGAGATCTGCTGCGGTGACCGCTGCAGAGAAGGCGCTCCCAGTCCGATCCGCGGTCGCAAAACGACCACGGATCCGAGCAGCCACCCTCGACCCAATCGAACGCCGGAACAATGCCCGGATCGAGAGCCAGCGCACGTTGGAAGTTGCTTTGAATAAGCAGATCAAGTCCGCTACCAAACGGGAGAGGGCCGCGCGGTTAGAAAAGGATTTGGTTGGACATGCATGGCTTGCCACGAATCGAAGCGCTCGAGGAAAAGGGGGCCCCGTGCCAGCAGGGGCGACTGCTGAGCCAGGATGGCAACCTAGTCGACTCCAGCGAAAGGGCGGAGACAATGGCCAGGTATTTCCGAAATGTTCAATGGAAGGCCACCCCCGGCGCTGGGGATGGAGTGCCCGTCGAGCCGAAGTTCGGCCCTGTATTGGACATTCCAATCGTAGAGTTCTCAAATGTGGAGCTGAAGAGGGCATCGTCGCGACTGCGGAGTGGAAAAGCAAGCTGCCCAGACAATGCGCCGCCTGACTTCTGGGCGACCCTCGGCCGCAGTGCGGATTCTCTTGACGTGTTGTTCAGATCGTGTAACTAATGTTGGATATTCGCGGCGACTGCTCAATCTTGGGCTTCTTTCTCAGTCCCAATGATTTTCAAGAGAGGCAATCCGGCGCTGCCGTCGAACATTCGCCCCATATCTTCATTGGCAGTCGGTTACAAGGCGCTCGCAGCCATGATTTTGGAGCGGCTCCGAAGAGGAGAGCTTGAGCGCCGCCTCCGAGACAATCAATTTGACTTTCGCCCTGGCAGGGGCGCAGACCTGGCTACCCTCGCTGTTCAGCGCACGATGGGCGCAGCGCGAGGCCTCGGGGGTGGCGAGATGTCCGCGCCGCCGTTGGATTGGTCAAATGCGTTCGACCGCATCGACCCAGGAGCGATGCAAGTGACTCTGCGCAGATTTGGCCTTCCAGAACCTTGCATCGACGCGGTTGCAGCCGCGCGCAGATGCAGATCTCCCCTTGTGAGAGATGCTGGGAGAGAGCCCGCCGTGCACTCGCGGGCAGCCGGCATTGCGCGGTGGCGCCCGCTGCCCCCCCCATTTATTTATCATTGGTTTGACCGTCACCTTGGCAGACGGGAATTGGGAGAAGGGCGGCTTCAAAATTGACGACGTCGAGTATGCCGACGATGCCTCGCTGACGTCCGCGTCGCCGGCCTGTCTGCAGGCTGCCCTGGACAGTTTGCTGGCCCGGGCCGCGCCGCGCGGTTTGCTTCCGAACTGGGGCAAGATTGTCGCCCTCCGCATCGGCGACCTGGCGCCGATCCATGATCCGAGCGGGCGGATCATTTCCAGCGCGGAATAGCGCGTGCACCTCGGCGGCCTTCTGACAACCAGTGGCTCTGCAAGGTGCGCGGCGCCCCGGAGAATGGGGGAGGCGCGAGGCACATTCACATTGCTGAGCGCAGTTTGGAGCCACTCTTCACTGAGCAGAGCCAGGAAGCAGCGGGTGCATGAAGCATGCGTCGCTTCTAAGATGTTGCGCAGTCTAAAGACAGAGCGATCGAAGAAGGCTGAACATTCTCGAATTCGTGCTTTTCGTGTGTCTTGTTTAAGGAAAATCTAGGGGGCACCGCGCCCTATGATTTCGCGAGCGTCCAACGCGAGAGTTCTGGGCGCTGCTTCGGCGCGCCCGTTGGCAACCACTTGATCGCTGAGCAGTTGCTCCTGTTCGGAAAATGAGCCTTAATGCCAGACGCACTGCGCGCAAAGCTGTTTCCCGACCCTCGTCTACGCAGCTGGCCAAGCGGGCTGGCGCGCGAAAGCGTGGTCGCCCGAGAGCATCTTGGGGGTGCAAAGTCAAAATGCACGCGCGCAGGGCGGCGGGTGGAGACGAATATCGTTTGACCACCGCCTTGGACAGGAGCAGTGGCTGTCTCAAAGAGTGTGGAGAGCCATTGTCCGTCAGCGTTCTAATCTTGCAATCTGAACTGTCTGCGCTGTTGCCGAGGGGCCGTCATGACACGGCTTTTGACCTGACCTGACCTGGGACCTTCGGATCACTTGGCAAACGTTCTGGTGATGGTGGTGCCCGCGTTACTTCCGAGTGTTTCTCTCCTCGTGCTCAGGAGGGAAGAATAGGATGAGCAGGAGGAGGAACAGGACCACTGTAAGCCAAAGTTGCATCAACGACGCTGCAGTTCGCCCACCCGACCCAAGTCCCCACTCATGAGCCCTTGCAAGATTTTTTTCCACCGCCGGAAATGCCCTCTTGAAAAATATACGCTTCATGATCCTGCAATTCAGGCGAGGGGCCCGTTTTGCACAGGAGCTGCTATTCGTGCTTCTAGCCATGAAGAAGGCGACGAAATAGGATCGCACAGTTCAAGAAATGTCCAGTGAGAGCGTCGGTATTCAAAAAAGGCCGCCCTCAATCCGAGCAGTTTGCATTTACCTCTTCGCACCTGGCCATCAAGCCTAAGGATGTCAATCGAAGAACCGCTCTCCATCTGTGTAAATGCTGAAAGTTTTTCAGATGAGTGTGCGCGGCGCCAATCTGAGAGCCAAACTTTAAAGAGCGCCTTCCACCATCAGCGCAACCGCTGGAAACGTTCAGGACGAATTGCTCCGGCGCGAAGGCGACAGCCACATATTATAAGAAAGGAAGCGCCCCCTCATCCGTGCAAGCGTCGTTTCTTTAATGCGACTGCACGTCGCTAAGTCCAGAGCCACACGCTACATCCTCCCACTCAGACGATTCATCGCGGCGCTCAGGCGAGAGTCACATTCTACTCCCCCCTTCATCCGTTTAATTATCGGACGATGTTAAGGCGACTTTGCGCGGCGCTTACGCCAGAACCATATTTTGAAAACCATTCCCCTCCATCCGTGTCCAAGTTGAGAATTTGAGTAGTTCATGGGGCCATACACAAGGAGCCGCCCTACCAACACTACTGGTGGCCAGGCAAAGATGCACAATCAATAAGCCAAAGGGGTGGAGGAGGAGGAGGAGGAGGAGGAGGAGGAAGATCCATGATATGTCCGTTTGCCCTCGCTGCTCGTCCCCAGCTCCCTACTGGGCCATCCCCACATCTCCGGGGGGAAACGGAAGATGAGGAAGAGGCGCATCGAGGGAGGAGGAGCAGGGAACAGTGGAGTAGGAGGATGAGGTGGACGAGCTCCCCAGGGGGTGGGCACGGTCCTTGCCCCCCCCCCCCCCCCCCACGAATCCCACTTTACCCGAACGCTCTTCCGCGCCAATCTCGACGCGGGAGAAGCCCTGGGATTCGGGCGCGCGCGCGAGGTCTGGGGAGCAAGCGCCAGTGCCGATCTTGGCGTGACAGGCGAGGAGGGAATGAGGCGAAAATCGGGAGCAGGAGGGGGAGGAGCAGATGAGGATGAGTCTTTGGCGGGCGGGGGTTGGAGACCAACACCAATTGCACAGCAGGAGGAGGGCCCAGCGCCGTCCAGAAATCCGCGTGGACCTCCGATACTTTGTGTTGGGTGTTGTGTCTTCGTTCTAGAGGAGGAGAAGGGGGAGGAGCAGTAGTAGGAGGAGGGGGGAGGACGAGAGGAGGAGGAGCAGGAGGAGGAGGAGGAGGAGGAGGAGGAGCAGGAGGATGAGGCAGAGAGGCGAAGGAGTTTAATGATATTACCCCACTTGTTGCGCCACCACGGGACCGTTGGGTGATCCTACCGTCCAAGGTGGCTTTTCGAGGCCCGTGTTGCGGCCACGTGCCCAGGTCCAGTCCGCGCTCTCACAGCAGGAATTCGTGTGTGTGTTTGTGTTTGTGTGTGTGTTGAACACCGTCGTCCGGGCAGACGTAACATCGGCGCTGATCTAAGCGCGTTCCCGCTGCTTGGCTTACGCTACATGATGTACCAGCCCAGCCAACAATGCGAAAAACAATGTCATTGACCTTAAAGGACGAGTGCCCCTATTGCAAAGCGCTGGCAGGTCGAGACACTGGACAAACTTAGGACCCTATTTACCAGTCGTGCTAGGCTGATGTGTGTTGTTTTTCCAGCGCAAGCGCAAATGTGATCTCCATTCACGTTATCCCTCCTCATCATCCCTTCCCGTCGTACCTCGTCCTCTCTTCTCTCTCCTCCCTCTCCCTTTCCCCCCTACCTCATCCTTTCTCTTTCATTCCTCCTCCTTCCGTCCACCCCCATCCTCCGCGTAGATCCCTGAATACGAATGGAGCAGGTACTGCGGGCGTGGGCAGCTTTATGGGCTGCGATAGACACGGCTCAAGGCGTCATCTGGTCGCACCCACATGAGGTCTCCTACGATGGAGTGGTGGTGGACGGTTGAATCGATCATCGTGCGGTTTCGGGCCCTCGTGCGAAATGGCTCCGACAAGTATCAGCAGCAGCGATATGTTGCGGCCCTAAACTCCATGGTCGCCCAGGCTCTTGAGTAGCCTGTGTCCGTCATCTCCGGCAGCAGGGCCAACCCCGAAGAGGTGCACAGGTGGATCGACCTCATTCTGCCTCCCAATGGCGAGGCCGATGTCGACCTACTCGGCGAGGCGGTCGAGGTCACCGAGCAATGGGTGGCCCGAGCGTTTGCACGCTCCATGACCTCGGCATCCCAGGCCTACGTGAAGTGGGCCAAAGACATGTGGGCCAACAAACAGAGGTACCTCCACCAGCATGTGAAGGACCCTGGCCCACCTGAGGTCTTGGAAGTGCCATGCGAGGGCCACCCTGGCGGGACATCTGACCCGCAGGCCATCATGGCGCAGAAGGTGCAGCGCTGGGCCCCCACTTGGACCGACGCGAACGCGGACTCAGAGACCATCCTTGACACGATGGAGGTCCTCCACAAGCATGCGAAGCAGCAGGCGCGAGACCCCCTCACAGTGGAGGCGCTGGGGTACCTGTGGTGCAAGCACCCAGGCTCCAAGGCCAAGGGCGTTGCCGTCCTGAGGCCTACCGACCTGCAGAGGCCCTCTCTGGCCGCCAAAAAGCAGGTGGTTGCCATCATGAACATGGCGGAGCAGGTGGGGTCGTGGCCCGTGCAGCTGCTGTTGACGCTGTGCGCCACCCTCCCGAAGCCTGCGGGGGGAGAGCGCATCATCGGCGTCCTCCTGAAACTCATGGGCTTGTGGTCCAGGGCGCGGTCGGGAGCCACGGATCGCTGGGCCGACGGCAGGAACGATTTCTGGGACACGGCGGTGAAGCAGTCGTCGGCCCTGCGCACAGCCCTCCAGAGGGCCGTCATGGACGAAGCAGCGCACGAGCTGAGATTTTCCGTGGCCGTGTTGCCGCTGGATCTGGAGAATTTATGTTCAGATCCTTCTTTTGAAGTTCATTCAGATTTCGTTGAAAAAGAGTTATCCTGCCAATTTTGGCCTTGTTGGATATCAAGATGTTTCTTGCTCCTCGGGTTGTGAAAACTCGTGGGGTGGCCCGTGATTTTTGCGTTTCCTACGCGGTCCCTGGTCGCGGGCTCTTCAAAGAGCTTATTTGGCCAAACTTGTCCTTGGGCCCATCATGGAAGAGGCCAGCAAAAGATTGGCTCTCACCCAGGCCAAGACCTCCTCGTCCATCTGGACTTTTGCGATGACGCCGTCGCTCTGTCCGAGGGGAGATGGGCCAACGCGGACAGATGTCGGGGTTCGCGGATCCGTTCGTGCGATCGTTGACCGAGCAGGAGCGCCCGATCTCATCCAAGTCCAAGCTGGTCGTTAATAACCCCCGTTTGGGACCAGAGCTCGTAGGTGTCCTGAATAACCTGGGGGTGCTGGCCTCTCTTGCCAAATGCACGGTTGACTTTGTTTGCGATGTGGCTGGGGGGGGGGGGGGCTCGTCGTACCTGCGTCAAGTTGAGACAGCGTTTGTGCAAAGGCCGCTCCAGAGGATTTAGAATCATTAAGCTTCGTAGGTTCGCGTCGGTGGCCAAGGCGTCTCAAGGGCTTTGGCTCCAGGGGGCCTTGTCGCAGCCGGTGCGCAGACACCGGGCCATGGGAGCTTACCTGTCAGCGATTTTGCAGCTCAGGAGGCGCGGCCCAAGCGGCTGCCGGACGGGGCCCAGGGCGCTGTTTCATTGCCACGGTGGCGATTTGGCACGGGGACAGAGACCCAGGGATTAGTGCAAGGACGCAACTGGTCCGCTCCTGGCTGGACCTCCGGCACAAGCGCCCCGCCCTCCATCCCAGGATTTCCACGGCGTGGCCCTTGGTGGCTGCGCGGCTCTGGCACGGGCCCAAGTTTTGGTGGGGGAATGTTCATGGCCCCGTAGGGGCCGTCATCACCGCCCTGAAAGACGCGGGTTGGCAAACTGTTTTCCCCGCGGGGTGGCGCGGGCTGGTTGGGCCAGACGATTTCGAAACCTGGCAGTTTCCAGACGTCGAGGGTGATCGCGTCGCTGGCGATGTCGACATCGTTGAACTTGTCAGTGACCTAGCCGAGGACCTGAAGGCCCAGCCTTGGTTGCAGGCGTCGAAGCACCCTCACGGCGAGGACCTCGCGACAGGGGCCGATGTCGTCATGCCCAGGTCTCAGCCCAAGAGGTTACTCGAGAGAGGAGAGTTCGATCTCGCCGGGCAGATGGTCGCCGTTGCCGCTGGCGGCCAATGGCCTCACCAACGCCAGCTTGCCCAAGTGCACATGGTTTCGCCCAAGTGCCCGCGTTGCGGGGCCCCAGAGGAATCCCTGTTTCATCGGGTTCGGGAATGCCCCAGCAACAGAGCGGACCCCGCCCACCAGAAATCCGAGCACTTTGTTTCCCGGGCCCGCGCGGGCCACGAGGCCAACCCGAGTCTTTTGTTGCGCGGGCGCCCGCCGCGTAGCTTCACGCGCCCCGAGTTTCGCGACGGGGGCGCGACGTGGAGCGGGGGGCCGGGGGCGACGCGGGCGCGATGCTCGACCCCGTCTTCGGGGATAGTTTCTTTTGAGTTTTTTGGCGACGGCTCGGGCGGGCAGTTTAGCGGCGACCCTCGTCGCCGACGCGCGGGCGCGGCTGCGGTCGCGCTGGCGGCCGCCTCTGGGGGGTGGCGTCGGGCCCGCGGGTGCGCCGCGACCCTTGGGGGTCGCCGTCAGACCGCGCCCAGGGCCGAGATCCGAGCTTTCGAGTTTGTGCTCCGGAAGTTTTCTGGGCAGATGCGGTTTGTCATTGGCAATGCTGCCCTGCGTAGGGGGTGGCATTCTAGGAGGCGCGAGAATTGCAGGGGCCCAAAATCTGACCAGTGGTTTCGCGTCCGCGCTGCCCTCTCCGATAGGGGGTGGAGGGGTCCAAGTTGCGCGGCGCCCGTCGCGCGGGGGTGCTGAAAACTCCCCCCTCCGCTCTCAAGAGCGCGCGCGCCGTGGGCAACGCCGACGATCTCGCGGGGGAAGCGGCCCCGTTTCCTTAGACCCATGGCCTTCGGGGCCAGAGGCCCCCCGACGCGGGCGTCTGGGATTGCGCGGCTGCGCCGGTTAGGCGCAGAGCCGCCTGGGCCATGGTGGACCCCATCAGCGTCGCGCCCTGGTCCGCGGCTCGGCCTCCTGAGGCCCGTCGGGTCCTTGGGGGCCTCTCGGGGGCCCTGCGCAGGGGCGAGCGTTGTTTGGTTCGGGCCGAACGCAAGTGGCCGCGCTCTCTCTGCCACGCGGTGGCTCCTGCGGCGCGCGTGGCGGAGTTTAGCTCCACTTCGTGTGCGGCCGCGGCCCAAGATCTTTCGAGCATGTTTGGTTATGGGGCGGCGCGGGCGAGCGGGGCGGCGACGGCCGGCGGGGCGGGGCGCCGCGCGTCTCATAATTGGGACATCTGGCCCAAGTTTGCGCTGCGTGTTTGTTTGGCGCGCGGTGAAACGGCCGCGGGGGGGGGCCCGCCATCTCGTTTCGGAGCGCGCGGTCCGCGAAGGGTCTTGAGAACCCCCCGAGAATTGAGAAGGGTTTTTTTCCAGCCACCAGGGTCCGCCCAAGGCGTGTCTGGCCAGAGGGCTGGGCATTGTCAAGCGGGGGGCCGTCCTCCGCGGGCCGCCGCCCGAGGTCCTCGTCGGCCAATTCGCTGCCGCTTCGTGGATGCCCGCGAATTCCAGCGATTTCAATTCACCCCCTCCCTCCTCAAGTATCCCCCCCCCTTCCCCCCTCCTTCTGTGGCCATTTTGGCTCGAGCCATTTTGGCTCAAGATGGCGCGCCATCGCGAGCCCAGCGCGGGCGCCGATAGTCCGCGGCCAGTTCCAACCTTCTTGCAGCCGCACCCAGGGGCGAGCTGCCGCCCATTCCTGCGATTCATCCCGGCGTCGCAGGCCGCCGTCCACATCGCGGTGCGCCTCGTGAGCTACGCGCCGAGCACCCATGTTCTCTCGAGCCCCGCGCCGCGCATCCTTGCCCCTGCATTCCTGCACCCCGCGCCCGAGCTCCCCGCCGCCGCCCCCCGCCCCCATGTTCCGCTGGAAGTCGACGCCTTCGTTTCCCAGCAGCGGCAGCAGCAGCCACGCAGTGGCATCGGCTTCAGTTTGGTAAGTGGCGCAGTTCAGAACAACTGCGCGCCCGTCGAGTCGACGCCGTGCCCCCCGCCGCACCTCGCCCCGATCCATTGGCAGGAGCTGCTGATCCTTGGCGCGAAGGAAGCGCAGCCTCCCCTGCTCCTGCCGCAGCAGCACACGGCCATGGTCAATTTCCAACCGCTGGAGGAGCCGCCACCATCGGAGCCACCACCGCGCATCAAGATGAAGCCGACCAAGCTACTCCACCTGCACCTGAGCTCGTGCGTCTCCGGGGACTGGACCCTGACCTGGACAAAGCAACACAAGAACTCATGCAAGCACAAGTCGCACATGCAACAAGTACCTTCCAAGCATAAGCCAACCAGCTACTTAATCCATCCAGAGAAAGCTTTCGTCAACTTTTCGCGCGGCAAGTTCGAGCCACCGAACGCCGGATCGACCCCCTTCATGATGTCGTTGCTAGAACCCGCCGCGAACAGGACAGACAAGCCGCAGACCAGCAGGAGATGTGGCAGCAGGTCGACCAGATGCGCGAGACGCTCGCGCTCGCTGAGGCGCAGGTGCCGATCACGAACGCATCATCGCGCTTGGCGCGCTTCTCAACGACCTGCAGGAGTGGATTGCCTCAGCCAACCTGGGCGCGGACGCCGTCGAGCTAAATGGGGCCCTCACGCCGCTTCATTCTCCAAGTCAAAGGAGATCGCGCCATCGCAGTTCCTTGGGCCCTTGCTCTCTCTCTCTCTCTCTCTCTCTCTCTCTCTCTCTCTCTCTCTCTCTCTCTCTCTCTCGAACCCTTCGCGACGCCGCAGGGAGGTGGAAGCGATTCGCATCAACGGATACCACGGGCGCGCCGACTGACATCTACCTCAAACCCGACAGAGCCCCCAAGCAGATTCGCACCGAGATCCAGCGCAAGAAACTCCTCCAGCTTCTCCAGCATCGCTATCCGCAAAAGGCCTGGAAAGCATTCCGCACCAAGGGCGAGATTCACTGCAACGCCACGCCCGTCGCGCGCCTGGACGTCCAGGGCCAAGCCGACCCCGCCGTCCTGGAGTGGAACGAGAAGGCCTTCGAGCTCGCGCACTTCCGCGACATCGGTCGCGGCGCCGCCCTCACTTCTTCCCAGGCGCTCTTCGCGGACACGGCTGAGGCCACGTGGCAGGTTTAGCCGTTCCTGGGCTCCGTGGAAGCCAGTTGAGGACATCTTGCCCCGCTCTTTCATCACCTGGAACGCCCGCGCGCTCATGTGCCACAAGCGCTCGAAACGTCGTCGTAAACAAGCAGCCCTGCAGCAGTAAATGCGCCAGCGCGCCGTCATTGTCTTGCAGGGGGTCCACGGCTCGGAGGAGCCTTTCCGCGCGTGGGTCGACACCCAGCCCTTACCGTACAAGCTCTTCTTCTCTCAGTTCGTCGACGAGTCCGCCGATGACGCGCGCGCGGGCGCGGGGGGCGTGGCCGCCCTCATCCCGTGGCTCACGCACGCACAGCTGGAGCAGATGCAGCCGTCCCAGCTCCCGATCTTCGCCCATGAGGAGCTCGTCAAAGGCCGCGTCCAGATCGTCGCAGTCACTAACGCAATCACCCGCAACACCATCGTCATCATGAACGTCCACAATCACGAGGTCGACGCCAGGGGTCGTGATCGCATACAACGAGCCCGGCACCTGCACCGTGCGTGGGCGGAAGCCAACTACTTGCACCGCACCTTCCTTGCCCTGGGCAACTTCATCACTGCCAGCCGCCCGCCGAACAGCTCCTTCCAGCCGCAGCCACAGCACGCCCGCCCCACGCTGGACAACAACGCTCGGCAGCAACAGCCGTTCTGGAGGGCCCTGTTTGACAGCGTGCTGGAGATCGAGTCCGACCTACCGACGCGCTTCAACAAGTCCGACTTCATCGCCTCAGCCGTCGCCTCCCGTCGCACGCCACGCTTGAGCTCGCATCGGTCATCCGCGTCGCCCACGACCCTGCCATCCTCTCGGAACACCTCCTCAGAGACCACGCCGTCGTCTCTTACACCATCGGTATCAAGCCTACGAAGCCGCCTGTGGATCAGGCTATCCCCCCGGCCATCTTCCGCGCACCCTCGTTCGCCAAGTACATCCAACAGATGCTCGACCACACCGTCGCGACCCACCTGCCGATTGCGAACCGCTGGCGCACGCACCAGCGTCTCATGGTTGAGGCTGCCCGTCTCGTGCGCGATGACTGGGTCAGCCGTGCAGCTGGAGAGGTCGGCAAGACAAACCACTCCGACGGCCAGGTGATCACGGCACGCTCGATTTCGCGGGCGATCTGGCGCCAGGACATCCATCTGGCACGCCGTCTGCAGTCCACCACCGTGCTCGGCTCAAAGTACTTCGGTCTGGACAACGGCATCATCGCACTGTCGGACGCCGCCGGGTTCGCCATGAAGTCCTCCGCACTGCACAGCGACTTCGAGGCTCGGCAACGCTCTCTGGCACGAAGAGCTGCCCAGTTGCCAAGGGGCTCGCCTGGTGCCATCGGGCCAGAGAAGCTCCGAAAGATCACCCGCGCGTCCCAGCGCAGGGCCCTCCTGTGGGCCCCCTGGAAGCGCCGTCTTGTCCTCCAGGGCATCAAAGCCACCGACCCTTCGGGCCTTCCATCGGTAGCCAGAGAGAGTCGTGCGATGGCGGGCGCACTTCGCGACCACCGGCGCCCCGTCTTCGAGCGCAAGCAGGTCGACGAAGTGAAGGTCAAGCAGCACATCGCAGCGCACATGCCGCTCTTTCCCACCATCGACGTTGGCGCTCCCACCAAGGCCCAGATCCCCGGCTTCTTGCAGCGCGCTGCTCCGTCTCCCCCTGGGCCCAACCTCTTGCCGTGCCGCGCCCGGCTCGCCCTCGACGCGTCCTCGGACTTGCTCGAGGACCTCGCTTGGCATCTCTGCTCCAACGCTGACATGATCCACGATCTGAATGACTCCGACTTCGCTTTCCCCCCTAAGGGCGACAACCTCACGGGCGAGCTCACTACGGACCGCATGCCAGAGGACACTCGCCCGCTCCCCCTCAAGAAAACGGATATCAAAGCCATCGCGGGCGCGGCCAATTTCCCCATCAAATCCGCCGTGGCAGAGCGGACGCACTACGCGCAGCAGGGCTTCGTCGTCGGCCGCAACTTCACCGCGCACATCGTCAACTTAGACGCGGAGATGCGCCGCGCAGAGGTTCGCCCTGATGCCGAGCTGCGCAAACCCGTCTTCACCAGCTTCGCCTTCGTTGCGGCGTTCCCGTCGCTTGGACGGGTCTGGCTCTTCGCTTCTCTGGAGCGTGTTGGAGTTCCTGAGGGCCTGCTCAGTCTTTTCTGCCAGCTGTGCCACGCCCCGAACGGCTTCCTCAAGATCGGCGGCATCCGCCACCTCGCGTTCCCGATCGAGTCTGGCGTGGCGCAGGGCTGCCTTGCGAGCGGCCCAGCGAGGGCGATCGCGATGGATCCGCTGGTGCGCCACCTCGCCGCGTTTGTCGTGGCGGTCGATGGCCCCCCTGGCTACGACAAAGGCTACCTCGGCGTGTGCGCGGACGACGCTGGCCTCCTCGCGTTCTCGTTCGACACGCTGCGCCGCGCATGTGAGCCCCTTTGCGCGGCGGAGGAGCTCGCGCCCCTCGCGCTCAAGCCGCGTAAGTGCGTCGTCGTCCCGCTTTGGACTAAGACAGCGCCTGCCACCGTAGCTCGAACGAAATCCCTCCTGGGTGACTTCTGTCCCTCCTGGGAGGGCTTTCCTGTTGCGGGGCGAGCCAAGTACCTCGGGACCTTCCTTGGACCCTCGGCCTCTCTTGCCTCGCAATGGCTCGCCCCTGGGCAGAAATGGTGGCAGCGCGGTAGTTGTCTCCAGCTCATCCAGAGTGGCAGTCATGCCACCGTTCGCCAGTACAACACATCGGTCGCCTCGACACTCAGCTATGCCTCACAATTCTTTCCGCTTGACTTGAAGAGTGCTCGCCGTGAACATTACATGGCATCTTTCACAAAATGCTCAGCCTGCCGCCGAACTCATTTCGCACAGTTAATTTCATTGCAATGGCGGGGCGGGGCCCGCCTCCAGTCCCACGTTCTGCTCAGATTTCTGCCGTCGCTGCAGCAATTCTTTCTGATACATTCACACTGCGCGGGGAATGAGAACCATTCCGCGCGCGCCTGCGTGACGCCGCGCGGGGGGAGAGCACGGCGCACTCCTTCCATCGGCGGGAGACAGGGCAGTGGTCTCCGCCCTTTGGGAAGAGAACACTTCCATCGCGCAGTTCTACCATGCCCTGTCCTGCGGGAGGCGCGCCCCCCCCCCCCCCCGTTTTCCCCTGCTTCCGTGGCCGCGGCAAACCGCGCAGCTGCCCGCGAGATTCGCGAGGCCCCAGCTGCTGAGCCACCGCGCCGCCCTAAGGTGCAACGTGCGGTCGCGATCGAGCTACGCCGCTCTTCTTTTTTCATCGCCGTTCGCAGTCACTCTTGGGAAGCGCATCGCAGCCTGGGGCATCCTGCAGCCATCTGCCCCGGAACTCGCGACACGATGGTCTGCTCTCACCGATGTCATCCACAAAGTCCGCCCCAGCTGGCGCTGGGCGGCTTTCAAAACGCTCGCTGGGGGGTGGGCGACCACCCACCGCGCGCGCGTCCTCCAGCAGAAGCAGTGCGTGTTTTGGTGCCAGGCTGCACCCGATTCGTTCCCTCACTACCTCGCCCTGGCCTCCTGAGCCTCCTCTGGTCCCCCGACCCCCCCTGCTCCGTAACGCACGTGCACGCTGGGGCCTGGGCCCCGCCGCCGCCGACCCGTCTGATCCTGACAGCGACCTCTCGTTGCTGCGGTCGATCCAGCGCATTGCGCTGGCCTTCAATCTGCACAACAAATTGAAGCACGCCGCGCCGACCCCAGCCACGATAGCTGAGGGGTTGTGCGCCGCCAAAGCATTGCTCTGGGAGTAGGCCAGCCAGTGGACTGACGCGCGCGGACAACTTGCCCTCGTCTCGCGTCTTGTCCGCTTGCCCTCGTCTCTTCCTCTTGGAGTACTTGCACTCTTCCTCCTCCTCGTCATCGTCCTCGTCCTCCTCCTTATGCTCCTTCTCCTGTTCCTCCTCCTTCTCCCCCGTAGCCATTTTGGCTCAAGATGTCTGCTTTGCGCAAGCAGGGCATGGATGCCGCTAGTCCGCGGCCAGTCCAGTCGACCTTCCAGCCACAACCACGGGTGAGCTGGCACCCCATCCATATCATTCGCTCGCGGCAGCTCCAACCGCTCCGCCTGCTGTCGCCCTGGTGCCCTCGGTCCGACGTCACGGCAGCGGAGGGCGGTGTTGGCCGTGGTTCTGGGCGCGCTGGCGGTGGTCATCGCGGCCCTGGCGCCTCCGCCCCTGCTGGTCGACCGCGCCGAGAGCAGGCCTCTTTCGCGTCAGGGCGATCTCTCTCGCGCAGCACGGAGGAGCGGAGCGCTCGCCCGCGGCGCAGAGGCACCGCGAAGGTTGACTCGCTGGCGGTGTCTGTGGCCAGGCGCGACCGAAAGCGAGACGCTCGCCTCCCCGCCGCCGACCCTGACTTGCTGGCCCGCAAGCAGGACGTGGTCTCCACGTTCGCCGCGCAGCCTGACCTCCATGCGCCCGTCGCTGTTCCCGCTCCTGAAGGACCGCCTGCCGCTTCACCGCGCCCTGAAGCTGAACCCAACCCTTGGCAAGTACCTGGTGGAGGGCCCTGGCCAACTCGTACATCGGCTGCTGCAGTCGGCGCCCCGCCTCCTGGCACACCGGTGGGAGGATGCGCCGCGCTTGCGGGGCTCTCGGGTGACCTCCAGGCCCTGCTGGACGGCTGCTTGCAGCAGGCCTCCGCGGCGCTGGCGGAGACGTCTCGGGTGCAGCTCGCCTCCTGCCAGGCCCAGCTGGTGGGGGTGTTCCAGGCGCAGCAGGAGCACGTCGCCAAGACGCTCGCGGCGCATGCCCGCGACGTCGCCAAGGTCGGCGAGCGCGCGGACGCCCTCGAGGAGGAGCAGCTCCGCATGCGTGCCCGGATCAGCGACATCGAGAAGACGCTCGCCATGGCGGAGAAAGAGATCCCGATCATCGACTTCCAGGCGCTCGAGGCGTGGGCCAGGCCCCCCGACGCGAGGATCTCCGTGGGTGCCCCTGCTGGCTGGCCCCGCCCAAGTTCGCGCTGGACTCGCCGACTGGCTCACGGCTGCTGGCCTCGACAACAGCATGGTCCGCCTCGACGCCAACGTCCCCAGCAAGCTATTCAACGTCGTCGTGGAGGGCGGCCTGGACATCGCCATACCGCGTGCCCAAGCGCTGGCCCGACACCTTCGCAACCCTGCGGCTCCCAACGGATGGCGTACCTTCCAGTGCCAAGCGGTGGGTGGTGGTGTCGTCCCGATCTACGTTTCTCATGATAAATCGCTGTGCGAATGGAAACTCAGACGCGGCGGCTCGCCAACATCCTGGGCGTCGCGGCCCCTGGACACTCCTTCAATGCCCAGTGCGCTCGTGGCATCCTCACCTCCCAGGGCGTCAAGCTGGCCAAACTCGAGATGGGTGAGCGCCGTGAGTCGGACACCATCATTCGCTGGAACATGGACATGGTTTCTCGACTGGCCATCGACAGGGACGCGATCGCCGAGCAGTTCAAGCAGGCCTTCTCACTCGAGGACCGCACAGAGTGGCTTTAGCACCACGCGCTGGTCGCCCCGGCGCCCTTCGTCTACGCAGCGTGGACCGCGCGGGCTGCACTTGGTGGCGTGGAACGCCAGGGGCTTGCTGCACTCTAACCCTCGGATGCGTCGGCGCAAGCTCGCGCTCCTGAGCTCCCACATGCGCGCGGGCGCCTTGGTTCTGGTCCAAGAAGTCCACGGCTCCGAGGACGCGCTGAGGGTGTTCTGTCGGCAGCAGCCGCAGCGCTACCTCTCCTTTTTAACGGCAGGCCCCTCCCCTGGTGTTCGTGGCGTCGCCTTCTTGGTCCCGCAGATGGTGACGGCAGCCCCATCGTGCGCGGCCCCTGCCCTCTCCTTCGACATCGTGGTGCCTGGAAGGGTCGCGCTCCTCAGTGTCTCCGACTCCGCTGCGCAGCACAGCATGAAGATCCTGAGCGTGCACAGCTTCGACCTCTCGGCTAACGACTTCGCGGCGGTGGAGCAGTCCTGGAGAGATGGCCCCGCCTGGGCCGCGGACGGCCACCTGAGGCGCATCTTCGTCGGCGCGGGTGACTTCAACATCGCGGACCGACCATCGGTCTCCCAGCGCTCACCTGCTGCCGGTGAAGCCCGGCGCTTGCGTCCCGATCAACGGTACCAACTCCGTCAACCTGCTCGGCGTCGTCTCTTTGGCGCGGCGCTGGAGGTCGAGGCACAGTGGCCCGCCCACTACGACAAGGCCAGCCATCAGCTCTCGGTGTTTGACCGCATCTTCCTGGGGATCGACGCGCGCGCGATGCTCTCCGTGCCCACGCGCCTCACGACTGCCTGCGACGCGATGGAGATGTCGGAGCGCGGCCTCAGTGACCACGCGCCTCTCGTCCTGCAGATCGAGATGGCCAGGCACGTCCCGCGCGAGGTGCAGGCGATCCCCTCGCACCTCTTCTTCCACCCGAAGTACCCTGAGACGTTCTCGTTAACGATGGCGAATTGTGACCTGGAAGCGGCGACGGTCGAGGACCGTTGGCGCGCCACCAAAGCCTGCATGAAGCTCGCAGCCCGACGGGTGCGAGATGAGCAGCTCCGCACCAACTTCTCCCTGAAGGTCAAGGACGGCAACGCCGAGATCACGCACATGGGTTTCAAGACTGCGGCGCGGGCTCTCTGGCGCCAAGACGCTCCCCTGGCGGCCTGCCTGCTGGCATCGTGTCCTGCCCTGGCCTCCCACTTGCTGATCGACCACGGCGTGGTGAGCGCGGCGGGCCCCAGGGCCTTTGGCGAGGCCTTCGACGCGGTAGCCGCGAAGGTGCATGCCTTGCGCAGGCAGGCGGCTGAGGCTGCCGCGCGGCGGGCCAACGACCGCGACGGCCCCGCCTGGCGTTGGTTGGAGAGCAGGTCGGCCAGACACGCGCAGCTGTGGGTCCCCTGGCGGCAGCGCATGGTGCTCGCTGGGCTGCGCCTCGACTCCGCGCCCTGCACCTCCGACGACTCCGAGTCCGTCCCGCCGAAGGTGGTCAGCGACTCCGCGGCCATGGCGGACATGGTGGCCGAGAATTGGGGCAAGATCTTCGAGCGCGCGCCGACCGCGGAGCAGAAGCAGCGGCTCACCGAGTTCCTCGACCGCTACGACCCGCAGCACCCTGTGGTGGAGCTGCCCCGGCCGTCGCTGCACGCGCTGGAGCGTGCCGCTGCGCGGGCGCCGCCCGACGCCCCTGGGCCTGACCAGCTACCCCGCGCCGCCTGGCGGCGCAGCCCCGATGCTCTGCGTCACCTCCATGCGCTGATGGAACAGCTCTTCAACGAGGGCGTCGGACCCCACGACCTCAACTGGTCGATCTTACGCTGCGTGCCGAAGGACACCGAGGTCGAGGACACCCCCGACTCCTGCACCCGCACCGCCTCGACGGTCCGCACCCTCTCCCTCGAATGCCGATGCCAAGCTCATTGCCTCCTGCGCGGGCCGCGCCCTCCAGCCCATCGCCTCCTCCGCGACCGCTGCGGCGCAGAAAGGCTTCACTGCTGGGCGGCGTTTCGTGGGCCACGTCCCGTTCCTGGACGCGGAGCGCCGCCGCGAGGGTCTTCTGCCTGGGGTTGCCCAACGTCGGCCGATGCTGCTGTCCTACGACTCCCGTCAGGCTTTCCCGTCGCTCTTCCGCGACGTGATCGACATGGCGTTGCCGCGGTTCGGCGCCCCCCTCGGCTTCCGCAGCGTGGCTTCGGCGCTGCGCTGCAACTGCCTCGCCTTCAGCTCTTTCCGCGCCTCGGGCGCCAGTGCGGCGTTGGAGCCGCTGTTCGCCTTGAGGTGTGGCATCATGCAGGGGTGCCGTGCCATCTCTCTGGCACGGCTTGCTGCTCGTGCATGGACGCCCCGATCCGCGCGCTGATCGAGGCGCTGGGAGACCCTCCTGAGGGGTGCCCCACGGCGTGTGCTGATGACTTGGGCATGCTCATCCGCAACGCCAGGGTCCTCCCGCCCATCGCCTCGTCTTTCTCCGACATCAAATTCGCCTTCAACCTGCAGCTGGCGATCCACAAGTGTGTGCTGATGCCGCTCTGGGCCGAGGTCACCCCCAGCCGGATCTGCGAGACCAAGGAGTACTTGGCCGCGTTGGTCCCGCGATGGAGAGGCTTCCGCATCGACTCCTCCGCCAAGAACTTGGGCACGCGCATCGGCCCTGTCGTCTCGGAGCAGGGCATCTGGAAGGACGCGGCGGCGAAATGGTGGCCCCGCGCCTCGGAGTTGAGTCGCACTGGCATGGCGACCAGCCTCGCCGCCATCGCCTAGAACGTGAATGTGCTCCCCTGCCTCTCCTACCTGGCCCAGCTCTTCTTCCTCATCCCTGAGATCTGGCGGGTCGATTTCACGCTGCTCCACCGCCTCCTGCGGTTCCCGCCCTCGGCCATGCGCAAGGCGGACATCCTCTCCATGGGCGCGTGGTGCGGCTCCCCAGCACCGCTAGGCTTGCCCCCGTACTCGGTCGGCGCGCTCCTCCGTGCCGCGGCCCGCGCGGTCCGCGACTGGGTGCCCGCGGTGCGCGCCCTGCCCGACGCGGCGGTGGAGCACCTCCCGCTGGCGCGCGTCCTGCAGGGCTCGTGGTCGCCGAGCTGGTGGGCCACCAAGCGCTCCGTCGTCCAGAACTACGGCCTCGCGACGGACCAGCTCTCCGCCCCGCCGCATCCGCGCCCTGCGCTTGACAAGGTGCCCGCCCCAGTGCCGACGGCCCTCATCGATGCTGCTCGTCGAGCCACGTGCGCCGAGGCGCTGGCGGCTGCCCGAGCTGACCCGCCCAGGAAGGTCAAGCGCCAGGCCGTGGCGAAGCGCCCTGCGCGTCGGCCTCTACGCGGACCGCTCGACCAGCTGATCGGCCGCCGTCTGCGGCGTTGGGGCCTGGAGGTGCCCGCCGAGGAGGTCCGCGAGCGCTGGCTGGAGCTCCGCGCCGAGCTGCGCGTGGCTCGCCCCGCCTGGCTCTGGCCCTGGCTCCGCACCGTCGTCAACGGCTGGATCACGTCGGGCAGGATGCACGTCATCGCCCCCTGCCGCTGCCTCCTGGGCTGCGACGCGCGGGACGACCTCGCACACTGCATGGTCTGCCCGGTGCTCCGCGGCGCCGTCGCCGCCCCCGCTGAGCCGAGTGAGCTGGGTTGCGGCACTGTCTTCCTTGGGCTCGGCCACCAGCTTGAGCACTGCGTGCGCCCGCGCATGGCCTGCGTCCGTGCCGCGGTGCTGGCCACGCAGCTGTTCCATATCCTGAAGTGGCGGGCTGATTGCATCCTGCCCATCCATGCCGCTGCTGTTGCCGCCGCCCGCGTAGCAGCATTGCATCGCTTACAGGCCTAGTGTAGCACCGCCTGCACCTGCTCCGCCGAGCTTCGTGCCCTCCTCCTCCTCCTCCCAGTCTCCTCCTCCCTCTCTTCCTCTCTTCCTCTCGGGGCCGCGCTCGGGCCCCGATTTTTCAGGCTACGAGTCTTTCTTCCCTCCCACATCCTATTGTGCCATTTTCGGTCACCTGCGCGGGTTATGGGATCCACGTTGCCTTGGGGAGAACAGCTCACTTTCAGAGCGCTCTCTCTCTGACTCTCTCTCTTTCTTGTCGTGCTGCTATCCAGTTTTATTCTTCCCCCTCCTCGAGCCGAGGGCGTTCCTCCTCCCCTGACCTTAGCCTCTGTCATTGCGGCTGAGATGTGGCGAAAAGATCATGGGTGGTGGCGCTCCGGCTCGTATTATTACCCCTCGTCCTCTTTCCCTGCTCTGCCTCCTTCTCCGCATCCTCCCTCGGTGGAGGCTGGCAACTCCCGGACCTCAATGGCCCGAGTATCGGCCACGCGGCTGGGACAGTAGTTGACACATGTCATGTGTTCAGGCGCGAAGTGATGGAACCTTCGCAATGCACTGGGTACGCAAGTGTACGTAAGTCGGGCGGCATCCGACGTCCTTCCAGGGAACACGTTGCCCCTGGTTTTCTTTTACAAGACCGCGTGATGGAGGATCGCCCCTGGCTGCGGTCGAGACGCTGGAGGATCGGCTGGACGCGGAGCTGGCGCGGCACCAGGCTGCGGCGGCCAAGGCTGTACAGTTGGCTTCGGAGCAGGGGGACATTGCGGCGCCGAGCAGGTATCCGAGCCAGTGCAGGGCGCGGCACGATGCGGGTTTGCATTGAGCGGCCGTGCCCACGCCGGCCATCAGGTCGGCGGGGATGCCGTAGCTCAACCGGTTGCAGCGGCAGGGTCGGGAACAGCAGGCCTCCGCTCGCAGCACGGGGCTTCGGCGTCTCCAGGGGCTGCGGAGGCCAGCTGGCCGCAGCCTGCGGTAGGCGGGAGCACCTGTCGCAAGCGCCACGCACCGTAGCCAGTTCGACAAGCGCTCGGCGGCCGATGGCACGTCGACGGACTGGGCGGCGGCGAGGCGGCGCGGGGGGCGCAACGTGCCTGCTGGGGTGACAGCCTGGCCGACTGGACGAGGCGGGCGGAGCCCTGCCTGCAGGAGCTGCCGACGGCAGGCCACCTCTTCTTGCCCGCGTTTGCGGAGGTTTCAGTTACGACGACGGCCAGTGCGCAATCGCGATGGCGGGCACGCGCGTGCACTTAGGGCCCAACATGGCGACCGACGTTGAGCACGACGCGCAGTCCAACACGGAGATGTTGTCGGCGCAGCCGAGGGCGAGGCGAGCGAGGGCGGCGCCGTGGATGACATGGGAGGGGAGGACAAGGATGAGCAGACGCAGGCCGCCCACGAAGTGGTGGATGTGGTGACGAGCGGGATGGCTCCACTTCTCGCACTTATTGTTGCGGCTGATTGACAACGCGTCCGAAGGGGTGGCGGTCGGGTGCTGCTGGGCAGGTGGTCAACAGGACCGCCAGCACCGACAGGGTGGCCGACCCGTGTCTCAAAATGGTCGAGGGTTGCCAGGCGGGAGTTCTCGATCGTCAACGGCGCCGACAGGGTGGCCGACCTGCCCAATGTTTCCAATTGGTCAGAGGCGGCTGGTTTTGAGTTCGACTTGATCGCCATCGGCACCAATGAGGTGGCCGACCGGCCTCGTGCTCCGGAATTGTCGTATGCTACTGCATTGGAGTTCGACTCGTCCGCCAACGGCACCGATGGGGTGGCCGACCCAGGTGGCCAAGAGGTCGCATGTCGAGGTGGATGACCAGCCTCCCGTTCCCAATGGTCAGGCGTGGCAGCGGACGCTGGCGAGGAGGCGGTGCGCGCCTTCCCGGACGCCCCGCCTGTCACCTCCTCCCAGGCTGAGTCTGCTGCAACGGGACGTGGCGGCAGGACGGGAGGTGTTCGCAGACGATTGTGATCTATGGAGGCTTGGATTGCATATTAACGAGGCCCTTGCGAGACCTTGCCTCACGGCCTCAGAGCAGCAGCTAGCGGGCTTGCGTTTGCTCTTGGCTTAGCGTCGTCGCCTTCGCGAGCAAGCCGCGGCGGCGGGGGGGGGGCACATGCTGGCTTCGGCTGGGGATCTTGGGCGCCGAGGCCCAGGATGTTGCCTAGCCTTGACGCCAGCGGCACGCGAGAACCAATGGGGAGATGGCGGCCACCGCTGTGGCATCTTCGGCTGCGGCGTCTGCTGTGGCCATACGGTGGCCAGCCCTCGGTGGCCGTCGCGCAGGTCACGGGCGGCTGCTCTTCCGCTGCTGCTTAGGTGGGTCAGGTGGCTGGCGGGTGTCCTCGCCAGGCGTCCTGAGCTCGCGCAAGACCTCGTCTGGCCGCGGTGAGGCCCTCGGGCGGCCAGCGCGGGTGCTGCAGTGGCTTCGCCTCCAGACGCGGCAGCACCCGATGGGCATGCCGAGTCGGCCAGTTGGCCGTAGAGTCCGTCGCGGGGCGCTGCGGGCCACGCTTGATTGGGCGGTTCCCATTGCGCACGGATCGGGCCCCCGACCCGCTTGGCGCGAGGCCCGCCACTGCCGTCGTACACCGAGCTCGTCGTCCGCAGCCCCCCCCTTCCCACATTTCATAATTCTTCATCCCTCCTCCCATCTCAGACATGCCTACATCACGCCGCAAGTTCAAATAATATGATCGGCGTTCACCCCAAACGGTGATTCTGCACAACCTCTGAAGTGCAATTGTCGTGGTGCAACTGCGGGGGGGGAGGGCCATCGCATGGGACCCTGTCACGTGTGGCCTTAACAATAGAGGCCCGCGATCGTGTCCCAGGGTGAACAGGGCGAAAACCCTCGAGAACATGCCGAGCAATCCCACCGCGCAGGGTCACCTAATCCCGGAATCAGGCGAGGCGTCCGAAGAGCAAGCATTGGTCGGGAATTTACATGTTGTTTCTCTTCCTCCCGAGGTGGAAGAGGGGAGTGAGGATGGTGTGTGTGTGGATATTATGGCCGTGACAATTACATTTCCCGCATTAAATGGCATGCTCCCCCCTCGTGTCCGCACATATGCCTCGGGCATTGATGCGCTGACCCCCCGGTTCCGGCTCCCCGCTGCGGCGCACATGCATCCCAATCTCCCCCCAACAAAAATCTTGCTACATCCTCTCCTCCTCGCGGACAGCGCCGCAGGTGGTCACGGAGGCCTCGGCGGAGCCCGGCGCCTTGGTTCTGGCGCCCGAAGGCCGCCCAAGTTGGGGTTGTCAGGTAGGAGCGCGAGGGGCCCACGGCGAGCCTACGGGCCAAGATGTGGTCGACGACGGCGTCGTTCCTCCAGAAGGCCTCCCCGAAGAGTCTCCGCCAACCCAGTCCCTGAAGATCTCCTGTAACCTTCGATCAGAATCACTTCCAAATACGCGTTCCGCAGTCTTTTTGTGTAAGCGATTGGCTTGGTGTTTCATGGCAGCGGGTGCGAAGTATGCGCCGGCGTCCCATCTCCAATGTTGAACTCTCGCCCAGACCACGTCTCGCTCTGCTGCAACATTCAAAGGGCGTGTCAACCATTGTGATGTTAGTTTGGTCGAGAGTCAGAAGAAGTCCCCCGATGTCTCCTAGGGGCTAGGCCTGCAGAGGTCCAGGAATTGCCCAACTCGCCCGAACACCTCGATCACCGAATGTCGCTTCTCCATCGGCGTCGTCTTCGTCGCCCCCAGTCCTCGACAAGGGTCGGCCAGAGCCGCGCCGCTCAGGCCCCTTGGTAAACTCAATAGACGCCCTCCGCCCCCCTCCAACGCCCCTGACCTCGTCACGGAGACCGAACATCCGCATGAAACCGCCGCGTTATATTTCCGTTTGCCTCTCAGTGCTCATGGCACTTTTCAGAAGAGGTGTCTGGGACGTGGGGAAGCTGCGATTGTTTGCAGCTTGCTGCTTAGCCAAACGCGGTAGATACATAACACCAAGTGTCGCGACCAGCAGCAACGTCCTCATCCATCACCGTTGCAGCGAGACGAGGAGGAACGCCACAAGTAAGGTGATCCTGAGGAGAAGGGGCGGGAGGGGGAAAGGCGAGGATAATGAACATAGGAACGATGAGGACGCAGACAATGAGGCTGAGGATGCGGAGGAGAGGGAGCAAGACGAATCTGATGATGCTGATGTGGATTCGGAGGAGGAAGAGGAAGCGGAGGACACTGCACGGTGCATTGAGTCCCTTTGTCCTTCCCACCCTTTTCCTTG
The DNA here is from genome assembly GCA_963575745.1 of Prorocentrum cordatum. Taxonomy (NCBI): domain Eukaryota; class Dinophyceae; order Prorocentrales; family Prorocentraceae; genus Prorocentrum; species Prorocentrum cordatum. The sequence continues at coordinate 264,774 of CAUYUJ010009102.1, read as the reverse complement.
TGCGCTGCACGTAGCGCGTGTGCACGCTTGCTCGATGCGCGGGTGCGCGCCCACGCGCACGTTGGATTCTGTGTCGGTCGCAGCAGCGCGTCGGTCGCGGGCCGTGCGGCAATCGGATGCGAAGATTCTGGAAGGGTTTGTACGGTATGGAATATTGTAAGGGACCACGGGGAATGTAAGGCACTGCGCTGCGGGATCTTGCAAGTAATGTGAGTCAAGACCATGCAAGTCGAGGTATGGACGGGCATGGCTGGGCAATGTTTGGTAAACCTGTGTAGCTGATGGCAGTGTGGGCGGACGTCTTGTAATGCAAGGCGAGGCAATGCAGCTCAACGTAAGGAAAGACTACCGTTCCCAGTCTGACCGTTGCATTGTTTGCCCAAGGTCTGTTGATCAGGGGTGTAACGGTCAGACCAGGTAAAGTAGGGTAGTAAGGTAGTGTAGAGAAGGGTAGGGTGGGCTAGGGTACGGTGGAGCACGGGAAGGTAGGGCAGGGTAGGGCATGGCCACGTGCCCAACAGAACACACACACACACAATATGTCTCACTCGATCCCACCCCGCCTCCAACAACATGATCAGCACCCTAGGCTCAGCATACGTAGCGGTAGCCATTTGATGGGCAGTCATGGTGACACGCTCGAGAGATGTGCCACGCGTGCCAGGTGCGCCACGCGCACCGGGTGCGCCAGATATCTAAGTGTGCCAGGCGCGCCTAGAGCGCAAGAATGCGCTACGAGCGCCACGTACAACAAGTGTGCCACGCGCGCCAGGCGTGTCAGGTGCGCGAATGCGCCAGGTGCGCCAATGCACGGGCCAGCACGCATCGGGCAATGTGGCGAAACCCCGGCAAAGCGAAGGCGGGCTGGTCACCATGGTGGATTGTGTGTGCCCGCATTCACTTTGCCTCGGCTTTTCACAGGGGTTCTAGGCCAGCGAGAAGCTGAACATGTGATTCCGTCCCAACCATCGCTAACAAACGCCATGCAACATGGGTGATGGCGTGCCCGCTTATGGACGAATGCTTGTAGCAACGTTGTTGCACGGCTTTCTCGCCAGTTGCTGAAGGGCATCCCCATACCACAGCTTTTTGCGACGATTTGCGCCCTGCCTGAGAGAGGTGAAACAAGCACTTGAGTCAGAGGTGGGGGTGTGACTTGGAATCGCTCGGACGTGTGCGTTTTTCCTCGGCGAGGACCATGAAGGAGCATTTTGGACCAGTTTGCGAACAAGAGAAACGCACGAAACCGAAACATGCATGGGGAATGGACGTCCGAGCGATGGCGAGGTGAGATCGCAGCGGGCCCAACTGCGAATTCGTGTCGGTTTCGTATCGCGCGTGCGCGCACGCGCGGGTGGTGGGGGGGGCCGTGGGTTGTCTTGTGGTTTTCTCGTGGTTGTCCCGTTGGTTGTTCCGTGACTGTCCCGTGGTTCGTGTTGTGGGTTGGGAATTTCGCAGTGGTACCGTCGGTTGTCCCGTGGGTTGACCAGTGGCTCCCGTAATTTAGATAACCGGTGTCACTATCTATCGATCTTACTATCTATACCATACCTATGGATATCACCATTTGTATATAGCACCCCGCAGCAGCGGATAAGAGTGAGGGGCGGGGCGCGAGGTGGTCGCGAGTGGGTCGCGGGCGGGTCACGGGTGGGTCGCGGGTGGGTCGCGGGTGAGTCGCGGGTGGGTCGCGGGTGGGTCGCGGGTGGGTCGCGGGTGGGTCACAGGCTGCAGGTGGGTTGCGGGTGGGTCTCGGGTGGGTCGCGGGCCGTGTCGCGAGTGGGACGACGACAACGTCAAACAACGAATACTGTCGTAACAACAATCTCCACCGCGGAACCCCATTTCATCCACGCACCCAGGGACAGTGAATGACCGTTCGGCCCCCTTCACTTTGATATCGAAGACGCCTACGGCGAATCACCGCCGCCCCCTGCCTTTTTGGAAGCGCCTGCGTGGCCGAAAGTAGGGTTTGAGCTTGGCCAAGCTATCGGGCCACGCGTTCCCCGAGTGGGTTTCGAAAGCTTTCGGGGAACACGGAGTCGGGCGAGCTATCAGACCAGGTGGTTTCCGAGCTTTCGGGCTCTGTTGGGGGACGTCTTGGAGGGCTCTTTGGCCGTCTTGGAGGCCTCTTGCGGGCCTTTTGGGCAGTCTAAGGCTATCTTGAGGCCATCTGGGGCCGTTTTGGGTGCATCTTGGGGCCATCTTCGCTGTCTTGGAGGCCTTCTTGGCCGTCTTGGAGGCATCTTGGAGGATCTTGGGCCGTCTTGTGCTCTTCTTGGGGCCCTCTTGGAGGCCTCCTGGGCTGTCATGGCGCCATCTTGGAGGCCTCTTGGGCGTTCTTGGGACGATGTTGGGGGCCTCTTGGGCCGTCTTGGGCCGTCGGAGAGCTGATAAGAAGAAAATGCCCAAATCCTTCAATCACCTAAGGACAATCAATGATTTTTACCCTTTCGGGCCTTCCTGGAGGACGTCTTGGAGGCCTCTTGGGGGCCTCTTGGCCAGTCGTAGGCCATCTTGGAGCCGTCTTGGGCCGTCTTGGAGGCTTCTTGGACGAACTTGAGGGCATCTTGGACTCTGTCGGGCCGTCTTGGAAGCCATTTTGGACCATCTTTGGTACGCGACCATCTTAGAGGCCATCTTGAGCCGTCTTGGAGGATTTTTTGCGGTCGTCGAAGTCCCTTTCGGGTGGCCGGCGGGATAGTTCTTTGGGAAAGAACCAAAACCAAAAGCGAAAGGATTCAGCACGCCAGGCACCCCTGTGATGAATCAACAGGGGGCGGCGGATCGAAGACGCCTACGGCGAATCACCGCGGCCCCCTGCTTTCCAGAATCGCCCATGTGGCCGAGCGTTGTGGCAAGAGCTCTTCCAAGCTGTCGGACCATGTGTTCCCCCAGACGTTGTGGAAACCCTTCGGGGAACACGTGGGGGAGGATGGCGGGGAAGATCAGGAGGAGCCGGAGGAGGAGATGGAGGAGGAGAAGGAGGTGGAGGAGGAGGAGGAAGTGGAGGAGGAGAAGGAGGAGGAGGAGGGGGGCATCTTGGGTGTCTCTGGGGACACTCTTGGAGCCTCCTGGGAGCTTCCTGGGAGCCTCTTGGAGGCATCTTGGGGGCCCTCTTGGAGGCCGGCCTCTTGGAGGCCTTCGGGGACTTCTCGGGGGCCTCTTTGGCCATCTTGGTGGGCTCCTGGCCCGTCTGACGCCATTGGAAACCGTCTTGGGGGCCACTCTGGGCCGACTTGGGGCCCTCTTAGGGTGCTCCAGGTCCGTCTTGGAGGCCATCTTGGGCCGTCTTGGAGGCCTCTTGGGCCGTCTTGGGGCCCTCTTGGGCCCGTCTTGGAGGCCTCTTGAGCGATCTTGGGGCGATCTTGGGGGCTCTTAGGCCGTCCCGGGCCGTCGGAAGGCCGAAAAGAAGCAGATGCCACAATCCTTCAAAAACCTAAGGAAAATCAATGATTTTGGCCTCTTCGAGCTTTCCTGGGGGCTCTCTTGGAGGCCTCTTGGGCCGTCTTGGGCCATCTTAGGGCCATTTTCGGCCGTCTTGGTGTGCTCCTGGCCCGTCTGACGCCGTCGGAAGCCGTCTTAGAGTCCTCTCTGGACCGACTTAGGGCCTTCTTGGGGTGCTCCAGGGCCGTCTTGTTTGCTTCCTTCGGCGTCTTAGGGTCCGCTTGGGCCGTCTTTGGGCCCTCTTGGTGCCGTCTGGGGGGCCTCTTGGGCCGTTCTGTGGCCATTTTGGAAGCCTCTTGGGCGATCTTTGGGGGCTCTTGGGCCGTCTCAGGCCGTCGGAAGGCCGAAAAGAAGCAAATGCCACAATCCTTCAGAAACCTGAGGAAAATCAATGATTTTGGCCTCTTCGTGATTTCCTGGGGGCTCTCTTGGAGGCCTCTTGGGCCGTCTTGGGCCATTATAGGGTCATCCTGGTGGGCCCCTGGCCCGTCTGACGCCGTCGGAAGCCGTCTTGGGGGCCTCTCTGGGCCGACTTAGGGCCTTCTTGGGGTGTCCAGGGCAGTTTTGGAGGCTTCCTTCGTCGTCTTAAAGTCCTTTTGGGCCGTCTTTGGGCCCTCTTGGGGCCTTCTTGGGGACCTCTTGGACAGTCCTGAGGCCATCTTGGAGGCCTCTTGGACGCTCTGGGGGCGATCTTGGGGGCCTCTTGGGCCGTCTTGGGCCGTCGGAAGGCAGACAAAGAGCAAACACGATAATCGTTTGAACACCTAAGGAACATCACTGATTTTATCATCTTCGGGCCCTCCTGGAGGACCTCTCGGAGGCCTCCTGGGCTGTCTGGGAGGCCTCTTGGACACCTCTTGGGCAGTCTTGGGCCGTCTTGGAGGCTTCTTGGGCATATCTGGACGTATCTGGGACCCTCTCAGGCCGTCTTGGAGGCCATGTTGGCATTCTTGGAGGCATCCTGGAGGCCAGCTTCGGCCATCTTGGAGCCGTCTGGAGGAGAAAAACCCTTTGCAGCCACCTTTCGGGCACTTTTCCGGGTGGCTGGCGGGACGGGCTGAAGTTCCAGGGGGAGTTCTAAAATGCGCCGCCCCCTGTTGATTCATCACAGGGGTGCCTGGCGTGCTGGATTTCTTACGTTCTGGTTGTGGTTCCTTTTCAAAAAAATCATCCCCCTGGGGCTTCTGCCTCATCGGCTTCTTCGCTGAAGATAGCCCAAGATGGCCTCCAAGATGCCTCCAAGACGGCCAAGATGGCCTCCAAGACAGCTAAGATGGCCTCAAGACGGCCCAAGATGCACCCAAGACGGCCTAAGATAGCCTCAAGACGGCCCAAGACTGCCTAAGAGGCTTCCAAAAGGCCTCCAAGACGGCCCAAGAGGCCTCCAAAAGGTCCTCCAGAAAGGCCCGAAGAGCCCAAAATCATTGGTTCTCGAAGGTTTTTGACAGATTTTTGGATTTGCGCCTTTTCGGCCTCCCGACGGCCCCAGACGGCCCAAGAGGCCCCCAAGGTCGCCCCAAGATCGCCCTAGAGGCCTCCAAGTCTAAGATGGCCCCATGACGGCCCAAGAGGCCCCCAAGACGGCCCCAAGAGGGTCCAAGAGTGCTCCAGAGCTTCTCGAGAGGCCTTCTATGTCTTCCTCCTCCGCCGCCCCCTGTTGATTCATCACGGGTGCCCGGCGTGCTGAACCCTTTCGGTTTTGGTTCTTTCCCAAAGAACTCCCCCTGGGGCTTCGGCGCGTCCCGCCTTCGGGCCCAAGACGACCGGAAACCAAAGATGGCCTCCAAGCCCAAGACGGAGAAGATGGCCCCAAGAGAACCCAAGATGGCCCCAAGATGTTTCCAAGACGGCCCAAGATGCCCCCAAGATAAAAGATGGCCTCAAGATCCAACACGGCCCAAGAGGCCCCCAAGACGGCCGAAGAGACCTCCAAGAGGGACCTCCACGAAGGCCCGAATAGGTAACAATCATTGATTTTCAATGGGTTGTTGACGGATTCGGGCGTTTGTTCATTTTCGGTTTTCCGACGGCCCAAGACAGCCCAAGAGGCTCCCAAGATGTCCCCAAGAGCGTCCAAGAGGCCTCCGAGATGGCTCCCTGACGGCCCAAGAGGTCCCCAATACGGCCCCATGAGGGCCCGAAGACGGCCCAGGATACCTCCAAGGCGCTCACGATGGCCTCCAAGACGGCCCTGAAGCGCGCTAAGAAGGCCCCACGTCGGCCTAGGGAGGCCCCCAAGACGGCTTCCGACGGCGTCAGACAAGTCAGGAGCGCCCAAGACGGAGGACAATTGCACAACGGCCGCCCCCAAGAGGCCCAAGGAGGTCTCCAAGAGACCTCTACGTGGCACCCAGGAGGCCCCAAGAGTGCTCTGGAGCTTCTCGAGAGGCTTCTTATGTCTTCTTCCTCCTCCTCCTCCTCCTCCGTAGCCTATTTGGCTCAAGATCTTCAGTTGGCCACGCCAACAAATGGATACCGCTAGTCCGCGGCCAGCTTCCAAGAGATTTCGCCTGATCCAATCACGAGCGTGCAGGCCGTTCACATATCCATATTTCTTTGCGGTTGCTCTCGTGGCAGCGGCCTTCATATTCTTGAGTGACGTGCCTCTTGCCAAAGAGCGAGTGCCATGCCACCGAGCGAGTCTCAGCCAACCAATGGAAAACGAGCGGAAGGAGTCGCTGCGCAGCCTCAGGATCCATGGTTCCACTCCGCCCAGAAGATCCAGTTGCAAGAACTTCCTGCTCACCTTCGACACCAATTGGAGGAGACACTGTCCGCTCAGGTCAAGGTTACTGCTGCTGAGTTCGAGAAGACAGCCAACGCAGTCGTGGAAAAAAGCTAGAGGACAATTCGTGGCCACCGTCACATCCATCACGGCCGACCTCCATGCCAAGAACGAGCGGACCGAAAGATAACTACAGAGTACAAAGTGTCGCGTTGAGAAGACAGAGACCGCTACCCGAGAGCTTCGTGAATCTGTGGCAAAACTTCAGCGGATCGTTGGCGAGGCAGAAGCTCGCAATCCATGCCTGGACATCACGAACACGGCCTTCGACAGGCAAGCAGATCCATGTACATTCTGGTGTGGGGCCGCCACCACTTTCAGCACGGAGGAGCTCAAAACTGCACTCGCCGCCTGGCTCCGCGATGCCAACGTCACGCTCGAGCAGATCTCCTTCAACAGCACCGGACTGGACAAGAAGCACAGCTTCACCGTCACGGGCGGCACGGTGGTGGCAGAACCCAGAGCACGGCGTCTTCACGAAGCGCTCCGACAAGGACGGGATTGGCGCACCTTCGAGCTCGCCAGAGATGGAGGCTCTGCGGTACAACTCTACGTCTCTGCTGATAAGAGCCCTCGGACGGTTCGACGCGAAGTGCAGCTCAAGCGCCTCGGCACCCTCATCACGGAGCGCTTCGCGCAACTTCCTCTTCGGCTTCGCCGCGGACAGGGCTACATCACCAGCAACAACGAGGTCTTGGTACAGATCCACGTCGGCAGTACCCCAGAGGAGCCCACCACAATCAGATGGACGACTGCCGCGGTCCGCGCCGGCATTGATGACGACCGCCAGAAGAACATCCGCACGGCCTTCGAGAACAGCTTCTCTGATGCACTCTCGGCGGCGCAGTGGCCTTAGCCCACGCTGGGCGCCGTGGTTGCGCAAGCGGACGGACCACGGCATGCAGATCGCCTATTGGCATACTCAGGCTCTTCATGGATCTTCTGACCAACGGCGTGCTGCTAAACGATCTCTTCTGCTACCTCTCATGCGACAGCGAGCTCTAATTGCGCTACAGGAGACACGCGGCTCGAGCTTCGACATGGACATGCTGGCGCGCTCCACTCCTCATCGATATCGAGCCTATCACTCCAGCATCCCGAACAACACGACGGCGGGCGGCATTGGCTTTCTCGCGCCGTACGACCAGGTCGAGCAGAGCCGCCCACCCGACGAATGCCCTCAGCATATTTTGCTGAAGTCGTTCCTGGGAGAGCTGCTTCGCTCAGCATACGGGATTCGTCGCGTCAGTATGAAACTGTGATCTTCAACATTCACAACTACGACCTGTCGCCGAGTGATCGAGCTGCTATTCGTGAACATTTGCAGCTGCAGCGTGACCACGCGGCAGCTGATCCACACAGGAGGACATTCATCATGCTCGGCTACTTCAATATCTCGGCGCATCCACCGAGGAGTCTATCGTCTCCGACCGACTCCACCGCGGTCGAGGCGAACAGGTACCAGTACCAGCCGCTCTTCTGGAAGAACCTCTTCAAGGACATGCTCGAGATAACCGCGATGGCCACCACGCACCGCGCGGTTGCCAACCACACGGAGAGCACCATCGACCGCTGCTTCGTCTCCCTGGCCTCGCACGACATCCCTTTCATGGACATTGAACACAAGGCTGATGATTCTCCGCTCGAAGACCCAACTGGCATGATAAGCGACCACGCGATTATGAATCTCCGCATTCGCCCTGCCCACAGCACACCCCTGCAAGATCAACCAGTTCTTGCTTTTCTATTTGATTCTCCACATTACGCTCATCACTATGCGAAACTATCCGCTGGCCATGATATATCTCGTTATGATCCAGTTCATCAATGGCGATACCAGAAGTCGTTGATGCACGAGGCCGCCCGCTTGACCAGGAACACGCTCACGAAGAGTCCCACGGCCGAACTCGACTCGCAGAACTCGGACGCCAGCAAGGAGATCCGCGGCATGACCTTGAGGAGCATCGCCCGCGCTGTCTGGAACCAGAGCAAAGACCTTGCCTCCACGCTCATCGATAACACCGAGATCGGCCGCAAGCACCTCCAGATTGACGGTGACAGCGTCAAGCTCAACCAACCGATCGACTACACCACCGAGACCCTCGACACACATTCCTCACTTGCTGAAGAACGGCGCGCCCGCGCTGCTGCCAAAGCCCGAGATGAATACGCGAAACAGAATGTACAGCTTGGAGACCAATGGCGACACCGTGCCCGTCAGCATGCTCGTAAAGGTGAACTATTGCGGCTCCTTTCGAGACGCCTCCTCCTAGCTGGCATCAAAATCACGACGGGGGACACGGTTTACGAGCCGAGCCAGATGCACACGGCCATCATGACCCATTGGAGCCCGACCTTTGCCGCCCGCACGACCTCGGACCAAGACATTCAAGAGTACCTCGACCGTGTCTTTCCTCAGCGTCCCGCACTAGAATATGCTGTACCAGGTGAAGAAGAGCTGCGACAAGTTGCTAAACAAGCTGGCGATTCCGCGCCTGGACCAGACGGGCTACCCTACCGCGCCTGGCTTCGATCGCCTGGAGCTCTTCCCATCTTGGCCAGCCTCGTCTCCCGCATGACAGACTACGGGGCACCGCGCGACCTGAACCACGCGTTGATGGCCATGCTGCCCAAGGGAGACGAGCCGCTGGGGAACTGTGAGTGCACGCGAACGCCGAGTACGTTACGGCCCCTCAGCATGAACAACACGGACGTGAAACCCATCGCCTCAGCAGCCAACATCACTCTCTCGCACCTCGCGAAGGACACGTCAGAGGAGCAGAAGGGATTTGTTCGAGGCCGCCAATTCCTGCACAATGCCGCGCAGGTTGACATGCAAGCGAGGCTCTCCAGCACCGACCCCAATGTTGGCGCGATGATGCCCATCTTCGCGTCCATGGACATCGCGGCCGCCTTCCCCTCGCTGATCCGGCAATGGCTATGGGCTGTACTGGCGCGGTGGGGCATCCAGGGAAACTTCGCCAAGATCTTGGTGTGCTGCTACACGAACCCGCTGTGCTTCCTCACTATTGGTGGTGTTCGGCGCCCCCTTCCCATTGCCGAGTTTGGAGTGGCTCAAGGATGCCCACTCAGTGGAACCATTTGGGCGCTGGTCTTCGACCCGTTCATCCGTGGCATCTCGGTAGAACACCACCAACTTCGTCGTGGACTTATCAGTGCATGTGTTGATGATCTTGGTATCATACTACGCCGTCTTCGTGATCTTCAACGCTTTCTACCTCATCTACTCGCTGCAGAAAATCTCGCTGGATTACAGCTCCAACCACAGAAGTGCGTCATCGTTCCCACCTAGCCCCTGCCGACGCCCAGCCTGATCGTAGACATTCAGAACATCCTCGAAAGCATCCACACCCCGTGGAGGAACTTCACTATCGCCTCTTCTGCCAAGTACCTCGGCTTTCAGGTGGGACCTGGAGCGTCGCTGCAGGATCAATGGAGGGCTCCAGCGACCAAGTGGTGGGAGCGTGTTCTCAAGCTGGCTGAGGGTTTCTCGCCCTTGCAACTCAGTATCAAAACATATAATGTGGCTGCCGTTGCATGTCTATCATATGTGGGTCAACTTTACGAACCTCCTGAGGCTCTTTTTGCCAAAGAGCAGCGTGCTCTTCACAAAATACTTCGAGTGGCTCCCAACAGTTTCTCCAGAAGCGATATCTTCGGCATGACGGGCTGGACTCGAATCGAAGTACCTGCAGATATTGAACTCACGCTGGCAGCTACGATGTGGCGCACGGCGACGAAGACACTGACTGGATGGACACCATGGTATCACGAACTGAAGGAGAATGCGATCGCCACGCTGGGGTTCGTTGCCGAGATCTCTGGCCAGTGGAGCGCTCCGTGCTGGATCAACCCGATCTCGATCGTGCAGCGCCTCTTCGACACCACCACCTCGGAGTTCCCCGTCAACACCGCTGGCTCGCACTTCAATAGACTCGTGCGTGATCTTGGTGGTGAACAGCGGGCGCACGCAGCACTCCGCGCAGCACATCTTCATGCTGCTCGTCAAGGTGCAGCAGTGATGCAGCCCCCACGACGCCGTGCTGGAGATGATGATGGCCCGCGGACCCGCCGGCAGTCACCTCAGAAGGCGTGCCTCCTCGGCTTGTACTCCAAGCTCCACAATGACACGTTCCACAACACCATAGCTAAACGCCTGTCTGCTTGGTTTCTTCTGCCGCGTCCAGTACGCCATCAAGACCCCGCACTTCCGCTTGCTCAAACTACGAGAGCGAATCTACAAGACCGCGCGGCACGCTGGGCTGACAGCTGGCTCCCCGATCTTCTCTTGATGGACCCCAGCATTGATAACAAGAAGGAGTGGGACGAGTGGTGCATCGAGTATGTCATGCGGGCGTTGAACCGCGACGTCTTCTTGCCCACCTGCTCCACAAGAGCGGGGCGCAGACGTTTGGCAACTGCTATATGTCGTGAAGCGTGGCATGCTTCTGAGGTTCCACGATCTCGTCTTGAAGTGGCTCTGCTCGATGCCCCCCAGGACCCTGCCGCTCAACTACGTGCACTTGCGCTTCGTCGACAGGCCACTGCTGAACACCGTGCCAGGCGCCGCTGGATCCACAGCCGACGACTGCGTTTTCCTCCTGAAGGTGATCCAGAACTGCTTCCTGGAGACGATGAGCACGATCCTGATGCTGAAGTTGATCTGGACCCACTGGCTGCCCATGGCGTTCCTGACCTAGTCCAACTGGAGGCTCTTCCTGAAGATCTCCAACAGCGCTGGCGCCGCCTTCGCACATACTTGGCGACACAGCCTCCAGCGCGTGTCTGGGCCATCCTGAAGGCGCTGTCGGGAGCCTGGACTACTACGACACGCATGCATGTGCTCCCCCAGCGCCGCGACTGTGCATTCGGTTACGGGTGCCCTGATGCTGTACAGCACTACCTTGTATGTCCTCGACTTCTTCATCATGTAGCCCAGCCAAGAGGACAGCTGGCCACCGACATTCCCACGCGGCTCGGCCTCCCGACGCTCGAGACCGCTTTCGACGGGGAGAACGGGATCGCCTCTTCGGCTACGCGCGCGGGAGTCGCGACGAGGCTCTACCATATCCTGAAGGACACCGCCAGCGCGAGGTGCGTCACGCCGACAGATGGCTTCGCGGCCACCCGTGCTGCTCGGCATGCTCTTCAGCTTCCTCGCGACGCTACTGGAGGAGCTGGCCGCCGCGACTGCCTGACGCCCCCGAGCCGCCCGCGCGCGGCCCGCCTGCCGCACCCTGTGCCTCTCCTCTGTCTGCTGCCGCGGGCAGCTCCGCCAGCTGCGTGCGCGCGGCCAGCCTGCCGCGCCCTGTGCCCTCGCAAGCTGCTACAGGCAGAAACGACGCAAACGCTCGCGCCCCGTGCTCGGAGCTTCCCGCCCCGCCCGCGAGCCGAGAGAGTGAGCTCCCAGTGCAGCGGGGAGCTCGCTAACCGAAGCGAACTGTTCGCCCTCCAGGCTTCGTTCTCTCCTCCTCCTCCTCCTCCTCCTCCTCCTCCTCCTCCTCCTCCTCCCCCTCCTCTCCCTCGATCTCATTTTCCCCCCTATTCTCTTTTTTTTGCTTGTTCCCCCCCAAAATGTACCCCGACGGGTTTCCACAATGGGAGTTGGAATACATGGTCCAACAACTTGGCCAATATCTGACCCAACGTTTATAATGAGCGCTTCGCATGGGACATCCTGACACGCGCGAGATATTGGAGACATCTGAAACAAGATGGTTTCCAATGCGGCTAATCTTGCCAAAGATGGTCCCAGCATTGCCCCAGGGCACAGATGCACCAAAGAGGTTCCCAATTGGGCTACGTGTGGGCTCTCGCAGTTCTCAGGGCCATCAGGGGCCCCTGGGAGTCTTGGAAGAAGCTCAAAACTGGCATAAGCATTGGGGGGGGGGGGGGGGGTAGGGCAGGCATTTCCTGATCCTGACTTTAGCTGGTGCGAAGATGAACCCGAGCTCGAGCCCCCAGCGCACGAGGAGCTCTCAGCCCTGATTATGTCGTACAGTACGCATACGGCCGCTGGGGCACGTGGCCTTCATCCTCGTCATTGGTCTTTTCTGGGCGAAGGCGCGGTGGCAGTTTTCTTGTGCACCTGGGAGCAGATGCAGCGCCTACCCCACGTGCCCAGGTGCTGGGCGCTGCTGCTCACCGCCCTCCTGCCCAAGCCGCCGCCAGACGGAGGGGATCGGCCGATTGGTATATTCCCGCCTCCTCTCAGGATGTGGTCCAGATGGGCTCGCTGGAAAGTTGCTGGCCCCTGGGAACTCGATCACCCTCTGAGTTTCTGGTTTGGAGATTCGGGGGCCACATGTGACACTTGCGTTTGGAAGCAGAGTTTCAAGGCGGAGTTGGCTAGGGACCAGGGCAAGGCAGCAGGGTCTAAGCTGCTAGACTTGGTCAAAGCATATGAACACGTGCCTCATCATGTGCTTGTCGCTGCTGCCCGTAGACAGAAGTTCCCAGGGAAGACGTCGCGGTTCCTCCTGGCCACCTACAGCTTGGACCGGATGGTCTTATTCGAGATGATTGCGACAGAGGTGGTCTCGACAAATCGTACCACCGTCGCAGGTTGCAGTTGTGCTACCTCGCTGCTGCGGCTCGTGCTCCTCGCCCCTGCTGATGCCGTTGTTCAGCGTTATGCTTCCGTCGACTTCGCGATTGTGGTTGATGATTTGCAGCTTCAAAGGGTTGGGGATGCTTGGGGGGGTGGCTCACGATCTCAAGGGTGCTGAGAACCTCTTCACCTCCGAGCTGCTCCAGATCGGGCTCACCATATCGCCCCCCGAAAAGCACCAGACGGTCGTCGGTCAGAACCTTCGGGGCGTCGTTCGTAAGGTCGACCCGTCTTCGGCTAAGTTCTTGACCAGATCGGTACGTAACTTGGGATTGGGTCTCGGGGGAGGTCAACGTGCCTTGCATGCTGTTCGGGCAAAGCGGTTGGGCAAGATGTATTCCAGGGCCTCTCGGTGCAAGCGTCTGGCCAAAGCTGGGGGCAAAACCATCAAGTCGGCCCAGACGGGCCTCAAACCTGGGACGCGATGGGGTGTCGGAGTGCATGGGATCAGTAACACACATCTATTAAGGGCTCGACAGATAGCTCGAGCTGGCATCGTGCACAGGCACACTGGAAGGTCCTTGCCCCTCGATCTCATGATCGCTGGCCGCCAGATCGGCCCAGCCTGCGAGTGCAATCGTGGGCCGATATATTACTGGATGCGTACACTGTGGGACGGATGGGCTTCGAGATCTGACATGGCTCGTCTTCTGAGCGGGGCTTGGGCCCGTCTGTCGGCGCTCGCCGAGAATAAGATTTGGTCCGACATTCGCGGGCCTGCTTCGGCCCTCGTGGGTGCGATGATGCGTTTAGGTTGGAAGTTTTTGGGCCCGTTCCGCTGGCTGACCCATCGTGGCCCCGTTTTAATCGAGAGAATGTCGCCGCAAGATGGGGTAGGTTGGCTGATGAAGCTACCGAGCGTTGGGTATGGCAGCAGGTCTTGGCGAAGCACTCGTCGTGGGCCTCGCTGTGTCCTCATCCTCCTCTCCTCGAGCCTCTGAGGCCCCTCCTCCTTCCCGCCTCGCTCAAAGGCCCCGATTGGGCCCCTAAGCATCAAGGGCCCCTCAAGTGTTTTTTTTTTTTTTGTCGGGAGGTTTTTGGTCTCAAGAGAGGCTATATGAAGCTGGTGGAGCGATTTATCTTGAGTGCCTTGCGTGTAAGGGCGTCGGCTCCACTCGGCACCGTTTCTAGGACTGCCTTGTGCACGCTGAGGGCGCGTATTCCGAGAAACGCAGCCAGGGTCTCTCTGTGGAGTGCTTGCCGAGGCAGCGTAGGCTCGGCACTCAGGCGAGGGACTCTCGTTTCTATCGCCTTCAGAACCTGCTGAAGGGATGCCACCCTAACAAGTCGAGTTTGTATCTTGGGCCTCCGACTTTGCTGCGGAAGAGGAGGCTCGGCGAGACGGCTAGCATGCCGCCGCTTCCATCGCTCCCTGAGACCTCTGGGGTGGGGAGTGGGTCGGACGTGGGGGCGGGGTGGTCGGGGCAGGAGCTCATCTCTCCTCCGGTATCCCAGGCTGTATCGGCCTTCTGGGAGGACTTGTTTGGCCTCCCCCATGCCAGCGACTCGGACGACGACGACGACGACGACGACCTCTCCCGCATGGCGAGGAGCTGGGTCGAATAGCGTCTCCGTCGCTGGCCTCAAACGTGTTTGTTTAAGCAGGAGGGTACGCGTGCGGCTGGTTTTTGTCAGAGCAAAACTCCAAGACGGCCTAGCTGTCTCCATGATGGCCAAGAGGTTCCAATAAGCCACCTCATCCTCCGCGTTCCCCATTTCATCCTCCTCCCTTTTCAAATCCCCCCCATTCATGCGCCCCCAATTGTTGCCCGACATGTTTCCCCGGCAGCTCGGGGAACACGCGCACGAATACCGTGGTTGCATTTTGCCCCAACGTATGTCCGCATAGGCGTTGGGCGACGCATCAATCGCCATAGCGACGAAATAAGCGGCACCACGACGGCGACGATGCCAGCGACGACGTCGGCGCCAATGATGGAAGGGTTCTCCGCCTCACCCTCCTGTTCTTCCTTTTCCTCTTCCTCATCATGTTTATTCTCCCCCACGTGTTCCCCGAAAGCTTTCCAATCCGACTCGGGGAACTCATGGTTCGACAGCTTGGCCAAGCTCTCGCCCAATTCTCGGCCACATAGGCGCTTCCCCAAATGGCAGGGGGCGGCGGTGATTCGCCGTAGGCGTCTTCGATAACCAAAACCGAAAGGGTTTAGCACGCTGGGCACCCCTGTGGCAAGCCAACAAGGGGCGGCGGATCTTATGGCCTTCGGCCCATCCCGCGACCGTGCTGGGGCTGGGTTGTGGTTATGAAGCCTATGGGATGTTTGTGGTGATCTCGTGGGACGCCTCTCGGTGGCCTCTTGGAGGCAATTCTGAAGCCTCTTAGGGGGCTGTTTTGGGGCCTCTTGGGGCGTCTTTGGGGCCTCGTGGGGCGTCTTTTGGGCCTCTTGGGGGCCTCTTGAGGTCTCTCGAGGCCACTTGGAGGCCTCTTGGGCCGTCTTAGGGTTTCTTGGGGGGCTCTTGGGCCTCTCGGGGCCTCTCGGAGGCCTCTTGATGCGTCTTGGCGGCCTCTTGGGCCGTCTTCGGGCCATCTTGGACGTCTTGGTGCAATCGTTCGTCGACTCGTGGCCCTCTTAAGCCGTCTTGCAGGCCTCTTGGGGCCCTCTTGGCCCGTCTTGGTGCCTTCTGGGGTCCAACACAAATCATGCGACAAGATGCGACGGGGCCCAGGGGGCACGCCGGGGACCCCAGGGGAACCGCGGGAAGCCCCGGTAGATTTGAGAATGAGGGGTCCAGGTCCTTAAGAGATTCTTCAGCTATGAGGACTGGGGCTCAGAGGACGAGGCAAAGGACGGGGCAACCGCGGGACATCCACAGGACATCCGCGGGACAAACATGGGGAAACCACGGGACAACCACGGGACAACCACGGGACAACCACGGGACAGTCATGCGACAACCTCGGGATGGCCACGGGGCAACCGAGGGACAACCACAAGTCAACTACACCGGACGACCGCAGGACAACCACGGGACAGCCACGGGACGCCGATCTCACAATTCATCGGTTGCGTGATCAATCTACCAAATTCGTTCTCAACCGGGTAACCGATCGGTCGATATCACGCTGTATCGGCCCCCATTGTCTCATTGCGTATACCAGTCTCATCGCAGATACGTGAATATCACAATCAAGCAATCTATCGATCTCACTGTCCATCTATCGGTTTTGCTATCTATGCAGCTGCCTGCGCCAAGCCCCGCCGCGCTGGCCTAGCATCAAGGGTGGCCAGTATCCCTGATGCTGATGTTGATGATTCTCGTGATCAGAGTGAGGGGGCCGAACGGTCATTCACTGTCCCTGGGTGCGTGGCTGATGTGGAATTCCGCGGTGCGGATTCTTGTTGTTGTTGTTTGTTGTTGTTGTTGTTTGTTGTCGTCGTCCCACCCGCAACCCGCCCCGCGACCCACCCGCGACCCACCCCGCGACCCACCCCGCGACCCACCCGCGACCCACCCGCGACCCACCCGCGACCCACCCCGCGACCCACCCCGCGACCCACCCCGCGACCCACCCCGCGACCCAACCCGCGACCCACCCCGCGACCCCCCCGCGGCCCACCCCGCGACCCACCCGCGACCCACCCGCGACCCACCCGCGACCCACCCGCGACCCAGCCGCGACCTACCCCGCGACCCACCCGCGACCCACCTTCGACCCAAACCACGTTCAAGGTACAAACCACAATTTTCGGCGCCTGCGGCGGGCTTTTTTGCATTCCTTCCAATTGGAGAGCCCGCGACACATCCCGTGACCAACTCGCGACCAACCCGCGACCCAAACCACGTTCAGGGTACAAACCACATTTTTCGGCGCCTGCGGCGGGCATATTTCGCATTCGTTTCAGGTGGAGAGCCCGCGGCCCACCCGCGACCACGTTCAGGGTACAAACCATATTTTCGGCGCCTGCGGCGGGCATCCTTTGCATTCGTTCCCTGTGGAGAACCCGCGGCCCACCCGCGACCCAAACCTCGTTCCGTGTACGAACCATTTTTTTTGGCGCTTGCGGCTGGCTGCTTTTGCATTCCTTCCAGGTGGAGGCGGAGAGCCCGCGACCCACCCGCGACCTAAACCACGTTCACTGAACAAACCAACGCCGCACAAGCGCGGCGGCGGATTCTTGCATGCCGTCTGAGCCCGCAAGGACCTCTTCACGCCCCGCACATCCACGCCAGCCCGTCCAGCAACTTTGCCCTGGCGAGTTGCCTTGATCAGAGAAGGCGGGAAGCATAAAGTGGAAAAAAGGATTGCGTTGCAGTTAGGAGGGGGAGGAGGGGGAGGAGGAGGACGAGGAGGGGGAGGATGGGGAGGATGATGATGATGGACGACAATGGGAGGACGATGATGGAGGCCGATGAGGGGAAGGACGACGATGGGAGGACCATGATGAAAAGACGAGGGGGGGGAGAGGGAGGACGAGGAAGAAGAGGAGGAGGAGGAGGAGGACGAGGTGGAGGAGGAGGATGACGATGACGATGAGGACGAGGAAGAGGAGGAGGAGAAGGAGGAGGAAGAGGAGGAGAAGGAGGAGGAGGAGGAGGTGGAGGAGAGCGCCATCGACAAGGGAGGTGGGGGCCACGAGGTCCGCCGGCTCGACGACGCCCGCGTCGCCCGCGCCCGCCCCCTCACTCTTATCCGCAATTGCGGGGTGCTACGTAATGATCTGGCTATACTAGAAGGGTCTCGGAGCAGAGCTCGTCCAGCTACTTCGCATTCGACGAGCGCGCCCCCAGACGCGGCCCAGGCCCCCAGGGGGCAGCATGACGATGATGATGGTGGTGCTGGTGGTGACGATGACGGCGACGATGAGGAGTTGGAGGAGGAGGAGGAAGAGGAGGAGCAGGAGGAGGAGGAGGAGGAGGAGGACGACGACGACGACGACTGTCACCTACGCCGCTTTACGTCTCCACTTCTTGAGGAGCTCTCATGGGGCTCATTTGGGCCCGTAGGGCTGTCTTGGGCTGCTGTGGGGCAGTTTTGCGGGCCTCTTGGGGCCCTCTTGGGGTGTTTCGGGGCCTTAGGCTGTTTCGGGGTCTTTTTCGTCGTCTTGGCGCCCTCTTGGCCGTCTGGAGGTTCTCTTGGGGCTGTCGTGCGTGATGGTGTCGTTTGAGGCCGTCAGGGGGGCCCTCTCAGCCCTTCTTGGATCCCTCTGGAGGCCCTCTGGGGCCAGCTTGGGGCTCTCTTGCGGCCGTCCTGGGCCGTCTGGGAGCCCCGTTGGGCTCCTTTGGGCCGTCTTGGCGACCTCTTGGCCGTCTGGAGGTTGGGCCGTCGTGCATTTTGGTGTCGTCTGAGGCCGTCGGGGGCGCCCTTTCAGCCCGTCTTGGATCCGTCCGGAGGCTCTTTGGGGCCAGATTGGGGCTCTCTTGCGGCCGTCCTGGGCCGTCTGGGAGCCCCCATTGGGCCATCTTGGAGGCTTCTTGTCCAGTCTTGAGCTGCCGGAAGTCCGAAAAGACGAGAATGCGAAACACAATCAACAACACACGGGGCATATATGATGGTGGCCTTCTTGGGCCCCACTGGGGGTCCTCTTGAAGTCATCTTGGGCCGTCGAGGGGGCCTCTTAGGCCGTCTTGAGGCCATCTTGAGCAGTTGTTGGGCGATCTTGGGCCGTATTGGGGTCTTATTGGATCAACTTGGCGGCCTTAGTGGTCTGCTTCGGTCGTCTTGGAAGATCGGGGCAGTAGGAGCGCGCATCCGTTGCTTTTCACGAGGGACTCTGAAATAGGGGTTCAGAGGATAAATATAGATAGCGAGCATAGCGAGTATCCCGTGGGTGTCTGGCTCAAGACGCCGGCGCCCTATTTGCATGGATTGCCTGATTGGCAAGCTCCTCCAACGTAGTTGGCGCGTGGGAGGCGTACCAGGCATTCCACTTCACCACCCGAGAGTAATACGTAGTGCATCGCATGGTGTGCGCAAATATCTCCTTCAAGTCTGCCTATTGGATCCCCTGCGCGCGACGTTCTCCTTCCCATGCGCGCACGCGAAGTATTGTTGCCTTGCATGTAGCCGCCAATGGACGAAGACGGCGGGCTAGTCCAAGCTCAGGGCCATGGTGAAGGTCAGACGGGTCGCACCATTCCCCGGGTCCTGGCGCTACCTGTCGAACCGCCCGCTCCTCCAGCTTGGGCGTTTTTTCCAGTTGGGCGGTTTTTCCAGCGACATACAGCAGCACCAGGAGCACGTAGACGTTGTACGCCTGTAGCGCGGGATGGAGGCCAGTCTCGCTCCAGGGCCAGCCCAGCAACCGTGACTCATACTTGGCAATAGGTTTCTGCCAGGAGCACAATCCTTTGCCTGGGTCGATTAAAGAAAAACCCAAGCACTTGCTCGTCGAATCCCATTCACTATGCGGCATGGTCGGGTCAAGAATCAACCTCGCTTTGATGCTCTCGTGGCCCTCCTCCCACAAAGGTATCGCCACTGTCTTCGCGAGTTTGAGCACCAATCCAGACAGCAAGGAACATGTGTTCAACACTAAACACCCTCCGCGCATCCCTGAGCCAAGACTGCAAGACCATCGCCGTGTCATCGGCAAACGCACGCGTAGTCGCGGTTTCGTGCCGGTGAGCGAACACTCGCAGCAGTCCGTCGGAGGCCAATGCAAATAATAGCGGAGACAGAGGGCAGCCTTGCCGTATGCCTGCCGTCACTGGTACCCGTGCGCACAGTTGTCCGTGGACTACCAAAGTTCCCACCGTATTGTGGTATAGCGACTGTAAGACGCCCATGACCGTGCTAGGCAGGCCTGATGCTGCTGCAGCTGCCATCAGGTAGGTCCGGGAGACACTAAGAAAGGCCGAAGCATCATCATAGAGTACAATGGCGGGGTCGTCGTGCAGCAGGGATGCGCACATGGCCTCGCGCTCTATCTCCACGACATTGCGCAACATAGATCTTCCTTGAATGAATCCCCGCTGGTGCGGGCTGACTGCTGGCGAAATGACCAGTTCCCACCTCAATCTGTAAGCACTTGCTACAAGCAGATGTTGGTGCCGTCGTCGCCTGTACGCGAGGGTCCTTTGGGGAGGCACACCAGCAAAGACTCGTTGAAGGCGTCATGCTCGGGTACACCTGCGGTGAGGCCGCCTTCCAAGAAGCGCCCGGCCGCCCAGAGCAGATGAGCGCCCAACGTGCCAATGCGTCTCCAAGCGGCAAACGGGACACCGTCCGGCCCTGGCCGGGAATTGCCAGCAATACGCAGGGCACGAATGACATCCCAGGTCCGCAATTTCCATGCCGCAGGGGCGGCTTCGACGCAGCCCGCCCCCGCCTGTCTGGAATACCGTAGCCAGCCCTGCAGTTTGTCAGCATCGACGTCCTTGTTCCGAAAGACGCAGGACCAATGTTCACAAAGTAATTCTGCGATATGCCCAGAATCCGTGTAAACTTCTCCAGCGTCAGATTCCATGGCATCCAAGCCCGTGTTTTGTGTATTCCGGTCAATTTCGCCAAACAGCTGTTGAGTGAGTTCCGCTGTATCTGCAAAGTGTGTCCGTCCGCGTTGTCGGAGTTCCTCTGTATGTTCCGCATGTCACGCAAGATCTCGTCTTTAACGAACTTCGTGGAAAGTGTCTTCAGGTTCAGGAGGGCGCCAGCGAAGCTCGCCCTAGAGGGGAGCACTTCCTTCACCCATTCGTTCGGCAACCTGCTCTTCAATTTTTGGGTGGTCGAAATGATGCCCGGTTCAATGTTGCCGATCAGCCAGAAAGCAGTAGTTGAGGACGTGGGATCATGCCCCAAAGTAAGATGATTTGCCTCCCAGAGTATCCACCATGGCCTGGCATACGACATGCATGGCGCGCTTCATCACCGAGAGGGCACGAATTGTATCCGTCGGTTGGCCCTCCTTTGTGTCAAGTCGCATCTGCTGATGGCATTCCCGCGCGACACGCTGTGGCCAGTCTGGGTGTCGCAGAACGTGTTCGGGCATGGTCTGGACCTTCCCGTTGGGGTCGGTAACCCGGTGACCATATGATACAGGCCGGTGGTCAGACGCATTTTTTGGCCAAGCCAAGGCTGCGGCAAAGAAAGGGGACCTGAAGAAATCCGACGTGTGGTGTGATGAGATGTGTAAATTCTGTCAAGACGCGATCGGTTCGTCTCCGACCTACGGGTCATGGCTGGTTGATGCAGCTCCACCAGAGCCATGGGTGTGCCCACTGTGTCTTTCCAGTGCGTCTCTTCACGTGAATCTCGGTGGCCAGTAGGCATTTGATATTCCAAACAGAAGCGATCAATATCTTTGGTCACCCAATTGAAATCACCGGCGACTATCCAGAAGACGCCAGGGCGCGCGTGGACCAAATCTCGAAGGTGCTCCCGCATCCTTGCCCGGTCCGCTGCTGCACTGTGTCTTGATGGAAAATACGCAGTAACCATTGACATATCACCCATTGGGCCGCTCATGTGTAATGCCGTCAAACCAGCCTGGCAGAACCGCTTCCCAACACGTTCGAGTCAAATAATGAAATTTATTCAGGAAGGCCTTCTACACGAATAGCGCCAGACCTCTCTGTTCCCGAGTCCCATGTGACCAGAATGCCTGGATTTCAGGCGGACGCTCAAATGCCGCAGACGATCCAGGCGTACTATGTGTTTCTTGCACGTGTACAAGGTCATGATGTTGCACTCGCCTGTACAATTGCTGTCGCTTGCGATGCTGCACGCCCACATCATAGGCTAGCAATCCTGCGGCATTCCACGTGGCACCCTTGTAACCCCCAGAAAAAGGAAGTTGAGAAGGGCGTGAACCAGCTGATGTCGATCGGTCTGGCCCCCATAGAGGAGGCGCGGCGTCAGGCGTCGGAGTGGCGTCTGGCGTCGGAGTCGCAGTATCGAGCATGCTTGTCGGGGGTCGTCTTGGGGGGTAGGGATAGGGGTAACTGTGCTCTCGCTTGTATTGTCGTGCATTCTCCGGCATGCACAACGCTACTGTATTCCACACGCTGCATACTAGACGCGGTCCGTCAATTAGTAGTATGGTTGCCCCTTGGCGGAGAGCCACCAGGATTCGGGACAACTCCCAACACCCTGACGTCTGCATTGTCGGGACGGGGGGAGAGGTGGGCAGGCATGTGGGAAGAGGCGGGTGTCGGCGCATGGGGAGGGGCGGAGGCGGAGGACGCGGGCGGAGGGGGGGGGACAAGGTACATGGGTCCTTTGTCTGTCGGAGGCACGCCTCGTCGTGGAGCCTCTCATCGACGTAGCGGGGGGCGTCCGGCTCCGCGACTCCCCCGCGAACCTTTTCCCGTCGCGTGTTGGCCGTGCTGCGTGCCCCCGTAGTCTTGACTGACCCGCACCCTGAGCTTCTGGTACCAGTCGCCCCGCTGATGCAGCAACCATTCAACATATTCGCGATTGCCCAGGTAGTCGCTGGAGTCGGAGCTACCATCAGCACACCACCATCCCATTGGCCGTCGTGACCACGGACTGGTGCAAGCTGCCCTGGTTGTGGTTCAGCGCCCAAGGGGACAGCGGTCCAAGTCACAGAAGCGACCGAGGCCACTTTAAACGATATCCAAGGCGCTGGGTCCCAGCCGATGTCGCCCTGGATCTGCACGTGGATTGTATTTCTAGTTGGACCGGCTTGGCCATCTCAGTCCCGTTGTAGAGCTGCCACACTGGCGGGGGCAAGTCTCTGCGGCAACGCCCAAGGACGCCCTCCCCGAGTACTTCGTCTCCAACTTAACTTCAGTGTACGGTCATCGCTGTTCGATTCCCCTTGATGAGTCAGCAAGCTTTCCCATTTTGCTTTTCCGTGGTAGTCATGATCGAACCCCGTCTGTGCGTTAGCAATATCACCAGGTCGTAGTACTCAGGGTAGGCCGCCAGCGCCTCTGGCGAGGAATAATCCACCAGCGTCGCAGCAGGATCTTCCAGCCTGGACGTGTGGCCAATCACTGCTTGCTGCACATGCTGGATTGCTTGTCGAATCCGCCGCACAAGGATTGCCACCTCCAACTTGCCCAAACCAGCACGCGTATAACCGTAAATGGCCCTCCTGCGGCTGTCCTGGTCCGAGGGGCTAGTCATCGGTCGACTCCAGTGTAGAATCGAGTCTGCCTCGAGGGTATAAATGCTGTTGGTGATGGCGTCCTGGGCCTCGATGGGGAAGTCGATGAAGAGCGCGTCAGATGGCGACATACCTATCGGTGGTTCGGTCCAGTGTGCTGTCATAGGAGTGGGGAGCTCGTCGCTTCCCTCACCAACGGTAATCATAGCCAAATGTTGTTCAGAGACTCGGGGGCAGTAAGTCCCATCGATCACGATCCGGACAGGCGGTTCGAGAAGCAGGATGTGCTCAATCTTGCGTTGGTGGTCTCCTGATAGAACCGGTGGTGCCCAATAATCGCACACCGCGCTCGGTGAGAGGCCGCCTGGGAGAATCGGACGCGAAAAAATCAGCGACACCTTGAGCTCTGGGTTCGTTTTTCTGGCTTCCTTGATCAAAGACATCACCCATCCCAAAACTGCAGTGTCCTCAGGAGCTCAGCGAACCCAGCGCACGGGACTCATACTGAGGAGTTTCGCAGCACCTTGATGCATATCCTTGCAAATGGATTCCTGCAGACTCCGCGCGTCCGTCATTGACATCAAGTGGGGCATGTCGCTAAGTTCCAATCGTTGGTGGTTGGAGCAGTGGAGCGCCACCTTGATGGTCTCTCTCGGTAGCACGTGCGAGCCGAGAGCGTCGAGGAATGGCTTCTCCACCTCGTGGTATCGAGGAACTGGATCAGGCAAGCGTTTCCTCCGATGTTTGCTCAGAGTGGGAAGAAGATCGACGCATTTCGTTCCGTCCTCCCGGAAGCTCGCCGTCCAGCTCCCGCATTTCCTCTCCAGCTCAGTGCTGCGATGTCGTTTGCCCGCGGCCTCCAGCAACGCGACGGCAAGTCGCACCTGAGCCTCTATCAGCGTAGAATCGGGCATGGGTTCATGGCCCCAGCTAATTCCAAGTCGTTCCCATGGCCGACGGTGGCCCATATTGAAACCAATAGCCGCCAGCCCTTGTAGTAAGGCCTCCTCCGGTGTAAGATGCGATGTCGGCATGACCAATGCGAGGGAAGAGGTCACGGGCGTGCCAGTGTGACCTTTGACGGAAAAGGCCGAACGGCGGCTCCGAAAGGGCACGCAAAATTGGTTTGCTCGACGTTTGCTCGCCCAGGACGGTTTCTGCCCGAAGATGCGGATCCGACGCAAAGCATCCAGATGGCGGCTCGCGGGGCTGCCTGGGCCAACGGCGAGGCGCATCCATAGAGATCTGCAGCGGCTCAAAGGCCTTGCCCCGCCACGAATACGGGCGGCACTGTTGAGCACGCAGTTCAATCGATGGACTACCGACCGACGCATGACAGCCCTTCGCGCATTTAACGGAGGTTGCCGGATGGGGTGCCCGCGGGGTGCCCAGGATTCTCGAACACTGCGCCCGTTGCAATGTCATCCGGCAGAGGGCCGAGCGGAGGTTGCCAGGCACATCGCCGCAGCACGCGAAGGAGCAGTGGATGCTTGCGACCAAGATGACCGACGAACAACTCGGGAGAGCTGCCATCGTAGTACACGTTGCATATCGCACCACCCAACACATGCGCCACGCTACTGTCCCGACATCTGATTATATTCGCCACTACATGAACCAGATGCTGCACGAGGCGACCAGGGACTCCAGCAATTTGCGGGCGGCCGCAGGCGGGGCGTCGACGCCACGACGGCGCAGACACCAGGCCACGATTGCAATGAGCGCTCGGTGATGGGTTTCGATGGCGTGAACGACTTCTTCGTCGCCTCCTTGTTCCTTGTCTTCACCCTCGCCCAGCGTTGAGTCCTAAATTTGTGATATAGAGCATGCGCCACGCATGACAGCGCGCCGCCGGCTGCCGTTTGATCTCTAGGGGCACCTTTTGCCATTGCGCTAAAGCGTGTCATAATCACACTGGCAGCGGGGCTGCAACGCGATCCCCGTATCGTACCACTGCGCGCTCGTCTCTTCATGGAGAGCAATCGCCTTAACTTGCTGCGCAGTTTCCCTCGCAAGGGGACTGCGCCTTGCCTTGCCTTGCCGCCATGGCGCTGTCTTCTCTTCGCCATCGGTTGAACGCAGGCGCATGGACGCGACCAGAGACGAAGAGTGGCTCTTTCATCTACGATGGCACGGTGGACAACTTCCACGAATGGGAAGTCCGCACGGAGATGCGCATGAGCGCCGCCTTGGCCTCAGTAGACTCCGAGACGGGGGAACCCCAGCAGCGCGTTATCACCGCCGCTGTCAATGAGGTTGTAGACGGCCTCAGAGGCGACGCATTCAAAATTGCCACGGCTATCGGTAAAGACACGCTTCTGACGCCGAAGGGAATCGATCAGCTTGTGCTGGCGATTCGCACTCACTCCTCCCCATGAAGGCTCAGGAAGCCAGGGTCCTGTTCCAGGCGGGGCAAAGACCTTGCGGACCATTGCCCCGACAGGGCGGTGAGTCGATGGCCTTGTGCATTTCCTGCAGGAAGCGCCGGTGGAAAACTTTGTCTCCAAGCTAGATCCTAAACTTGCGATGAGTGACGACATGATTGGATCCCTTCTGTTGGACCATGCAGGCCTTTCACCCTCGGAGAACCTGATGGCGCTGACGTCCACAAGGAATGCGGCAACCGTCGACAAGATCAAGGACGTCTTGAACTTCCAGCGCGGCCACATTCACACTCGTCAACAGGCCAAGGGCGGGCCCAACAAAGGATCCAACCCTGCGGCGCGGGCGCAACGCAGGCCCAGAAACCCCGACCTGAGCAAGGGCGCGGGCAAGGTGCGCCACTCTAGGCCGCCGCGCGACCACCGCGCTGCAGACGACGGCTTGCGCGAGCAGGGGGGGCGCTAACCTGAGGAGTTGAGCCCCCGTGAATATTGCGCGCCCGGCAACGCACCAGAGCGCGTCTGGGGCGACGCGGCCTGGGGCGACTACGCTGAGGAGCACGCCTGGGGCAGCGAAGAATCGCGCGCCCACTGGGCCCCCGCCCAGGGGGATGACGAGCTCGACGTCGAAGCGGTCGACGCAATGATTAAGGCCAGGTGCGCCGAGGAAGAAGCTTCCGACGTGGCCCAGGAGGGCCCGGTGGCCAACCTCGGCACCGAGGGGAGGGGCAAGGGCAGAGGGGGGGGCGGAGGCAAGGGCTGCAACCGCGCGCCTTGGTCTTCCAAGGGCAGCGGCAAGGGGGCGCCGAGCTTAGCAGATCGCAGAAGGCAGCTTCAGGAGATCAAGAAACATTCAACATGCGAAACCTGCAACGACGTTGGCCGCTGGTCCGGGGGCCCTGAGTCCATGGGCAAACCCAGGACAGCAATGGTAGCGTTTACTGGAGAGCGACAGATCCAGTTGCGCGAGGACGATGGCGAGAAGGAGTTCGCATCTATCGAGACCGCATTGTCATATTCACTCATCATCAGAATCCAGAGAGCAAGGGGGAGACGATGATTGTTGTTTCTGATGGTTATCGCTTCTGTTCTTCTTTATCATCTCGTGTCGCGCGTCGTAGAGCGCGCTCATGCGACGGGGGGAATTGCGATGGTCAGTGTATTTTGCAGAGCGGACACGCGCAGAGTCATGCTTTGCGAGGAGCGTCTTGAGCAATCCAAAGCTGTTGTAGTTCAGGGACCTCCAGAGAACGACCCTCAGACCTCTGCGGTGGCTGGAGGAGAGATTCTTGGGTTCATGGCCGTTCGATCGAGAGCGTCTCGATGACTTGCGTTTCCGACGAACGCTTTCAGGCGGAATCTGCTTCAGATCCGACCTCCGTTCCTGGTCATGATGCCGTGTTTGCCGCGGGGCAGCGCCCGTGGCCCAGCTGCGGTCGCGCCCCCAAGACGACGTCAGACTTCGTCACGTGGGGTCGCGGGGTCAAGAAACCGAGCGAGGATTTGTTTCAGTTCTTAACACGGGTGGATGATCGTGTCGCTCAGAAAGATGACGGTGGCTGAGTCAAAATGTATTGTGCGAAAGTTTCTAGTGACAAAGTTCCACCTTCTTCTAGTTCTTCTTCCCAGAGCAGCAAGCCACTAGATCCCCCGTTGCCTCATCCGGGTGCTCGCGGTTGTAAGAATTTCTCGGGGGCCGTCTCGACGGTTCGCTTCGTTGCTCGCGCGCGTAAAGATTGTGGGCGCCAGACCAAGAAGGAGCGGCGCGAGGCGCTGTGCTCTCCGGGCGAGCGTCCGCGCGACCGCGTGGACAATAGGGGCAGCGCGCCCGATGTTGTTCGCACGTCTGGTCGTCAGTGCCGGATGCACATTTGCGAGCAGTCTGGAGAGCTCGCTCAGCACAAGAAGGCCACTGCTAAGAAAGTTGACCGCGCTTCCAACCTCCAGGCGGAGGCAACCGAACATATTATCGGGGGGTGATCCTCGCATCACCTCTAAAGAGCTCAAAGTTGTGTTGAGCATGCTCCCAAAGCGTGCTACGTCGATCTGTCCGGACACGGGCGACATCGGCGCAGGTGAGTTGAGTTCTTTGCTCCGCGATTGCGTCGCCGAGGTTGCAGAAAGCGCCCTTGCCGGGTTCATGGGTCCAGCATCTTCTGCATCGGCCGATACGTCGGCGATATCTAGACCTCGCGCGATCGGTGTCTGTAAGGACGAAGGTGCATGGGCGACTTTAGATGGGGGGTGTAATTTTTGTTGCCGCGGTAAGCATGGGCTCTCAACGCAGGAGATAAGTTCGAGAAATTCGGTACCTTTTCGAAAATGGGTTCGCAGAGAGCGCAAACCAACAGCGGCATCGGGGGCCGGGCCGGTAGTTCGACAACCGGATAGAAAAGCTTCCCGTTCCGTATCGCCGTTTCGCATGGTGCCGTGAGTGGTTGCCTGGGCTCTAATCAGTTGAAAGATTCGGATCATGTTCCTGTTGTGCTGTCTCTCCAAGCGCAGGCGTCTCTTGGTCTCGTGAAAGATCGCGCCGGGGGTCGCGCCATCCTGAGCCAGGAAGGCGACATGGAGACGTGTCGTTGTGCTCGTTCTGGTATTCTTCTAGTTCGCCTCGATCAGCTTGATTCAGGTCACACTGCTGATTATATAGATCACGCCGCCTGCGACCAGCCGTGCTGCGCCGCGCTCCACAGCATCGTCGATCCTTTCAGTGGCGACGAGGGCGTCCGAGTCGCTACCATGGGGTTTCCCGAGGCCGCGGGCGCTCCCCCGCAGCCGCAGGGTGCGAAGTTCGCTGCGATCACGTTGCGCGTGGAGAACTTTGAGCAGGGTCCTACAGCTTCTGGTTCAAGCATGCTTTCGGAATACATCCGCAGCCACTTTCGTTCCAGTCACGTGCCCTCCACCAGGGGCCGCGAAGGCAATATCATAGTCGATGCTTCGTGTGAAGCTGACGAGAAGATGCTAGAGTTTGACAGGTACATCTTGGTCGACACGAGGACATTCAATGACCCAGCGTCGACGCGTCACATCGGCCGCCGCCTGAAGATTCTGAGGAATCCGGCTTGCAACGCGCGCTTCCCACACATCGCGGAGCACGTCGCGATGTATTTGGCCACATGTTCTTCCTCGGAATCGGCATGCATCGTCTCGATCTGCAAGTCGAGCAGGCATCGCTCAGTCGCTGTTGCCCATGCCATCAAGCAGCTCCTCAAGAGCAGTGGCCATCGACAGTACTTCAGCCCACTTGAACAGCCACGAGTGGGACGCGAGGACCTGCGGGGGAGGATGCGACGACTGCATTCATAAGAGTGAGTGGGCCTAGGACATGGCGAACGACGCCACTGACAAGATGATCTCGCTCATCGCCACTTTTGAGAAGGGCGCCGCGCCGCCACCTGCCCCCATGGGCAAGCGAAGGGTCTGTTAGTATAGAGAAGGTCATGCAACAAACGTTGCGACACATATTCTGCGTATCTGTGCATATGCGGCCTGGCAAATCGGCGCGGCATCATCGCGACGCCAAAGGGCGTCGCGGACTCGAGCCTTTGGCCTGGAAACACGAAGCGCACGATTACCCATACCATGAAGTTCTGCAGCCAGTCACTGTGTTCTGGGGGTGCACGGACGCGCAAAACATTGTTCAGCTAATCGTTAGTTGGCGTCCGCCTCGAACTCATGCCCCTCCCCCCGCCTCTTCCAAATACCCCTTCGCTATGGCCCCACCCTCCTCATGCCCCTCCGACTGCCCCGGTCCTCATCATGCCCTTCATCCACGCTGCTCCCCCCCATGTGCCAATTCGCGTCGTTCCTCGTCGTCCTCCTGCGCCGGATTCGTTCCCCCGTCGTCTACATGCCCGCCCCCCTTCCCATCCTCTACGCCCTAATGCACATCATGCCCCCAACTTCTGCCCCCCCCCACCTCCCTCGCCCTCGTGATGCTGACACCGATGATGCAGATCCTCCTGGGCTCATTTCCTCCGCTCTCGTCCAGCCCCGTTCATCCTTGGCCCCTCGGCCACCCCCCCTATCGAACCCCTTCCTTCCCGCGGCCCACCATCCACCCCCCGCGGTGCCTTTGCATGCCCAGACCGCGGCCCCCTCCTGGACCAGCCGGGAGACCCGCGGAAACTCCCGCCCATAGACCGCTCCAGCGAACGGCGCGCAACAAATGCACAGTTGGAGACACGAACTGTGCATTTCGACCGCGCACGACGCTCCCCCTGGACCAGCCGGAAGAGAAACGCGAAAGTCCCCGCCCATTCAACACCACCCGCGAGGGACACACTCCAAATACACAGATGGGAACGAGATCTGCGTACACAGATCACACCGCGATCTGTGTAAACAGCGGGCCCACACACGAAAGTACACAGTTGAAGACACAAGCTGTGTACACATATCACACCTTGATCTGTGCATTTCGAAAAGGTAAACGCTCGCCACCTCGAGGGCGCCCCGACTTTGCCAGCCCAGAACCGAGGTTGACATGCCCAGTTGGGGTGGAATGCGAATACACACTTCCCCGGCCCAGGGCGCCCCCGAGAGAACCGCAAATGCGCGCTTCTGTGGCCCAGGGCGGCCGCGGTGTAACGCGGCGCCAAAGCGGCCCCCAACGGCCCGAAGACGCCCCAAAAGGCCTCGAAGGACCAAACGGAACGCCGCGCAGCAGTCCGAAAACACAAGAGATGTCACATGTCACGGACCTCTTAACAATCCAAAATTCCACGCGTCGCCATATAGACCACTGCTCCGGCAGGGGGGCGGACCTTGCCGCAGGCACATATAAATTACACGTTAGCGATGCGACTGTGCTCGGCGGCCGTGCAGCCCGCATTTTGGGTGCGCCCGGCACTCTCGCACTGGCAATCCCCTCTGTTTGGTTGCGCCGCTGTGCTCGGATATCGAAACAGCATTCACCGCTGACGCGGGCACGCGGCACCAGGGACTTCATTTTTCGAACGAGGAGGGCGGGCGAGGTAGGACGACGGACGGTGGAGCAGGGAGGCAAAGGGGAACGAGGAATAACAAGGGAGGTGGGAAGGGGCGCCCCCCCGCCCGAGCCGCGGACGCTTTCGACGCCATCCAGGGGAGGGAAGAAAGGAAGGGGAACGGAGCAAGGGCGAGGGCGACGACGGGAAGCAACTGTCCCGGGTCCGCATATAGCCATACGTCTGCGACTCGGGTGCGCGCGCTTTCTTCGAGGCACTTCAAGCCGGACCCATGCTGAATTCACTAATTCCTCAAAGCTGTGTAAACACTCTGTCCTCTGTTCCCTCTCCTACACAACGGCCTCATAACAGAGGGGCAGTGGATTCCAAAGCCTCGACGGGGCTAGGCTAGTTCGTCGCGAGGAGAAGCGCCCCCGCCACAACGTCCACGATGGGGTCGATGACGAGGACGTCGCGAAGGTGATCAGGGGTCATATCAGGGCGACGTTTTCAACGAGGACGGCTTCATGAACAAATGATGGGCAGGCATCGCGGTCGCGAGCTGCAGTTCTACCTGCGCGCGTGCAACGAGGATGGCCGCAATCCCGCAGACTATGAAGTTCGTCAGATGGGCCAAGGAGTGCGCCGCCGCTGGTGCTTCCCCGTCGCCCCCAGGCGCAATTTTTGCGAGCGGTTCTGGCGCAGCTTCGTCTTCGGCGGGCCCGGGCCGCCCTGGGCGCGAGCAGCGCCCGGCGTCGGAACAGGAGGGCCCAGCCCCCAATGCGAGGCCGCGCCTGGGCGCCGCCGCCAAGGGCAGGTTCGAGGGGAGCACGCCCAGAACCCCTTCTGGTGCAGATCGGCAGCCAGCCGCCGCGCTCAAGCCGAGGGCGCCGTCGGCGCCGCCTCCTGCGCATCAGATAGAGAAGCGGGCGCCGCCGCCGCCGCCCCCTGAGTCTCCAGAGAAGGCGACGCCGCTGCCGCCGCCCCCCCGCCGCCTGCCGGCATGGCAGGAGGGCGCCGCGAGGAGAGCGGCGAGTCTGACGCATCAGGGTTAACAGACAGGGACCTGAAGGTGAACGATGACAGGACCGGAGATCCAGTCGTGGACTTCGATCCGTTGGATGTTGGCAAGACTCAGTTGGAAAGTTCGCTGGGCAAATCAAAGAAGTGCAACGTCATCGCGCACGTCGATCCGAAGAGCTCCCCAAGCGATGGCGCGGTTGGTTGCGTCGAGGAGACCGACAACCGCAAATTGGTGCGCGTGAGTAGCAATGTAAATCCTTACGACACGCAGTTTCCGCCTGCCTGGCCCACATGGAAGAAGTCCACCATGGGAAGGAAGAAAACTCGCAGGACTGGGTGAGCGTCGAGGACCGGGCTGGCATGACGTCATCTCGCGATGCAGAGGCGTATGACAGGTTGGCTATATTCGCGCAGCCGCCGCGCATTCGCACTTCCAATGGGGCAGCATACCCGTGCACTCCTCTCACGCTGAGCGATCGCCAGATGACGACGACGGGGGCGAAGGCACGCAGCGAGCATTGCGAGGGGCGCGAGCAGATCGACGTTCAGGATGAGCTGATCTCGGCATGCGCTGCAGAGCTGAATTCCCCCAGCAAAGACGCCATGGACAAGGAGATCGTCGAGGAGGTGATCAGGGGCACCGATGCGCGCCGCGGACGGGTGGGCGCCAACCTGGCGGGCGCGTTGCTCTACGTGATCGGCATCGCGTTCAACTGCCCGGTCTCTTGCGACACGGTGGCGCGCCCCGAGTGGGAGAGCGGAATGGAGAAAGACATCGTCGAGCGCAATCTTGATCTTATCATCGCCAATACCACGCCATCCTGTTATAGTGCAGTCGATGCGTTTTTTTGTTCTCGGATTTGGCTCAATACAGAGGTCCTGTAACAACTACGTTTGGTTATGGCTCAACTTGCTCTAACTTCGAGGTTGCCGACGCTCTGAACTCCTACCTGGAGTCAGATGCGGATCACGAGTCAGAAGTTCTGAGATTATCTCAGAGATCTCGCTCAAAAGATCAGATTGGACAGGCTCGCGTTCACAGCCTTCCCTGCCGATGTTGCGGCAGAGAGAGGCCAATGCAATATGGGCGCGATCACCGATGATGACGACGTCGCCAGCGCTCCAGCAGAACGCCTGCGTGTCGAAGAACAAGACATCGGAGCATATTAACCTTCCAGGAGAACCGAGGCTCGAGGGGGCCAGAACGAAAGCATGGTAATATATCCCTTTCCACACATGGATTGCGACCAGGCGACTGCATAGGCAATCTGGACACGTGCCGAACCGTGTTCCAATCCAACTGTTGCGGATATGCTGCATGTCTTCTGGATGTATTGAAGCTGCGAAGAGTTGCAGATGCGAGCCTTGCGAACATCTCAAGCCGTTAGCTCAGACGCACAAGGTAGCTCTACCCAAGAAGTTGTGCTTCAACCGCGACATTGGCATCGGCTGCCAGGCGGCGAATGACAACGACGCACAAATCTATGCCTTCTTGAACATCGCGTGCCAGGAGGGCGCGCTTCAGCGTGTCATATTTGTCAGACGAGAAGGTGGAGCGCCGTCTTCTCGAGCATGTCTCACAGCACTCCAACAACACTGGTGTGCGTGGGCGGGCAAACCAATATGAGTGGCATTGGATCGTGGACTACACAACCGACGCGTATTCTTGCAATGGGTCAAGAGTCAAGGGATCGACCTCCGCGACGCTGGAGTCGAATCGCCAGAGCAGATGGGCCGCGCTGAGAGACGCGGGGGACTCTGGATAAACATATTCAAGAAGGTCGTGCATGATAAAAACGCCGTCGGTCTCGACGAGGTTATCTCGACAGCGTTGGAAGTTGATAACACTGAGGACGAGGTGCCACGAGTTGGTGGTTTCGCGCCTGCGCAGTGGGCGCGCGGACGACTGCCTCGCGCGCCTGAAAGTCATGTTGCCGACGAAGAAGCGTTCGACCTAGGTGCATTAGCAAACGTCGCCGAGGACGGAGCTAAAGAGTTCCCCCGCCAAGCTGCGATCCGCGCCTCTGCCAGAAAAGCGTTCGCAGAGCGCGACGTCGGGGGCGGGGCCGCGCGGGCCGCTCTCAGGAAAGTTTCGCCTCTGGCTGGCGAGTGCCAGGTCGGTGACGTAGCATGCTTTCGCCGAAGGCCAACAGACGGCGAGGTCACCGCCTAGTGGAGCACCGGATCAAGGATCGTGGGTTTTGGTAAGAACGCATGGATAATCACCGAAGGGGTACCCGTTAGTGTAGCTATCGATAGGCTTCGACCGTGCACAGCGGCGGAAGCATTGGCGTATGAATACATGTCTAGACACCGCGATGGAGGAGTCGAAAGGCATGCGTCTCCAGACGGTCAACAACAATATCGTTCGTAGACGAGCGTCGAAATCTGCAATAACCTCATCCAGCCGGACAGCCGGTGGCATAACCACCTTTAATGAAAGATAGCATGCTACCAGGAATCTCCGAAGATCCTGAGGTCATCGAGGCAGCATTTCGCCAAACTGAAGAAGACGATGACCATGGTGATGAATTTATCGCTCCTGCGCCGCCGCCAGCGCAAGGGCCATCGCAGGTGTCCTGGGCACCTTTGCAGAGATCATTGTTGGATGATGTTCTTCATGGTATGCAGATTCGTAGCGCAGCGATGCGCAAGAGAGTAGATAATGGAGAAGGCACAGCGGGGAGAACATCCGGTTCTATGTAAAAACCAGCTCCCGAACAGGCGGACCCGCTGTTCGAAGCCATGCAAAGAGCGGGCACATCGGGACCAGTCATGAATCTCCTCGAGAGCAGACAAGCTACGATGGCGGTGAAGCCACACGATTCACTTGTAAGATTCTTTTATGAGCGTGCAATCAACAAAACGCAATCGAAGAAGAAAACATTGAAAAAGTACCGGAAACATGGTGTACCATCGTGAATCAGCAGACGTTAAGAGTGGATTAAGACTTGCCAGACAGGATGAATGGGGAAAGTGGCAGACGTTTAGTGCTGTCGTACTTACAGATCCCGTGGAAGTACATAAGCCCCTCGACGAAGGATATCGTACGGTACCAACGCAATGGATCGATATTGATAAGAATAAGCACCTCCGCAGGCCGCTAGGGCCGCCGGTTGCGCCGCAGTGCAAGAGCAGCTTCGTCGCACGAGGAGACTTAGAATAATCGCTGGGCGCACGTGCGGATTCGCCAACATGCGAGCTTGAGGGCCTAAGGTTAATTGCGCCGTGGGCCGCAGGAACAAGGAAGACGCTGAAGTGCGCGGACATCGCATCTGCCTACTTCCAGGGGCAGGAGTTAGACCGCCTCATGCTGCTCAAGCCACCTCCCGATGGACTCGAGGGAGCACCGGGCGGGGGGGCTCCCATCGCGCGCGCGCCTGTCGACATCGGACAGGCACACAACTACATTTTGGGCGAGTGGATTAGCTTCTTGCGCGGATCCCCAAATTCCAAATTTACTTCTGCGACATCGTCTTACGTATTGGTTCGCCCGCCATTCGAGGGGAGCCGATCGCGCCTTTCGGCCTCGACGTCGCTTGCCAGTGTCAGCGCGGAATCAAGACTTGCGCCCCACGAGCGAATTGGAGGATGAGCGCAAGGTAAGTTTTTCAGCTGCAGGGGGGCGCGGGCGTCTGCCGCCGCGCAGGGGCCGGGGGCAATTGGGGAACGCCCAGGGAAATGGAGGGCGGCAGGTCGGGGAAAAATTGGCGAGGGGGAGGGCAAAGCAGCGGGCGGGAATGGGGGGCATAGTGACCAGGCGAGATGCTCTGATAGAGGGGGCGATGTGGGCGGGAGCCGCAGTTGGAATTCCTTCGGATAGCCCTGGGACGTTCAGACACATCCGCCTGGAGGCTGGCAGGGTGGTTCAGTGGCCCTTGCCTTTCTGACTCTGCGGGCGGGGCGCGACGACGCGCCCGACTTGCACCCCGCCCCTTTCGCCAGGTGCCGGTCTGCACGCGCTCGCCCCGCGCGAGACATCCAGCACGTTCAGAACAACACTTAGCCAGGCACTAGGTGTAGTTTTGCACGCGCTGGTTTCGCCAGAGACATCCTCACAAAACGGAGCACTTAAGAATTGCACCTAGCAAACGGGGCGGGGTGCATGTCGGGCGCCGCCACTCGCGCTCCCAACGGGCACCGCGCCCCGGCCGCTGAGCGCCGTTCTGTGCGTGCCCCTTTTTCGCGAAGCATCGGCCGCCCGCGCTGCCCATCGCCGAGGCCCCGCCCCCTGGGCCGCTCCCCGCCGACATCCCACATCCCCTGGTTCAGCGAAGCCAGCCGTATGTCTGGGGGCCTCGACCTCGCGCAGCCCGCTTCCCTCCCCCGCCTGTGCCCCAGCAGCAAATCCGCGATCCGACCCCCCGCGCTTTCGAGTTCTTCTTCGTGCCAGATTCCCCGTCCGAGGGTGAAGCGCTTGTTCGCGTTGTGATTTGTCTTGCGGTTGCCGCCAAGCCTCGTCGTCAAACATGGTGATCGCTTCCGCGCTTGACACGCGACGTCGTCGGCGCGACCATCGCCTTCCGTCGTAGGTCGCGAGGCGGCGTCCGTCCACCCAGACCGACCGACGCGCCAAAACTTATGATGATTGCCACTTCTGGTCCCCGCAACAGGGTGCAGTTCTGCTGCGTGTAGTTGTAGATGCGTTCGACGACAGCGCGCGCGAAGCGGGAAGAGGTCCATGATGCATGGGAGAAAATCTTCAGGATATTCGAAGCTCACGGACTCAGAGAGAAGCGCATCAAGTCAGCGCCATTCAGCATGCGTAGCGATCAGACACGAATTCCTGTGCGTTAGGAACACCTGTAGATGACCTTCTTTGGGCTGCAGACGCAGAAAGTCAGATGATCTTTGGTTCAGTGTTAGCAGCATTCGGTATTTGCGATTCATATCGGACAATTTCCGCCACTGCGGGCTGGAAGATGTCCAAGGCGCAGATTGCACCGTCAGTCTATCGGCCGAGGTAACATTGAGAACGTCGAAGCTGCATCCCATCCCAGGAACAGCCTTCTCTCCAGGAGTTGTAGCGAAGGAGATATATCTCAGCTCTGGTCAGTTGCGGGTGCTCTATCTTTGGTTACACGACAGTGCAAGCCTGAACTGCTGCATCGCGTGAACCGCCTGCAGTCTGCAGCGAGTCACGCGGAGGTGCCCCACCTCAAGGGGGCCAATCGCGTGCTGGCGGAAGCCGCGCAGTCCGCAGATCGCAGGTTTACGTTCCAAGGAGGTGCCGCGCTATGGGATTCAAATCTGGTAATTCGCGCAGTTGCTGACGCCAGCTGGGCAGGTGAAGATGATGTAGCCAAGGAACAGGTTGAGCCGCTCAGGTCACAGAGGCCAGGTTCAATGGACGTGCCGACCCTGGATTCAACGAGGGGAACAGCGACAGCGTTCACCCCATATGCGTGTCAAGCGAGGTCATCAGACGAGCATGTAAGTCTACGCTTCAAACAGAGACATTGGCATGTCTATGGGGTGTGGGGTCTGTCTGGCGCACGCATTCGCGCTGCCATCGCCGACGCGCGAGGCACGCCCGGCGCTGGGCATCAGTTCCCAACCAAGTGGGAAGAAAAGGCAGCTTTGACAATGAGACATTTGTGGATGACTGATTGTAAAGGCCTCGAGGAACATTTGATAGCGCCCACCATGGGGGAAACAGAAGACAAGCGTTTAAGTATATACCTATGTAGTCTGAGGCAGGAGAATTGGACCAATGGGCATGAAGAAGTTGAAATACTGCATTCACGCTTGCTTTGGCAAAATTCGCTGGATTGACACGAGTGTAATGGCTGTGGGTTCTCTTGCAAAAGCTATGCCTACTGATGGCCTGGTTAACATACTGTGTACAGGATTATATGATGTAGCTCTAGACCCAGAGTCGACGTTGAAGAAAGTAAAGAAGCAACTGGCGAGGCCCAGAGTGAACACAATCGCGGGAGGGAAGTGATGTTATAGCTCACCTTGAATCGATGTGATTATCCGGCAGGTAAGTGGGCCGTTTGTTGTTCCCGCCGCGTGGCCGATAGGGTCTCGTGCGCGCCGTCGTTTCTGGCCAGGGGGGCGCGATTTGTCCGCCGCCTGCTGGCGGGAATCTGGAGCTTCAGTTGCATATTTGGCCCGAATGGTTGGTCTACCTTTTCCCCATGGCCGGTTCTTTAACACCTTGACTGCTATCCCGATTGGGGATACTCTGCCTGCTGCCTCAAGAGGTTTACGGGGATCAGCGTGACTACGCGATCCCCCGGCTAGCTCGTGACAAAGTTTCACGGGTGTGATATAATATAGAGCATGCGTCACGTGTGACAGCGCGCCATTCGCTGCCGTTTGGCATCTAGGGGCCCCTTTTGCCAGTGCGCTAAAACGTATCATGATCACAACATTGTTTTCGAATATCGCAGGGGGTGCCTGCTTGATTTGATTTTTGATGCACCTTCGCAGATGGATCCAGGTCTCACAACGAGGTGTTTTCCGTTTCCTGTCAAGTTCGTCCGACGTTCCCATCGCCGTGGAATGCCGTCACGCTGGCGCCAGCAGCACGATGCGCCGCCGCACCGGCGCTGCCAGGACGATTCGCAGCAGCACCAGTGCATCCACCAGCACCAGCCTGACTTCTGACAACCTTCGCACCAAAGAGGCCCATGCGGGCGCCAAGCCGTTCGCCGACACCCGGGCCGACCAGCTCGCCGACCCTTGCGTCGTTCAGCTCACCGACTCCCGTTCCGACCAGCCCACCGACTCCCGCGCCGGCCAGCTCTCTGTCTCCCGCGACAACCAGGTCGCCGCTTGCGGTGCCTTCGTTTGTGAAGCTTCGGCGAGCCCTGGGTGCGACATATGATGTCAGTACTTGGCCAGCATCGACATCGGTGTCGATGCCAGTTTCCGACGCCAGCATCGACGCCGACATCAATAACAGCACCGACAACAGCACCGACGCCGCCAGGAACAGCATCGGCAGACGCGAACTCTACAGCACTTCTCGGGCAGCGTTGACAGACGCGAACAGCTCGGCGCTCTCATCGGACACGCGTCGACAGACGCGAACTCTACAGTGCTTCGGCACGCCGACAACAGCTCCGACGCGAGCATCGGCACACGCGAAGTCTACATTGCTTCTCGGGGATGGCGCCGTCACCACGACCAGAAACAGCCACCGCGACCGCGAACCTTCGTTCCGACAGAGTGCACCAGTAGTTCAGTTTTCCCAGCTTGTGAAACTAGCGCGTGGCCCGAATAAGGAACCATTGGAATTCCAAACCGCCTGCGCCATCGCCAGCGCCTGCGTCAACGCCGACGTCGGCACCGGTGCCAACAGAAACGCTGGCGCCTACTCCAGCACCAACGCCAGCGCCCTCACCAGCACCGACGCGATTCCCGACGCCGGCATGAACGCTGGCACCCACGACAGCGCATCCTCCAACCTCGATGCCATCACCGACGCGGGCACGTACGCTGGCACCAGCGCCAGCGCATGCACCAGCGCCGCTGTCAGCACCGACGTCCGCCACAGGGGCGGTCTTGGCCCCGATTTCGACATTGGCTCGCCCCTTCGACGCCTGCGCCGTTGATTTCGCCATCTCTGACTCGGGCTCCGTGTCTCCGG
Source organism: Prorocentrum cordatum (assembly GCA_963575745.1). Taxonomy (NCBI): domain Eukaryota; class Dinophyceae; order Prorocentrales; family Prorocentraceae; genus Prorocentrum; species Prorocentrum cordatum. The sequence continues at coordinate 225,942 of CAUYUJ010009102.1, read as the reverse complement.
CTCCAGTCCATCCTGCTCAATGACATTTTCGAGCAGTTCTTTTTCTTCTTCGACTTCTGACAGCCTTCCTATTTGTGGCTAAACATAAGACTTGGCTTTCCATATTTGTGTGCTTTTCTCCCCCCCTCCTCTTCCCGCTGCGCAGGTGCTCCGCGAATTGGCCTGCGGCGCCGCTTGCGTCTGGTAGGCCAGCCAGCTGGCACTCGGCCGCTCGACCCAGCAGGCCGCGCCCTTAAGGGCGCCGCGCGCTGGCTCTAGCGCTCGCAGATTTCCGGCTGTCTGGTCCGGCGATGGGCGCCAGGATGCATTGATTGTGCAATTTAGGTGTTTATTCGACTTGCAGATCTTTTGGCACTGCGCCTTTGTCTTCGTTGTCCGTTGTTCCTCCTCCTCCCTCGTCCGCTCTCCTTCTGCTCTGTTCTCGGATCGCGTGGGAGCATGGTGCTCTCGCCGCCGTTGGCGCCCGCGCCTGCGAGCTCTCGCCCTGCGCAGATACTGGGCTCCTAGGTAGGTTGAGTCCCTGATGCAGGCGGTCTCGCCCCGTCCGCTGCCCTATGCTTCTCCTCCCCCTGTTCCGCTTCTGGGCGTGTCTCTTTGTGGCTTGACCTCGGGCCCTGCCTCGCTGGGCTCGTCTCACCCGCAGTTGCCCCCGTAGTCTGCAGACCTTTGGTTGCGTTTCTCGCGCGGGCCCATGGGCCTCATGGCGCCCCCGTGCGTTCTTCAATCGCACTCTGTGGCGCAGATCCGCCGCGGGGTTATTCAGCGCATGCCAGCGGGGTCTTCGCTTGCAAAAAATGCATGGATTGCCCGAAGTTTCGGCAGTCCACTATCGCACCGGAAACAAGATCTGATCAATCCTCTGGACGGCGCCCCATCTCTCATCGATCTTCCAACCCATTGCCACATGGCCCACATCCTGCATTTTACATGGCAGCGGAGCTGGCCCCATTAAGTTGCGGTCAGCTCTGTCCATCGCAATGCTGCTCCACGGCGCGGCATGGCTCGCCGCCGACACCACTGCGACGTCAGAGCGTGACTACTGGCAAGCAGGAGGAAACGCCCGCAGCGGACACGCCATATGGGCCATGTCATCCATGGACGACATCCGTCTGACCCCTTCCGAAAGGCGCATACGCCACGGCCCTGCGCCACTACGGCCCAACCTATGGCGAATTTGAAAACGAGATGAAATATCCGCTTCCGTCGCGCGGATGCGCGGACCCCCATGCCTTTAATTAAACATGGGGGTTCCACAGGCAATCCGCCGCCTCACGGCGACGGACAATCATGGAACGACCAGGGCCACTGCCTACGATTCCGCATGGAAACAGCACTTGAAGCACATTGCTCTTGGTATTCTTCGGCTAGTCGTTGGCTGTGTAATAGGCTGCATGCGACGCGGTAGCCACGGCGACGGAGGCGACGACGCGACATGGGGCGCATCTTGGGACCGCTCAGCGAACGTATCGTTCCTCGAGTTCACTCGCGAGGCACATGCATGGCTACATTCCGCAAGTTCCCGTATGACCCCACAACAACAGGCTGCGCGCTTACCGCGTGGTCTGAAAGGGGTGGCACGTGCAATCGCGATGCGAATCCTGCCCCAGAACATCATCTACGGCGTGGCGATACAAGGGGCCCATGCGGACCCCGTTGCATATCTAATGTTTCCCCGAAGCGCCAACCTTGAGGATCTTGAGGACGAGCGACAGCTCACCTCGGAAACGGCGCCCGTAGACTTCAGGCCCGAGCCCGGCGAGGGGGCGGATCCGATCCCCGCCAGATTCGAGATGGCCCGCCTTGAGGCCGATTCGGTCGGCTATGCCATTCCGAGCTTCCAGTTATTCACGACGTCCTCAAGGACCTTGTGGACAACCCCTACGACTTCTCCCTCGGCCATGGCCGCCGCTTGCGACTGGTGCGACAGCACGCTGTGGAGTTGGCTCGCTCACATGCTATCGACGAACTCAGCCAGCTTCACAATGACCTCCACGACCTCACGCCCGACCAGGCTGCACGACGACGTCAACGCAATCATCGCCTACTTACTGGCCGAGGATGCTCCCACCGCCGTCCGCGACCGCGCGGGCCACGTGAGCACAGACCCCTCCCACGTCGCCAAAGCCCTTCGGGACCATTGGGCAGGAGTTTTCAGCCGCAGGGACACCGACCGGAGGCTGCGACAGGAGTGGCTCGCGGATGAAGCTGTGCATTTCCGCCCTGCTGACCGGCGACACGCCCCTGGCGGGGTCGCCCCTTTTCGAGTGTTTCCAGCAAGCGATTGCTCACACCAAGAACAGTTCGCCAGGCCCAGATGGCATGCCATTCCGGGCCTGGCGGAGGCTGGGGACATTTGCGGCCCGCGCCTTGTACGACGCCTTCCTGGCCATGGTGAGCCCTGGGGGGTTGGACAGCAAGGAGATGGATTGGAATTACTTCAACGAGAGTTCCATTGAATTTCTGCCCAAGAGGCCATCCGGCGCCACCTCGCAGGGCCTGGAGTTCTACGTGCCTTCCAGCACGCGCCCACTCAACATCGCCAACGCAGACAACAGGATCATCGCTGGCACCGTGCGCTTGTGGATTGAGCCTGCTGTCGCCCCTGGAATTTCTGATTCTTAGCGCGGTTTCTTGCAGGGCCGCTCCATGCTGGCGGACCTCGTTGACATCGACGAGGCCATGCTGCGCGTCTCCCTGGAGTACGAGGACGCGGCGGCGATCTTCTTCGCCGTCGAGGCCGCGTTCCCGAGCGTGAGCCAGGAGTTCCTCTTAGACGTGTTGGTTGCTCGTGGATGGTCGGATTGGTGCCTTACTCTGGTCAAGGCGCTGTGCCGCAATAGCCGGTGCCAGATTGTCGCCCAGGGCGCCAAGTTCGACGGGTTCGAGCTTCTTGCGGGGATCAGGCAGGGCTGCCCTCTTTCACCCTTGCTCTTTGCAGTCATCTCTGACGTCCTGCTACGTCGCCTTCCTCAGTTGGTCCCGCGGTCCATCCAGCGAGCTTGCGCTGACGACCTCGCGATGACCCTCGCCCACGGCGCCAGGGGCGCCCCCGTCCTCGAGCGCGCCTTCGACGAGTACGAGCGGCTTGCGGGGCTCCAGCTGTGCCAGGGCAAGACTGTCAGGGCCCCTCTCTCACTGGCTCCTGTGGCGGTGGCCCGGGCGAGCTTGCAGGCTGCCGCGCCGACCTGGGAGGAGTTCGCGGCGCGCCGGCGTGCCGCGTACCTCGGCTTCGAGGGGGGGCCAGAGAGAGGGGAACTGTCTTGGGCCAAGCCGCTGGAGAAGCACATCGAACGGGCACGAACGTGGAGAGCAATGGGGGGAGGCATGTTTCTCACCATGCTTGCCTACCGCATTTACATTTTCCCCGTTCTCTGCTTCCTCATGCAATTGGACGGCCTGCCGTCGAACTGGAACGACTACGAGCAGAAGGCATGCGCGTTGATATTTCCAGGGCCGCGCAACTCGACGTCGCCGGCCGCCCTGCGGGACCTGCGTTCCCGAGGGCTTCCAACGCAGCTCCCCGACGCCACCGCGGTGGCCCTGGCGGCCAAATTCCAGGTTTACCGCTGGGAGGCTGGGAGGCCAACGCCAGCGGCGGCTTGCGAATCGCGCGCCGGCGTCGCATACTGCAAGAGAAGATCGCGGCGTCGGACAAGGTCGTGCAACTGGGCACATGGTCAGGGCGGTACGAGGCCAATTTCATCCTGAACCTCCACGCGGCGCAGTCCAGCCTCGAGTCCTGCGCTGTGGCGGCGGGCCTCTCGGTCGCCCGGCTGGTCCAGGGCTCGTCCACTGAGCTGGCACTTCGGTCGCAGTGGCAACGGCGGTGCTGCCAGCTGTTGGCGCGGTCCAGTCAGTGGTGCACCACCCGTGAGCTCTCTCGCTCCCTCTCTCGCCTCCCCCTCCACCGCTTCCCCAGCCGCCGCACGCCGCGGGCGCTGAAGGTGCTTCGCGGTCTTGCACCGTCTGTGCCTCCTAGGGTTTGGGTTTCTCTCCACAGAGCATTGCGCAACAGTTGGACGACAGCTCACCGCTTTGGGCGGTGGGCTCCATGCCCTTTCGGTTCCGCGCGCGCGGCGACGACAGCCTGCTGCATTTCTCGCAGTGCCCGTGCGTTGCGAGCTGGGCTTCAGACATTTGCGTTTATCCCGTCCCGCGCCCAATACGCGGTTGTCGTGTTTTGTAGTTTTGGAGCCGGCATTTTGCGAGAGCACGGCTTCGGTCCTAGCGCGCCGAGCCCTGGCAGCATATTGTACATAGGTACGCTGTTTCGTGTGCCGCCCGGCATAGCGCCACCGCGGACGTGGCGGGCGCTTGGTGGCAGTATGGTCGAGAGGCCTGCGCGGCCCACCCGCCATTCGCTGCAATCGTCTCGGAATCATAGCGGGCATAGCTTGGTCGCCCTCGCTGTGCTAGTTTGTCAGTCCCCCTCCGTTTCCTTCCTACCTCCCTCTCTGTTTCTTGTTTCTCCTTCCTCCCCCCCCGCGGGCGGGGGCCAAAAAGTGGAAGGGGGAATTTCCGTGCAAAATTCCCCACATCCTGAGTGGTGCTCTTGTTTTCCCAAAACATCCTCTCCTTCTCCCTCCCGCCTCCCGCCTCCCATATCAATACCATGCCTACCATTCCAGCCTCCCATATCATACCATGCCTACCATACCATACCATACCATACCTACCATGCCATACAATACCCTCCAGGGAGGCCCCGCCTGAGCGAGGAGGGTATCGGAAGCCCATACTATTTACATGGTTGCGTGCCCTTCCCACCTCTCCAGGGAGGCCCCGCCTGAGCGAGGAGGGTATCCGAAACGCATACTATTTACATGGTTTCGTGCCCCTCCAACCTCTACAGAGAGGCGCCCGCTGAGCGAGGAGGGTATCGGAAGCCCATACTATCTACATGGTTTCGTGCCCCTCCCATCCCTCCAGGGAGGCCCCGTCTGAGCGAGGATGGCATTGGAAACCCATAGTATTTACATGGTGTCGTGCCCCTCCCTCCCCTCCAGGGAGGCCCCGCCTGAACGAGGAGGGTATCGGAAACCCATACTATTTACATGGTTTCGTGCTCCTTCCACCCTTCCAGGGAGGCCCGCCTGAGCGAGGAGGGTATCGGAAACCAATACTATTTACATGGTTTCGTGATCCTCCCACCCCTCCAGGGAGGCCCCGCCTGAGCGAGGAGGGTAGTGCAAGCCCATACTATTTACATGGTTTCGTGCCCCTCCCATCCCTCCAGGGAGGCCCCGCCTGAGCGAGCAGGGTATCCGAAACCCATACTATTTTCATGGTTTCGTGCCCTTCCCACCTCACCATGGAGGCCCCGCCTGAGCGAGGAGGGTATCGGAAACCCATACTATTTACATGGTTTCGTGCCCCTCCCACCCCTCCAGGGAGGCCCCGCCTGAGCGAGGAGGGTATCGGAAACCCACGTTAATTACAGTGTTTCGTGCCCTTCCCCCCTTCCAGCGGGGCCCCGCCAGAGCGAGGAAGGTATCAGGAAGCCGTACTATTTACAAGGCTTCGTTTCCTGAGCACCTGTCCTCCCTCCTCCTTTCTTTCGTATGCCCTTTCGTGCATACTTACCCGTTCGATGAGCTTCTCCTTCGTGTTGATGTTGTCGTACCCCATGGGTCCCACGAAACCGTTAATATCTTTATGTGGGGAACTCCGTTGGCATTGTCGTTTTGTACGGAATTTCCCCCTCCCCTGTTTTTGGCTTGCTCCCGAGGGTCTCGGTCTCTGCTTTGCTCGGTCGTAATTCGGAGCGCCGCTCGCTCAATCTGATTAGTTGTATTTGATACCCCGGGTTGCCCAGCCCGCCTCGCTATGATACAAATCCGGGGCATGTTTGTATCATTGTTGTCCGCTGCCGCCTGTCTCTCTCCTTGTTTTCTCTCGCTTCGCTTGCGCTGCAGCGGATATGTGGGCGCCCAGCTTGCCGAGCAGTCGGGCGATGACCTCTGCGGTATCTAAGCTTGCCCCACCGCCCAGTGCTCCAATCCCAGGGTGCGCGCGATGGCTCGCCTATTGCAGGTTGGCTTGAACGCGGCTCCTGGCGTTTGGCTGGACTCTCTCGCCCCATTCCTCCCCTCCTCCTCCTCCTCCTCCTCCTTCTCCTCCTCCTCTTCCTCTCTTCCGCCGTTCTGACAGTTTGCTGGTGCTTCCTGTCGGCACCAATGGGGCGGACAAATCGTGCCCCCCGGTGCTAAAGGCGATCCATTTTTTGTGCCGAGTGCCAGTCGCTGTTCAGCCTCAGCTTGCTGGCCAGGCTGGCGTGCTCATTGTTCGGGTGCCTGGGTAATGAAAGCCTCCCAAAGGGGCCGCGGATTTCCATTTTTCTTGCCCCTGGACGGGCCTCTTCTCCTCTCTTCTCGCGTCTTGCCCGCTGCTCACAAAAAATGATGCCAGGGGTAGCAACCTTACCTCGTCACATGCAGCCGTCGAGCTCAGCATGCCCTCTTACCGTTTTTTTGCACAAACAGTGGTATCCCCGTTGCTCGATTGCTGGTGAGATGGGAGAGGGAGGCGGGCACGCAGTGCAGTTGCCAGAGGGACTGGGCACGCTCCGCCCGTCGCCAGTGCAGCACGGAGCACCCTCACGAACCACCATCCGTAGGCACTTTGGCTTAAACCACCCGCCTCGAGTCGGCGTATTTGTACGGCGCGGCGCCCTCTGCCAGACGCGCGGAGCGCGGCGCCCTGCCGACGCCGGCATGTCGGCAGCAGCCTGGGTGGCGGCGGTGTTGGCGGCAGCGCGCCACGGCGCCCGCGCGGAGTGCTGTGGTTCGATGCTGGGCGGCATGTGCGGTGACGGCACCGCGGGCACGCCGTGCTGCGGCCGGGGCGCATGCGGCCTTTTCTGCTGCGGCTGCGGGGGCGGGTGCCGAAACACCCCGCTGCGGACCACCCTGCCCCGCGTGGGCGAGGACGAGCTCCAAACGCCTCTGCGCTCTTGGCCAATGCTGATGGCCCACGACGCGGCTACGACGTATGCCAAGGACGGCAGCTGCCACAAACTCCACCAGGTCAACAATTACGCGGTCACTCAGCCCCCCGGCACCCTGGCTACGCTCTTGGATTGCGGAGCGCGGGCCCTTGACCTTCGACCGTTCATGCACAAAGGCACGTTGGTCCTGCATCACGGCGACGTGATATTTCACACGCCGCTGGCCGAGGCCCTACAGGACCTAGTGGGCTGGGCGAACGCCAACCCGGGGGAGCTGGTGATCGTGATGGTAGCCAATTGTAATACCGACGAATGCAGCGATGCCACACAGGATGCCCTCACTCGCATGGGGATCTGGCAGCTGGACCGTGATATCCGCGGGACGCTCGGGCAGGCCTTGGAGCGTGGCAAGCTCCCAGGAGGAGGTTCAGTGCTGTGGGTGAATGGGAAATCCCGAGTTCAGTCGAACTACGAGCCAGATCTTGGTTGCTATCATCTTCTGGACCGCAGGCTAGTGGGCGCCGATGGCCGGAACGCCTCGGGGGAGGACCGTCGCCTTGCCGGGGTCATTTTGAACATTCCCCAACTCTCTTGCTACGGTTCCGACCATGACAGGGCCCAGGCGATGGAGTCGATGTGGAAATATTTCGACGCCACTGTCAACCCGCGCGAATCGCCCGCCGAGGGCATGCTGTGGAATATGCAGATGCACTGGCAGTACGACTCTGTGCAGATCGCCGAGGGCGTTGCGCGCTCCTCCTGCATCATGCAGGAGAACAGCTGGTCGAATCTCAACCGCCTCGTCGCCGAGCGCATCAGGGGGCTGGGCGAATCGGCGCTGCTGAACCTCGTCGAGGTCGACAACATCTGCGAGCACGGCCAGGACATCGCGACCGCGCTGCGGGAGCACGCCCGCCGGCGGGCGTCGCCAGGGGAGTTCGCCTTGAAGGCCGACGCCATCGTCAGCCTCGCAAGGGCCTCCCCTTGCTGGTCGCGCACGGCCGCCGCCGTCAGCGTCGCTAGCTTCACCTTGCTCGTCACTTTCGTGGTGGCCAGAGTGGCGTGTCGATGCACACGAACACAATTCGCGATGTGGTCCAGCTACTCCGATCTATCCAGGGCTGGATCGCGGAGCCAGCAGGTCGGGTTCGACGTGCTTGTGCCGCCTCAGCATGACCAGAGCGCCAAGCCGCTTGCAGGATTGCCGAGCTAACCCCAGGCTGGACCTGGTGCGGCGGGCCCCGTGCCGCCTCGGCGCGGCAGCAGCGGTAGTGTATTACAGGCTAGTTTGTGAGTTTGTCTCCTAGGGAAGCGTCAGGTTTCAGAACATGTTGTCCCAAGGACATGTATCGTTTAGGCGCTGTGACCCCTGCGACCCTCCATTTCCTCTTGCCTATGAGTCTTCCCCCTGGACTTCCCCTTCTCCACGCTGCATGGCAGTGGCGGCATCAACAGCGTGGCGCATCGCCATCAGCTTTGTTACCCGGTCTGTAGCGACGCACTGCTGTTCAGCACGCTCTCGATGGTCAGCCGCGTGCCCACCCTGCCAGCGCAGTGCGCAGCGCAGTGCGCAGCGCAGCACGATAACTGTCATGTACACATGCCTCACGGTTGCAAGCTCGACTAAACATGTTGCAGCTTCGCCCTGCTGTCAGCTAGATCGCGCAGCGTCCACTGGGCTTAGCGCTATGTGTGTGCGCGCGTTGGGGGAGGGGCATTGTCTAACTTGGGCCGTGAGGGGCGCATCGCCCTCCCTTCGCCTGTTCGTCCTTGCGCATCGCCCTCCCGTCGCCTGTTCGTCCCTTCGCCTGTTCGTCCACTGGACGTTTGACGTTCAAATTGTTGGAATGTTGGAATGTTGGGTTCTTGGGCATTCAGAGAGCCGCCGTGGACTTGTGGGACCCAGGGCTTGTTGACCTGTGGGCCCCTGGGCCCCGGGACGTTCTCGCGCCGAGGAATTCGGGAAGGCTTCGCCACCCTTCCGAAGACAACGCACCAACCTAACCAGGATCAGGGCAAGAAGCTGGCAACGTTGACGCACTACTTAGTTGATGAACGAGGAGCGGCTCAGATGGGTTGGGAGATGGGAGATGAAATTGGAGATGGGAGACGGGAGATGACAGATGGGAAGATGGGAGATGGGAGATGGGAGATGGGTATATGGTATCTGGGTTGTCTTGGGCGCCTCGGACCTGGTATACCTTGGGGGTCGACTTTGATGTTTGATGTTTTCTGTATCTTGAGCGTTTCGGGTGTCTTGGGATCCATGTGAGGGGCGTGCTGGAATGCTAGCGCTGGGGATGCGGAGTACGGAATGCCGAATGCGGAGTTGCGGAATGCAGAATGCGTGAATGTTTGGACGCGTAGGCCTCTCTCAGCGCCTTCTTGAAGCCATCTTTGGGCCCCCTTGGAGCTGTCTTGGGTCTTGGGGCCTCCGTGGAACCGAAACTCGAAACCTGAAACCTGAGGGGGCCGAACAACCCTCCCTCTCCCCTTCTAAGGCCGCTAGGGCCCCTGTGGGCCCATGGGCCCATGGGCCCATGTGCTTTCGGGCCCCATTCAAGGGCTGGCGGGGGCGATGGGTCACGGGCGGGTCGCGAGGCGGGTGGGTCCCGGGTGGGTCGCAGGTGCCGCGATCGCCGGCCCGCGCCCTCATTCTCATCCTCCATTGCGGGGTGCTACGAACACATGCGGCTGCGCACATACACGCATGCAATACATATGACACACATTCACATAGTATATTTTACATATTATTCGCACATTTACACACACGGCTTCACGGGAAAGCCCTGCGAGCTCCTTGAACTTGCCGCCCACTGCCTTCGATCGCGGGGCAGGGCGAGCAAGGTGGGGCCTTCCCGTGCACTGTTGTTGCGCCGTCCTGGGAAAGGCTGGGCCGTCTCGAGGCCGTCTTGGACTTGGGCCGTTTTTGGTCTTGGGTCTTGGACATATTGGATCTTGGGCGTCTGGGTTCTTGGGCAGCTTGCAACTTGGCATCTTGGGTGCATGGGTCCTGGACGTCTGGGTATCTCGGGTGTTTGGGTTTCTTGGTGGCTGCGTGGGCGTTGGGGTCGGGATGACGTCGCGGTGGTCGGTCGTCGCCGTCGCCGTCGCGGTATGTCCACAATGGCAATATTGCCATGATGGTCTCGAAACTGAAGTGAGCCCTTAACGGTGACCGACCGGATTTCGGCTGACCCGCCCGCGCGTGGGCCACCCAATCGCGCGCGCGCGGACGCGCGCGTAGGGAATTAATTCTGTATGTCCACAGTGTCAAAATTGCCATGTTGGCTTGGAAACTGAAGTGAGCCCTTAACGGTGACCGATCGGATTTCGAGTGACCCGCCCGCGCATAGGTCACCCGATAGCGCGCGCGCGCGGACGCGGGCGTCCGAGGACGCACCGCGATGCTGCAAGACACCCTCCGATGTGCTGAGAAGGCCGAGGGCGGCGGGGCTCATCCCCTCGAAGTGTAACTTTTAGCGACTTCTGTTTTCAAGTCGGAACACATCGTTGTTTTAAGCGTTGATTTCGCGTGGCAAATTGTTCCCCAAACAGCTTGCCGAACGGGGTGCTGCTGTGATAGAAGCTAACTCCGGCCGAGGGAAGTCGGAGCAGAGACATCCTCACACAAATTTTATGTTCCGGGCCGTTTCGCTTGAGACATCCTCACAACTCTCGTTTCTGAGTTGGCTGGGATTGGCCGTTTCGCCTGAGACATCCTCGAACAGTTGCGCTCCGGGACGCCGCGCGAGAGGTGGTGCGGGCCGTTTCGCTTGAGACATCCTCGAAACTCTGACCTCGGAGATGCCGCGCGAGAGGTGGTCTGGCCCGTTTCGCCTGAGACATCCTCGAACTTCTGAGCTCTGAGATGCACTGCGCGATGTGTTCTGGCCCGTCTCGCCTGAGACATCCTCGCAATTCTGAGCTCTGAGATGCCGTGCGCAAGGTGGTCTGGCCTGTTTCGCACAAAACATTCTCGCAACTCTGAGCTCCCAGATGCCGCGCAAGAGGTGGTCCAGCCTGGGGGCCCAGAAGACGACATGTTACATATCCCCCCTGGGACCCTGGGAGCCCGCCTGAGACATCCTCGAACTTCTGAGCTCTGAGATGCCCTGCGCGAGGTGGTCAGGCCCGTCTCGCTTGAAATATCCTCGCACATCCGAGCTCTGAGATGTCGTGCGCAAGGTGGTCTGGCCTGTTTCGCACAAGACATTCTCGCAACTCTGAGCTCCCAGATGCCGCGCAAGAGGTGGTCCAGCCTGGGGGCCCAGAAGACCACATGTTACATATCCCCCCTGGGACCCTGGGAGCCCCAGGAGGCCCCAGAGAGCTCCAGGAGGCCGCAGGACGCCCAGGACAGGCCCCAGGGGTCCCCAGGAGATTCCCAGGAGGCTCCCAGGAGGCCCCAGGAGGCCCCCTATCAGAACGTGTCCAGTTAGTACAAATGCGGTGTCGATTCGTTGATTTTTCCTGCTCGTGTGCTCCCGTCTCCACTTTGAGAGGCCCAAGCGGCCACATGTTAGATATCCCCCCTGGGAGCCCCAAGAGGCTTCAGGAATCCCCAGGTGGAGTTCAGGAGGCCGCAGGAGGCCCAGGAGGAAGCCCCAGGAGGTCCCCAGGAGGCCCCAGGAGGCACCAGGAGACCCCCGCAACTCGGAGCTCTGAGACGCTGCACTCGAGGTGGTCCGGCCCGTTTCGCCTGAGACTTCCTCGCAGCACGTTTCGCCCGAGACACCGGCCCGTCTCGCCTGAGACATCCTTGCAACTCTGAGCTCTGAGATGCCGTGCGCAAGTTGGTCCGGCCCGTTTCGCACAAGACATTCTCGCATTTCTGAGCTCCCAGATGCTGCGCAAGAGGTGGTCCAGCCTGGGGGCCCAGAAGACCACATGTTACATATCCCCCCTGGGATCCTGGGAGCCCCAGGAGGCCCCAGAGAGCTTCAGGAAGCCGCAAGACGCCCAGGACAGGCCCCAGGGGTCCGCAAGAGATTCCCAGGAGGCTCCCAGGAGGCCCCAGAAGGCCCCCTATCAGAACGTGTCCAGTTAATACAAATCCGGTGTCGATTCGTTGATTTTTCCTGCTCTTGTGGCCCCCCCATTTCGGGGGGCCCCGACGGCCACATGTTAGATATCCCCTCCTGGAAGCCCCAAGAGGCTTCAGGAATCCCCAGGTGGGGTCCAGGAGGCCACAGGAGGCCCAGGAGAAAGCCCCAGGAGGTCACCAGGAGGCCCCAGGAGGCCCCAGGAGGCCCCAGGAGGCCCCCGCAACTCGGAGCTCTGAGACGCCGCGCTCGAGATGGTCCGGCCCGTTTCGCCTGAGACTTCCTCGCAGCACGTTTCTCCCGAGACATCGTCGCAACTCTAGGGTCCGAAATGCCGCGCGCGAGGTGGTCCGGCCCGTCACGCTGGAGAAATCCTCGCAACTCTGGGCTCCGAGATGCCCTGTGCGAGGTGGTCCGGCCCGTCTCGCCTGAGACATTCTCGCAACTCTGAGCTCTGAGATGCCGTGCGCAAGGTGGTCCGGCCCGTTTCGCACAAGACATTCTCGCAACTCTGAGCTCTCAGATGCTGCGCAAGAGGTGGTCCAGCCTGGGGGCCCAGAAGACCACATGTTACATATCCCCCCTGGGATCCTGGGAGCCCCAGGAGGCCCCAGAGAGCTTCAGGTGGCCGCAGGACGCCGAGGACAGGCCCCAGGGGTCCGCAGGAGATTCCCAGGAGGCTCCCAGGAGGCCCCAGGAGGCCCCCTATCATAACGTGTCAAGTTAATACACATCCGGTGTCGATTCGTTGATTTTTCCTGCTCTTGTGGCCCCCCCATTTCGGGGGGCCCCGACGGCCACATGTTAGATATCCCCTCCTGGAAGCCCCAAGAGGCTTCAGGAATCCCCAGGTGGGGTCCAGGAGGCCACAGGAGGCCCAGGAGAAAGCCCCAGGAGGTCACCAGGAGGCCCCAGGAGGCCCCAGGAGGCCCCAGGAGGCCCCCGCAACTCGGAGCTCTGAGACGCCGCGCTCGAGGTGGTCCGGCCCGTTTCGCCTGAGACTTCCTCGCAGCACGTTTCGCCCGAGACATCGTCGCAACTCTGGGGTCCGAAATGCCGCGCGCGAGGTGGTCCAGCCCGTTACGCTGGAGACATCCTCGCAACTCTGGGTTCCGAGATGCCGTTCGGGATGATGATGAGGAGGAGGAGGAGGAGGAGGAGGAGGAGGAGGAGGAGGAGGAGGAGGAGGAGCAGGAGCAGGAGCAGGAGCAGGAGCAGGAGGAGCAGGAGGAGCAGGAGGAGCAGGAGGAGCAGGAGGAGGAGGAGACCGTAGCCATTTTGGCTCAAGCCCCTGTGGCTCAGGCGTCTGCCTGAGGAGGGGCCATTCGCTTGCACGTGCGAGCCGCTGTTCTCCCCCCTTGCCCCCCGCGCCGCCATGGTCTCAGCAGCCGGGCTCCATTGGATCATCCAAGAGCTAGCGGATGGCCGCCAAGGTGCTGTCAAAATGTGCAGCCACAACGACAAACTGATCATGCAGATCTGCCTGTTCCCCGTCTGGGAGCCGACTATGCGGAACAGCCTCATGATAAGTTTGCTCCACATGGTGCGGCTGGACATCGACAACGCTAGTATCGTGGACCACGGGCACAAGAACTCCAACGGCGAGTCCCACATCCGTCTTGTCGTGAAGCCCCTTCCGGTTTTCTTCGGAGGCTTCTCTGGTACGCCGCCGGACACGCGTTCTGCGGTGCAGGAGGGCTCCGAGCGCCAGACGCACGCCGAGTCCATCGGGCCAGTCCTGGCGCACGAGAAGGATGGGTAGTCCAGCGTGCAGCTTCCTGGTGAAGGTGGCGCGACTGGCTCGGGCTCTGTGGCGATGGAGAGCGAACCCTGTGCCAAGGCGGAGACTGATATTGATGTGGTGAGGCCCCAGCGGCACGGAAAGGCCATTGTTCCTCAGCAGCAAGGCGAGAAGCACACATTCGTTCCAGGCATGGCCGCGCGCCTTGTTGGCCTCAAGGCTAGGCCGCTGCTAAATGGTCGTGAAGGCACCCTGTGCTTCTACGACGACGCTGCTGACCGCTGGGCCTTTAAGACTGGTGCGGAGGCCATTCGTGTCAAGGCATCTTGTCTTGAGCCTATCGGCTCCCATACGAAAAAGTCTCTCGGCATGGCGTCCCAAAAGGCCGCTTTCGAGTGCCAACATGTGGACCCAGTTGCTAACGACCAGGTGTTCCAGATATTGTACGACCTCGCTGCTCAAGAAGGGCAGCCTGGGGTGGCCGCTGCATTCCTACCGTTGCTCAGCGATAAGACAGCCTTCGACAAGATGTACTGCCACACGGCCGCCAGGAGTCCTGAGATTGTCTACCAGTGAGTGGCGCTTAGCTGCATTCTTGGTGCGCCTAGTGCATCCATTCTTGTGCTCCCATTCGCCATTCCTTGCGCCCCACGTCGTCCGTTGGGTTGCGCTTCTCGTCATGGCTGCTGGCGCCCCCATGTACGTTGGGGCTGCGCTTCCCGCCTAAGGTCCTGGTTTCATGTGCTACTCGTTCCTTCGGGCGAGTGCAGTGTTGCCAGGTCTTGCGGGCGAGATTCGGCTGCGTCTCTCGTGCACGTTGCTGCTCTCCTCGTCCCCCGCTATACTTGACGCCTATCTCACTGCTGACGTATGCATGCGTGGACACCTCAGACATTGGTCCCTCAGGGCTGCGGGAAGAAGAAGGAGGAGGAGGAGGAGGCATGTTTTAACATGCCATGCCAGCCCGCACTGGACGGGCACGCAATCGACCTTGGAAACCGCAGTGGGTCTAAAAACCCTGTTTGGGGATACTGCACTCCGGCTATAATTGCGTTTATTGTTTTCTTGTCGCGAATCCGTGTTTTTACTGTTTTCTTGTTTGCGAAGTGATGTTGACTTGTGTTGTTGGTTTGGGCATTGTTGTATGCATTGTGAATGTTGTTTGGAATTGCTGTTCAAAAACAGTTTGTGGCTCCTCGGGCGCCTCGAACAATTTCTTCGCGAGCGACGGCTACCAGGTGGTGGCGCAGTGGGCCTCAGAGCCGCCGGCAGTGGATGCGGGCTCGGACGGAGAGGAGGAGATAGTGCCGCCGTTCCCGAACTGCTGCGCTGGAGTACGTGCTACTGCAGGGGACAGGGCTGGGCCTGCACCCAGGGCGCGCTCAACTGCAAAGCGTGCGAGGCCAAATCAGGGACGCTGGGGTGGTACTGCAAGGGCTGCGATTTTTTCTGTGCGTAACTACTGCAAGCTCCTGGCGGACGAGACGACGGCCAGGGCCTAGCCGGCTGACTCCAGCCAGGAGGGCGAGGAGGAGGACGAGGAGAAGAGCAAGGAGCCGCTGCGCGCGAAACAGGAGGTTAGCGAGGATGAGCAGCAGGCGGAGGACCTGGACCGCCCACCGGGCACCCGGTCCCCGCGCAGGCGCGACGACCGCGCGCTGCGGTCGTCGAGGAGGCGCAGCCGCTCCATCCCCGCGAGCGGCCGGCAGATGGCCGGAAGAGGAAGCCCGACAGGTCCTTCTACGCTCCGCGCGGCGGCGAGCGCGCGCAGGGGGGCCGCGGGGCGGCGGCCGCCAAGGGCAGCAAAGGGGGCGGCGGCAAGGGCAAGCCGAAGAACGGCAATGCGAAGGAGGGCAAGAGCTCGCGCCGCGGGTGGGAGAGGAGCCCAGCGGACGGTCGGCGCTGAGCTGTCAACAATCTTGGCGCGGCGAGGGGCAGGCCACTCACGGCGGCCGAGCCGAGGGTCGATCCGTGAGGGGTGGGGGCCATAGCCGGCGCTCCGAAAGGAATTGTTGACGCTTCGCGTATCCCCACCAGCCCATCCAGAAACGATGCTCAGGGGAGTTGAGGTGATCAGGGAAGTCGGGGAGCATGCAGAATAACAAAGGGCGGGGGAAGCTGTCACAGACCCCGAGAGGGGGAGGATGGAAGAGGAGTCGTCGTCGTCGTCGTCGTCGTCGTCGGAGGAGGAGGAGGAGGAGGGGGAAGAGGAGGAGGAGGAGGAGGAGGAGGAGGACGGAGAAGGAGGAAGAATCGGAGGAGGAGGAGGAGGAGGGGAAGGAGCTTCTTGGGGGTCTTTTGAGGGCCTCTTGGAGGGCTTTTTGGGCGCCTTGGGGCATCTTGGGCGCCTCTTGGGACCCTCTTGAGGCGCTCTGGGGAGCCTTCGGGGCGCTTTTGGGGCCATCTTGGAGGGAGTCGATCAAACAAGAGGGGGGGTTTAATTAGCGTCCCCCCTCGGAAGCCCCTAAAATCGCCTCTTGGACCCCTCTTGGAACGCTCTTGGAGTGCTCTTGGGCGCTCTTGGGGCCGTCTTGGGGCTCTTTTGGGGCTCTCTTGGGGCCCTCTTGGGCCATCTTGGAGCCATCTCCAGGCCTCGGATAGCCATCGGAAGCGAAAAGGCGAGAAAGCAAAAATCATTGATTTTCCTTAGGTTTTGGGACGATTTTGGCCTCTTCGGGGCCTCCTTGGGGAGCTGTTTGGCCACTTGGAGTTATCTTGGGGCCGTCTTTGGGCTTCTTGGAACCATCTTAGGAGCCATCGTGAGCGATCTTGCGCTATCTTGAGCCATCTTGGAGCTCATCTTGGGTTCTCTGAGGCGCTCTTGGAGCCGTCTTGGGCCATCTTGGACGCTCTAACTACCCGCGGCCCCCCCCGTCCAGGTCCAGGGGAGGGGGTAGGGGGAGGGGTAAACCCCTCCCCAAGGGGGAAGAGGGAGGGGTGGAAGAGGATCTGCTCTAGACCACCTACGCCCAGAGGGCTGGTGGGACTCGCAGAGCCCTCGCCCCAAAGCGGCTCTCGCCGAGGCGAAGCCGCCCGAGGAGCGCTGGGGTGGTGTGGGGCCAGGCCCCCCCCTCCCAGTCCAAGCTTGGCCAGGGCCCCGAGGCTTGGGCCGCGTGGAGGCGGCGTCGCAATTCGCTTGAGGGGAGAGGTGCGGCGACGGCCCACCCCGGCCTTCACGCTCTTTGCATCTTCGGCGCCACCGCTGCGTGGGCCACGCTGCGAGCCAGCCCCCCCTCTTCTACCTCGCCCCGCCTCACGCACAATGGCCGCCGCCGCGGGCGCAGCGGTCCAGCGGCGGGGCGCGTAGGATCCGCGCCGCCGGGCCCGCTTCTGTCAGGCGCCGGACGCTGGCCCAGCTCGGGGCCGCGAGCCGGGAGATGGCCGGCGCCGGACATTGGGTTCGGCGCCCGTCCGCGCATTTGCGCACGCGTCCCAGGCGGCATCGCGCTCGCCTTGCCTGGGACGCCCGCATTGTTTTCTTGCGCTCTGCCTCTCCCTCTTATTCCCCTCGCGGGTACCCTGCGTCCCCTTCGCGATCAGCAGTCAGCCTGCTGCGCGTCGGCGAGTTCGCCGAAGCGGCCCGGCGCTCGCCCGGGGAGGCTTCGAGGTTGCAGGCTAGTGGCGTTCATTGCTGCGCTTTTGGTTTTGTTTGGGATGATGGCCGATGGGCCGGCGAGCGTGCCTAAAGGCGCGCAGTCGTGACCGATGCGCGCCGCGCTGCGCGGGCCCATGCGGGCCCGCGCGGGGACGACGCGCGCGTGGCCGTTTTGCCAAAAGGATCATCCTTATCCTTCCACGGTCCTGGTCCTCCTCCTCCTCCTCCTCCTCCTCCTCCTCCTCCTCTTCCTGCTCTCTGTTCTTTCTCCTTTTGCGTCTAGTGCATGCGCGTTTGCACGCAACTTGCATGTCCGTTCAGACTGCAGGTGATGTGCAGCGGGGGTGGGGACTTTTAGGGGCCCCCATTTTGGTTTTTGTTGCCTCCGGCTCAAGACCTACGGGTTGCGCGCGCGGCCGCATTGCAAAAAGGATCATCCGTATCTTTCCTTCGTCCCGGTCCTCCTCCTCCTCCTTTCTCTCCTCTCCCTGCTTGCGTTTAGTGTGCGCTCGCGTCTGCGCGTAACTCGAGAGATTCTTCTTTTTGGACCTCCGCTTCCGCCTCCGGGCGTTCATGGCGTCGCCGGGTGTTTTGAAGGATGTCCTCGGCGCCGCCTCCGCAAGATCCGCGGGCCACGGGCGCGCCTTTCGAGACCACAGTCTCGCTGTGAGTTACATGCCCTCGGTCGCGGTGCCCGACTGCAGCCGGTTCCGGCTCGTCTCGTCGAAGTCGTCGTCGGCGATGATGTTTTGTTTTTTTCCCGTCATCGTCCTCGCTGCGTGCTCGCTTCTTACCCGCGCCCTCCAGCCCTGCAGACATCGTGGCCAATATTTCATGCAGTCTCCGCAACGCGAGCTTCTGGTCAGGCACGTTTTGCGGCTTGTTGTCGCCGTCGCTGGCATCCGCGTCGAGCTCGTGTCGCTCTTTGGTGGTCCCGCAGCACGCGGCCATGATACTGCGCGATGATCCGCGCTGTATTCTTGGACACGACGTTGCCGCGGATGTAGCTGCGCCACGCGAGCGAGTAGTCAGCTACGGGCGAACCCGTTTTGGATCCCAGCGACTTGCGCCGTTTCTGTGGATTCCCTTCTGTGCATGGAGGGTCCTTCTCAGCGCCCTCCGCCACCTGGTCGAGGTCGACGACGTGCGGCACCTCCGAGGTCGCCTGCTTGCGGTCCAGCACCCACGGACGAAGATATGCCGAAAACACTCTAATTAGCCTTGTCCTGCTTCATGGGCTGCTTGTCTAGCATGGGCGCGTTTGTCGGAGCGGGCGTCATAGGCCGTTCGCGTCTCGCCATGTACCACTTGTCCGGTAGTTGGAAATCACGGGCCTCGTCACCGATGTTCGGATAGAAGAGCACCGTGCGACGCTCCGCTTCTGGGTTCGGTCCGAACTTCCGTTTCTTGTGGCCCGGGTCATCGGGGTCCGCTGGTTCCAGCCACATGCTCAGGCTACCGGATGCACCGTCCGCATCGTTCTTCGGCTTGGGTAGTTCGCGGCATTCCCAGCGCATCAGGAATTCTCAAGGGCTCAACAGGTGCACACCTGCGTTCTTTTGGTTTTTGCCGCGGTAGCCGTACAGGTTTGGGAAGTGCTGCAGCCACACCTCCGTCTCTTCTCCGAGTTCCTCCTTCATCGTTGGGGCCACCTTCCTCGCGACCGCGCTTTCCTTCTTCTTCTTCTTGTTCTTCTCGCTCTCGTGCTTGGCCAGCAGTGCGCGACCGTTGAGTTCAATGGACCTGAACATGCAGACGAACTCTGCCGCCGCCACATCTTGCTTGTCGCCGTGCGTGGCCAGGTCCCACTCCTAGGCCGCAGTGCGTCGCTGGCATCGGAAGTGCAGCTCCAGGGCAGCTTCGTGCGTGGTGCGGTGCCACTGCTGGGCAGGAGTTTTCTTTTCAATGGTGTGCACGAAGTAGTTCAAGCTCTGTAACAACAGCCGAAAGAATTTGATGCCCACAGGCTGAGCTTTGAAGGTGCGCCTGCAATAGTACCCCGTACACTTCCTCTGAGCTCTTTGTGCCAGGTTCGCGATGATCTTCAGCATCCGTTCGTCACGCATGCTCTCGCGACACTCCTTACTCCGGCAATACTCGTCCTCGTGGATGTTTGCGCTGAAGCCGCGGCGAAGCTCGGCGCCGTTTCGCTCTGCCCTGGATCGCTCGGACAACCGAGCAGAGCCCCCAGCTGATTCCGCCTCCCCGACACCCTCTGGTTGAACCTCCGGGCGACGCCTGGGCATAACAGCAAGAAGCGTGTCAGTTTAGCATCCACCGCTGTCTGCGTGGGGAAGTCGTGCTTGCACATGACGCAGTTCTTCCTTACTTTCTTCTGACACGATTTCAACGGGGAGATTTCTTGTTTCGTCCGCTTGTGCACGTAGTGTTGCAACCTTTTGAATACGTTCTTCACGAGCGCTCGGAACTTCTTCCCGTATTTGTGTTCGTCTTGTGGTCCCGTAGCCTTGGTGTTCCGCGCCACCTCCGACGGCCACGACGCCACCGAAGACGCCGCCTTGCTGCCGAGCTTGTCCTGGCAACCCTTGCCGGGGAAATTGCACCGAGGGCAGTTCGGGCACATGCGCACTCCTAGCAGCATCATCAGGCGGAACTTGATCTCGACCTTGTATGCCTCGATCACGGCGAGCGGGTCTTGTGCGGTCGCCGTGCGTCTCAGCTCGTATTCTGGGAGGTCTACAGTGGGTTCGTGCGGCGTCGGCGCGCGCGAAGGTTCTTGACACCGCGTCGATCGTTCAACCTTGAATCGATCGCGGCCCCAAGCGTTATCGTGTCCCTCGGTGGATCCGCGTCGCGGAATTCAACCATGAACGCCTTCGCCGGCGTCGCCAGCGTGCCAACGCCGCATGAACCTACCGTACCTCGATGTCTTCCTCCCCTCCTCCAAACGCGGGTATTCGGAGTCGGCCGTCCTCTGGCCGACACGAATGCACTCCAGCGCATCATGGCGGCGATCTTGCGACAACCCGACCCAGCGAAACGGCCCGAGGCATTCGTATTATTGACGGCATTGCCGCACTTCCCTGGCGTGGACACGCCCACCAAACTATTTGATCTATGGTGGCACCTCCTTCTCGGAGACAAGCACGCGGCGCTTGTCAAGAACATCGACCTGATCTTGCAGCCCGTCGAGTACATTTCATGCTTCCTGGACGGAACGCTCCTCGTCATGTTCGCCAGGGTTTGGCATGCTTTACTATCGGCACAGGTGGCCCTCGCACCCCTCCCAGCATTCATTCACCATTGTCGCCTCTCCTTCACCTCCCTGCAGTCAGCTCCCTCTGGGTTGACTTGCCCGCCGAATTGCTGCCGACTTTCGTGCGAAATATGCTTAGCCCATAGGTTGTGACGAACCCCGTGAAGATGATGTGCCGGCACCCAACTCGAAGCCTTGGCAGCATTGCCGATTGTCGTCGGTTGTTGGTGGAGGTCCTCCTCTCCAGCAGTCTCTCCGAGGTCGCTTCCGAGCTCGCCATCCACTTCTTGCGGCGGCAGGTTTTGACCTCTCAGATGTACTACGGGCACAAGGCCATTCATTCTTCCCCCGATGCCTTGATCATGGGGTGTAATGGCCCGCTGGCGCTCAGCAAGGCCTGGCCGCTTTGTGCGCAAGCTTCATACCTCTCCACGGACTGCGTGCTCATTTTGACGTCGGCGTCAAGCGAGTCTTGGACCGCATTGCTCAATGAGACTCTTCAGAAGGATGGGGAGAACGCCATCACGAAAGTGAAGTGGAAGCCAAGCCGCTTCGGTGGCCGCCCCTGGGTCTGCCCTTCGGCTACATTCGCGGCGTTGGCAGCCTCTCGCAGACGGCGTGGCCGCTCGGACCGGGGGTCCGCTCTCTTGGAAAATGTTGCGGAGATTCGTATCGGCGGGGAGGGTGGCGAGGCGGATGCGACGGTTTTCAGCCAGCTCTTCTCCCACGTCTGCGCAGCCACCGGCCTCTGCCTGCATCCGGCCGCCGACGGGGCAGCCCCCCAGCCCAGGCAGTGGGCGCATTTTGCAGCCCGAGATGTTGCTGCTCTCCAGGCCGAGCTCGTCTGTACCTCGGTTCCCAAGAAGAGGTCCAGAAGGTTTTTGCAGCGCTTCACGGGCAAGTCCTTCAGGTGGGCGTGGACTTCATCACGATCACCGTGGCCAACGACATCCAGAACTCCGCCAACATTACGGGAAACGGGAGGCGGGGGGCCCAGCGGCCGGCCACCCACGCGTAAAACGGCCGCGCAATTCCAGCACGAACACATTCGGAATTCAGGTTTATGAATACACGGGTTCTTCCATTGTGGTCGCAAGGCGTCCCGGTGGGGCTCGGGAGGACTCGATATCTCGATATCGGGGGCGGGGACTCGATATTTCGATATCTCGATATCTCGATATCGGGGGCGGGGACTCGATATCTCGATATCGGGGGGCGGGGACTCGACATCTCGATATCGGGGGCGGGGCCAGGCAGGGACTCGATATCTCGATATCTCGATATCGGGGGCGAGGACTCGATATCTTGATATCTCGATATCGGCCCCCCCCCCCAACCCTAGAACCGCATCGCCGCATTTCCCAGGACCAGAATTCACTTATGCACGGCCTGCGGGTCGCATGGGCCCGCTCGGGCCCGCTCGAGCGGGGCCCGTCCGCGGCGCGGGGCGTGCATCAGGAAATTTGTCATTTTCTGAATTTGGGCCAGCCATGTTTTGAAGGGAAATGAAGAAGTTTTAGAAAACGCCGCGAACTCGTCCTCGGCTTGTTTTCTCAACTTCGTTTCGCTTGGTTTCTCGCCTTCGTTTCGCTTGTTTCCTCGCCTTCGTGTCGCTTGTTTTCTCGCCTTCGTTTCGCTTTCGTTTCGCTTGTTATCTCGCCTTCGTTTCGCTTGTTTTCTCGCCATCGTTTCGCCTTCGTTTCGCTTGTTTCCTCGCCTTCGTTTCGCTTGTTTTCTCGCCTTCGTTTCGCCTCCGTTTCGCTTGTGCTCTATCGCCTTCTTGTCGCGTGTTTTCTCGCCATCGTTTCGCCTTCGTTTCGATTATTTTCTCGCCTTCGTTTTGCTGTTTTGTATCGCCTTGGTTTCGCTTGTTTTATCGCCTTCGTTTCGCCTTCGTTTCGCTTGTTTCCTCGCCTTTGTTTCGCTTGTGTTCTCGCCTTCGCTTCGCCTTCGTTCAGACTGCTGCCGGAATTGTATCAGAAGATGATGATGGTTATGATGATGTTGGCGATGATGATGATGGTCATGAATACAGTAATGATGACGATGATGTTGTTGACGATGATGATGTTTGTGATGAGCATGGTGGTGATGATGGTGATGACGATGATGAGCATGATGACCATGAGGATGATGATTCTGGCAGTGGTGATGCCGACGATGATGACGAACGAGTCCCCGCCCCCCATACCGAGATATCGAGATATCGAGTCCCCGTCTTGTTTTTGTGGCGTCGTGTTCTGTGGAGCCCTCCCCTCCTCCTTGCTTCCCTTTTGCTTGTGGTACCGCAGACCCTAGAGTACGGGAGGGGCAGGAAGAGGAGGAGGAGGAGGAGGAATAGGAGGAGGAGGAGGAGGAGGAGGAGGACGACGACGACGAGGGCGAGGGCGAGGACGAGGGCTCGGGATGGACGACGGGCCCCATGGTCCATCGCCAGAATCTGTCCACATCCACCGCTTCGGAGTCGTGCCCTGAGATCTCGAGGAGCGGTGGATATGGATATCGGCCCGCCCGAGTGGGCGGGCAGATATCCATATCCACCGCTCCACGAGTTCTCGAAACACGACCCAACGGTAGTGGATATGGTCATATGCTGGCGGCGCTCATGGGAAGGGGTCCAGACCTTTGGGGGTCCACGGTAATTTATTAACTTAGCCTGGCGAGGGCAGGGGCAGGGTGGGAGGAGGGAAGAGCGGAAGGAGGAGGAAGGTGAGGTGAGGTGGGACGTGGGGCGCTGTCTCTTCAAAACGAGGACCCAACTCCACAGGATGGTTGGGGAAAACCACGACGTCGGGGATCTAGCGCTTCATCGCAGTGAACAACGGGTCTGGCATCTGCAGATGCCGTCTAGGTATCGAGATCTGACTTGACACTCTGCCCGGTGAAAATTGAGTATGAGGCGCAAATGGAAAGAATGGGATATTTGGTGCAGGATGGCAGAATTGTCGCGAACGCGCCTGGCATTCCCCCCCCACCTCGACAGTGACTCATTATGAGTACTGCTCCCTCCTCCCCTGGCAACGTCTGGACGTTGCTTCGCCCTTCCCCCGTTTTTGTTCTCACACACGGGAAATATCAGGGGTGTTGTTTGTTCGTTTGTGTGTGATTATGTGGGTTTGTATGTGTGAATGTGTCCTTGTTTGTTTGGTTATTGATTTGCTTGTTTGTTTG
The DNA here is from genome assembly GCA_963575745.1 of Prorocentrum cordatum. Taxonomy (NCBI): domain Eukaryota; class Dinophyceae; order Prorocentrales; family Prorocentraceae; genus Prorocentrum; species Prorocentrum cordatum. The sequence continues at coordinate 202,224 of CAUYUJ010009102.1, read as the reverse complement.
TGTATTTGTTTGTTTGTGTGTTTGTTTGTTTGTTTGTTCATTGGTTGTGTTGTATGTGCGCGGTTGTATGCGCGTGTGTGTGTATATACATACATGTGTGTGTTATATACGTAAACGCCTAACGACCAGTGTACGTCGTCTTCGACCGGCTGCGGCGTTGGCCGCATCCCAGGATCGTTACTTGTGCCGTCGTTCGGAACGCCTCCCCGCCCCAACACCCGCCAAACTTCTGGACCAGATTCCTCCTCCGTTCCTTTCCTCCTGCTCCGCATGGTCCTGCCCCCCCCCCGCTTATCCTCCTGCTGCTGCCCCTCCTGCTGCTGCTGCTGCTACTCTTCTTCCTCCTCTTCCTCCTCGTCCTCCTCTTCATCCTCCATTTCCTCCACCCCCTCCTTGTCATCTGCCTCACGATTATTCTTATTAGTTTTCTTCTCCTCCTCCTCCTCCTCACCCTCCCCCCTCCCCACCGTAAGCCCACTCCTTGCCGATCGTATCGCAGACGGTGCAACAAACCCTGCAGCTGCCATTTGGGGCTCAAGGTTGTCTTGGGCGCCAGAGTCGACGGACAGTAAAGGATTCAACGCCAGGGGGAGCGTAAGACTGGGAGGAATATGATGTAGGATGTGGCGCGAGCTCGCCTAGCTCCCCCTCTCCCGTCACCCTCCCTGCTGTACACCCATTACTCATGAGTGTTATGTTCTTCTCTCTCCCTTCATCGCATGCGAGTTTGAAATCCACCTTCCCGCGTATTTTGCACATGGTTCCAGACAGGATGCTTGGATCAGCGTGCCATGCGAATCAGAGCGTCTTCTGCCCCTGAAAATTTGCACTCCAGCTGGAGTGTTGGCCACACTCCAGCTCCAGGTCGCGAAGAGTATGAGGATGCGGAGAGGGAGGAGGATGAAGAGGAGCAGAAAGTGGAGGAGGATACGCAAACTGGGAGTCCTCCTAGATAGATTCAGGTGCATTCTGCAGTGGTGCATGTGTTTTTCGTTATCTGGAATGGTTCATCTCTCACTCCGATTTCCTCTTCGCCTTTGCCGCTCCCTGCTTGTCCCTCCGCCGTTCACCCTCGTGCCGCTGCTCGTTTCCTCTCCACGGCCATAAAAAAAATACCCCTTCCTGCCGATCGTACAACAAACAAGAGATGACTCAATTCCTGCACCCGCGCCTGCCATTTAAAATCAATGACTTATTGGACATCCCACTCGGCGGATGGACGGGGACTCACCACAATGAACAGAGATGGTTGGGAGGTCTCGGATCTTTCAGACGTGGCGAAAGCGCACCGGACATGCCCGTCTCGTGGCCCGTTTCTCCCGCATGCTGATTCTCAGCCCATGGGATTTCAGAAGGCGTTCTCTTAACAGGTATCTTACAATCATAATGTTCCCGATATTTGAGAGAGCGTGATCCACCGCCGCTTTACTGTGGAAAATTGCCAACCTTTTCCTCCGGAACCCGGGGTCGCCCCCCCCCCCCCTCCGAAAATCCCCCCCCCCTGCTGGAACCCCTCCCCCCCCCCCCCCCCCTCCCCCGGCAAAACCCCCCCTCCCCTAACCCCTCCCCCCCCCCCCCCCTCCCCCCTCGAAAACCCGGGGGGGGGGTTCGAACCCCCCCCCCCCCCCCCCTCCCCGGAAAACCGACCGGTTCCCCCCCCCCCCCCCCCCTACTCACCGCCAGCAAACGACTCCCGGTCCCCACCACCGTCCGCATCACATCCCCCACTGGTGTTCCCAGCACCACTGTCCTCACCACCGCTGTCCCCACTGGTTCCACCACCGCCCCTACTGTCCCCACCAGTGGCCCCACCACTGTCGCACTGTCCCCGCTGTCCCCAGAACTGTTCCCACCACGGTTCCACTCTCCCCACTGTCTCCACGGCCCCAACCACTGCCCGACTATCCCCACTGTCCCCACTGTCCCACTGACTCCTCCGCTGTCCCACTGAGCTGTCCCACTGTTCCCACCACTGTCCCCACTGTCCCCACCACTGTCCCCACTGTACCTCTGTCCCATTGTCCCACCGCCGTCCTCGCCACCGCCTTCACCACTGTCCCCACCACCATTGTACCCTCCACTGTCCCACTGTTTCCACCTCATTCCCATTGTCCCCACACCACTGTCCCCACCACCACCGTCACCACCACTGTCCACTGTCCCCCCCTGTTCCCACCATTGTCCCCACCACTGTCCCCACCACTACCGTCCCCACCACTGTCCCACTGTCCCACTGTCCCCACCACTGTCCCGCTGTCCCCTCACCACTGTCCCCACCAACACCGTCCCCACCACTGTCCGCACCCCCACTCGGTTTTCGAGGGGGGGGAGGGGGTGTGAACCGGTAGTGACCCCCCCTGGTTTTCCGGATCCGGAGGGGGGGGGGGGGGGAGGGGGTTCGAACCGGTAGTGACCCCCCCCGGTTTTCTGGAGGGGGGGGGTGGGGGGAGGGGTTCGAACCGGTAGTGACCCCCCCCGGTTTTCCGCCAGCAGCGGTAGAACACGCTCTTTCCGATATTTCAAAATGGTGTTCCCGCTGCAGCGCTGGCTTGGCTCGCGCGGTTCGGAACGGCGCTCTCGCCCCATCGCGGGCCACAATTCCGTGCTCAAGCTCTTCGTCGCCGTTGTCGCCCCGCTCCATTCCTCTCCTCTGCCTTCAACTAGTCCTCCTGCTTATCTCACTCCTCCTACTCCTGCTCCTGCTGCTGCTTTTCGTTCTCGTCCTCGGCCGTCCTGATCCTCATCTTCTTCCTCCTGCTCTTCCTCTTGCTCATCCTCCGATTCGCAATTCGCCTGCAGCCCTGTGGATGTCAACTCGATATCACGAATTCTCGATATCCGCGGCGGGGGCTCGATCGTCATCATCGTCGTCATCACCCCTGCCATACTCATCGCCCTCATGGCCCCCCTCCGACACCCCGGGGCCCCTCTGGCCCAAACTCAGAAAAGAGAGCATGACCTTATGCGCGGCCTGCGGGCCCGCGCGGGCCCGCTCGAGCGGGGCCCGTCCGCGGCGCAGGGCGCGCACGAGGAAATTCTAGTCCTGGGACGGGGAGGAGCGAGGCGCCGTGCATCAAGCCCCGCCCCAAACACCCCGTCCCCGATATCGAGATATCGAGCCCCCGCCCCCCGATATCGAGGTATCGAGATATCGAGTCACAGCCTGGCCCCGCCCCCGATATCGAGATATCGAGGTATCGAGATATCGAGTCCCCGCCCCCGATATCGAGATATCGAGATATCGAGAGATCGAGATATCGAGAGATCGAGTTCCCGCCCCCCGATATCGAGATATCGGGATATCGAGATATCGAGCCCCCGCCCACCAATGTCGAGATGTCGATGTATCGAGATATCGAGTCCGGGCGAAGAAAACACCCTAGTCTACCGGGACGCCTGGCCCCCACGCTGGGTTCTTCCTATAGGATCGTGGACGTCGCTTCCGAGCTCCACCTTACGTCTGCTCGGCCGGGCTCGCTGTGTTGCGCCTCGTCCGGTTCCCGGGGAACTTCTCCTCTTCGGCTACCCCATCCGACTTCCTGATTTCCCATTGCGCCAGCTTTTCCGCGTTTTCCAAATACGCGCTTTCAGAACACACTTTTACAGTAGCATCGTCAATGTTTCTCGCCGCCGAAATCGTCATCCTCTTACTGTTATATATGGCTGCAGTTTCGGCTCGAGTGGTTGAAAGGCGGGGGTTCCCCTAATCTCGAGCCCGAGAGCACGCCAGCCTTGGAGGTGTTCGTGGGGCCTGCGCGGCGCGGGCGATCGGGCCCGAGGGCCTGGGCGGCGCGCGCGGCCGAGGGCAACGCTGGCGCCGCGTCATCACGGCGCGTGCTGGGCCCATCAGCTGGGCCCTGGCGCTGGCCGTCCTCGCCAGCGAGTGGGAGGCGCTGTTGCCAGGCCTCCTGGCGACCGCGGGCGAGGAGGCGCGGAGGCCGACAGCGAGCCGCTCTTCGGCGAGCAGGGAGCGGGGGCCGCAGGCGAGCTGTTCAGGGGCTCGCGCACGAGCTTCATGGCGCCGTGGGCGCGGTGGAACAGGCTCTACCTCCAGTCGCAGACGAAGCCGATGGGGTTGTGCTCCTCCTGCTCACCCGAGTGGGAGGGGGGAAGAGCACCGCGTGGACGACGGCGGACCCGACGCAGAGGGTTGTGTTCGTGAGCGTACATGACAAGAAGTTCGCCTTCAGCAAGCCCAAGCAGGGCATCGTATGGACGGAGCACCCGGGTTTGACCGAGAAGCAGCGGGATGCAGCGCTGATCGCGTCGGAGCGGTTGATAGTTCGTTCGGAGTTGAAGGGTGCCGAGGCGAGGTCGGAGAGAGTCAAGAACGCAGACCAGAAGAAGAAGAAGAAGAAGAAGAAGAAGAAGAAGAAGCCGAGCTCCAAGACGCAGACGGCGAGCTGGATGTTCAAAGGGTCGTCGACGGTCATGGTGGCCGGCTGGAGCTACCGCACCGCTGGGGCCTGGGGCTCGGCGGCGTTTCTCGGTTGGCGGCTGTGGCGCTTCTTCGAGCTCGGGTCCTGGCTGAGCAGCGGGTGCCGCGGCGCGCGGGCGGCTTTCCAGGCCTTCGAGGACTTCCAGTCGTTCGTGGAGCTGGTCGGCGACATGTACGAGAACGGAGACCTGGAGAAGATCGCGTGCACCATCGGGGGCATCGCGGTTGCCGGGTACATGATGTGGATGTACGTGGGCGGCAATGGCGAGGACCGAGGTGACAGCTCGGACAGCGACAGCGGGGGCGACGACGGCACGGCGGTGATCGGCGGACACGACGTGAGCGACAGCGACGACGAGCCCGACGCCAAGGCCCTTTTCTCCGAGCTGGCCAGGGGGCAGGCGGAGTTGGCGTCGGCCGTGATCGATTTGAAGGATAAGATGCGCGAGGAGGCGGGCGCCCGCCCTCCCATGCCCCCACCTCCCCACGCGCCGCCCCCTGGCGAGGCGAGGCGCGAGGGTGCCCCTTTTGGGGCGGGGTGGCCGGGGAGGGCGAGCCCAGCGTTGGCGACGTCGACGCTTTCATCAGGAAGCTGAACGAGTGCGAGGGCGTGGTCCAGAGGGGCTCGGCCAAGGCGACCGCGGGCTCGCCACCGACCCCCGTCAGCAGCAGTGCTAGCAGTGGCTCTTGGGAGAAGATCAGTGGCGACCTCGGCGATCCGCTGATGGGCCAGATCGCGCAGTTGCAGCTGGAGCCCACCAACCCCGCGACCTGAAGGATAATATCCGCGAGGGCAGCGCCGCCAGGCCCCCCGCGCCGCCGCCCGCCCAGGCGCCCCCCCCCCCCCCCCCCCCCTCGAGACGCGGCGCGAGGACAGCTCACACGGGGGCGGGGGGGCAGGCAGCGGTGGGCCCAGCGCAGGGGAAATCGACGCCTTCATCAGGAAGCTGAACGAGCACGAGGGCGTTGTCCAGCGCGACTCCGCCAAGGCGACCGCGGGCTCACCACCGACGCCTGCGAGCAGCAGTGGCAGCAGCGGCTCGCGGGACAAGATTGGCGGGGAGTTCGACGACCCGCTGAAATATCAGATCGCGCAGCTGAGGCTGGAGGCCACCAACCCGAAGGATAGCCTGCTGAGCGCGCTGCAGCAGAACAGGCCTGCTGTCGGGGCCCAGGCGGGCGGCGTCAGAACGAGGGTGGCACCCGCGGTGCTGGCGAAACTCTACTGGGGCGGGCGGACCGCCCGTATCGAGACGCAGGAGTGGCTGCGTGCCAAGGAGCCGAAGACGGCCTCGGTGGCGAACGAGGTGAATATGCTGGCCACGTTACCGCGTGATGAGCTCGGGCGAGCACAAGAGGCCTCTAATATGCTCAAGGAAGCCTCCAAGACGGCCCTGGAGCACCCCGAGAGAGCCCCAAGTCGGCCCAAAGAGGCCCTCAAGGCGTCTTCCGACGGCGTCAGCCGCGCCAGGAGCCCACCAAGACGGCCCGAGATGACCCTAAGATGGCCCAAAACGGCCCAAGAGGCGTCCAAGAGGGCCCCCCAGGAAGGCCCGACGAGGCTAAAACCATCGATTTCCTCTTAAGTTTTTGAAGGAGTTTGGCATTTGCTCCTTTTCGGCCTTCCGACGGACTAAGACGGCCCAGGAAGCCCCCAATATCGCCCCCAGAGCGCCCAAGAGGCCTCCAAGATGGCCTCAGGACTGCCCAAGAGGCCCCCAAGACGGCCCCAAGAGAGCCCAAAGACGGCCCAAGAGGTCTCTAAGACGACGCCCGTGGAAGCCTCCAGGACGGCCCTGGAGCACCCAGAGAGGGCACTAAGTCGGCCCAGAGAGGCCCCCAAGACGTCTTCCGACGGCGTCAGACGGGCGAGGAGCCCACCAAGACGGCCAAAGACGCTCCCGAGAAGCCTCCAAATGCACCCAATAGGCCCAAGGAGGCCCCAAGATGCCTCCAAGAGGCTCCCAGGAAACTCTCAGGAGGCCCCAAGAGTGTCCCCAGCGGCTCCCAAGATTCCCGCTCCTCCTCCTCCTCCTTCTCCTCCTCCGCCTCCTCCTGATCTTCTCCGCCATCCTCCCCCAAGTGTTCCCCGAAGGGTTTCCACAGCGGTTGGGGGAGCGCACGGTCCGATAGCTTGGCGGAGCTCTTGCCGCAACGATTGGCCACATGGGCGATTCTAGAAGGCAGGGGGCGGCGGTGATTCGCCGTAGGCGTCTTCGATTCATGCGACAAGCCACGGGGCACCTGGCATGCCCCGCCAAATTTCGAATTTGGGACCCGGGCCCTTGAACGACTCCTCAGGACAGGCTGGGGCTCCAGGCATTAGTCAAAGGACCCGAGGACACGCCCACCCCGTGACCGGAGGCACGCTTTGTGCAAGTTGTGCGGTGCAAGCTGCGTGGTGTAAGTTCTGTGGTGTGGGCTGCACGGCGCACTCCATGTGGTGTGCACGGGCGCCCAAGAGGCGCTCGCGGGTGGGCACCAGACGACATGTCGGCATACCCGCTCAGCGCAGGAGGCGCCCGCGAGCGCCCACGGGTGGGCACCAGGCGGAGCCTCGGCACGCCTACCCAGCGCACGAGGCGCCCACAGGTGGGCACCAGGCCAGGCCTGGGCACACCCACCCAACGCACAAGGCGCCCACGAGCGCCACTGAGCGGGCGCCAGACGAAAACCTGGCACACCCATCCACTTCTTTTGCGAACACGAGTAAAAAAACCCTGAGCACAAGCATCATTTTTGGGAAATGGCACATCGAATTGCACGACGCCGCTTTGAGCTTTTCGCTGCCAGCTTCTCGCCCCCGCACTTTGTCCCGGTCACTCTCTCTGGCAGAGTTGGGGCAAAGCATCCGAGGTGTGTCACGTGACCGTTGCCCCCCCTTCTCTCCCTCTCCCCCTTCTCTCTCTCTCTCTCCAGTCCTTCCATCTCTCCGTCCGCTTTCCCTTCCTCATCTCCACCTTCTCGCATTCTGCCTACCCCTCCTTCTCATTCTCCTTGGGCTCCTCATCGGGTAGATCAGCCAATCGTAGTGGTTTCGGCAGCAGGGCCGAGGTCTGGCAGTCTTTGAGCCGAGCGGCCCTTCTGGCTTTGGCGAGGCAGTGACGAGGTCGCTGCGCTGGCGGCGGGCGACGAGGTTTGGGCCGAGTGGCCGGGCGCTCAGTTGGTTTCCTTTTCTGCTGCCCAGCTCTGCTGTGAGAAGGTGCGTTGTTCTTCGGGTGAGGCTCCGAACTCATTGTGAAACATCACAGGACCAGGGCTCTCTGGGGGCAGTAGGAGTGGCCTGCCAGCCATCCTCGTGATCTTCTCCGGCATCCGACGCCGCGGACGAAAAACGTCGAATGATGTCATGAGACAACCACGGATGAGTGTTGCGGCTTCTGTTGCAATTGTCTTGTTATTGCTTGGATTGGACTTGCATCAAGCAGTTGTTTCTGCTGCAATTTCCTTGAACCGCAATTGCAGTTGCAATTGCCTGCTTCCGGATATTGCAGTTGTCTTGCACTTGCTCTTGCGGCATGCAATTGCCTCGGACTGCATGTTTCGGGCAGCATCGATTGCCGAGGATCCTGGGGCCCGAAGCGGGGCAGAAACGTCCGTTTTGTGTTCCGCGACGCCCGACTGACTGAGTGCTCGCCGGGTCCGAGTTCCGAGTTCTGAGTTCGTGCTCCTCCATCTGCTGCTTGGCTGTGCGTGCTCCTCCTCGCCGTCTTTCGCCTTTCTCCACGGGCTCGCTCTGCTTCGGCCCTGGGCGGAAGCCTTGCAGCGCTCATGGCCCATGGCCTTGCCCTCCTCGTCGCCTGGGCACCGTCGCCTTCTGGCGTTCGTCCTCCGTTCATTCCCCGCCTTCTCTTCCCTCTCCTTCTCTGCCCCCCAGCCCTTCCCTTTCCACCCCTCGCCCCGTTCTTCATCTCTCCCCATCACTCCCATTCCTTTCAGTCCCTTCCCCGCATCTCCCGTTCGTCTTATTTCCCCTCCCCTCTCCCTCCCAATTCCCCCCACTCCTTTCCTCCCACGCAAGATCAACCAACCCTGTGTGAGTGTCTCCGTGACGTGAGACGGACAAGCTGGTAACATGACACGCGATGGCATCCACAACGGGATGCCGAAGGAAGGAGGACAGAGAGGAGGAAAGGCCAAAGACAAAGAGGTGCAGACGGGACAGGATTTTGTGCGAAGATCCTTTACGACCTGAGTGGCCGGTTGAAAACATAGCAGATCAAGCCCGCACCACGGCAGTCCAGGAGGGGACAGAGAGGACGAGAGGAATCCAAAGAGAAAGAGAGACACATAACGCTGGGACGGACAGTTGCCGCGAACAGGGGCGTGCACAGTGATAGAACAGATACTACAGGTTCAATCATCCCTACTGTGGGAGTGAAGAGCGGGATGAGAAAGAGAGGGCAGGGAAAGACGGGAGAAAGATTGACGCCAGGTCACAGTTTGAGGCTCCACTGGCAGGCCCACCAAACGTATGGACGAATCCGAAAAACTAAACTTCCCAGAGGAGGCAAGAAAAGAAGGTAGGATGTGTTCGGGCTGTTTGAGGCAGTAAATGGCAAGCGAAGAGCAGGGGCCGCGCAGCTCGGCTGATCCGTGAATCAAGGCACCTGCATGAGTGGCCCTCACTTTTCACACAGACCCCTTGTGGCAGTCACCGAGTGCGGGCCCAGACGCGGGCAACTAGACACGGCAGACGTATGCATAGGGGGGCAATTGAAACAAATCAGGCGGCAGGAGTAGGAGGAACAGGAGAGGACATGTACGAGCGGTGCCCCAGCTACCGCAGGGCTGGTCACAGGCAAGAAGGTATTTCAGATCTCGTGATTGAGGGCCCAGGTGAGGAAGGACTGGCGGAGGGGAAAGTGGCGGTCGTCGTGTGGGGCGGGGCCTGACCAGCAGTTTGCGGTAATAGCGGAAATCCTGGTGTTGCGGGTGGTCGCATTGGGCTTGGATTGAGAGTGGTATCGGTCGTGTAGGGGTAGTGGTAATGAGCCCACGTGGGCTGTTGGCAGAAAACTGAACCGAAACAGCAGGCAATCCAGATGGGGTGCGTTGCATGACCTTGAGACGGAGAGAACATGTGTGACTGAGAATACAGGCAGGCGTCATTCTGAGACCTGGAGTCAGTCGACGACGCACGAGTCAGGTATAGATTGGGACGTAGATGTAGGCACCAGTGGTGTGATTATTGGAGTAGATGTACCATGATCATGCTGATAATAATGCTGCTGCTGGACGCGCTGATGCAATGATGGTGTTGACTGCGCGGAGAGTGCTGCGAATGGGATGTTGTTGGTTCCCGTCGTGTCCGAACCATTGGTGTTGTTGTTGGAGGCGTTGCTGGATGTGGTGGTGGTGGTGGTGGTGGTGCTACGAGTGGTGCTGCCGATCCCTTTCGTGCTAGAGCTGCCAGATTCGCTGGCACCGATTCGGTAGGGTCTGCTGGTTCCCATCGAGTAGGAGACAATGGTGTTGTTGAATGTGGCGGTCGAGTGGTACGTATGCCGATTCCCGTCGACTTGGTGCTGCAGGATGCATTGGTGGCGTTGTGAGCATCATTCCCATTCCTGCCCCCATCCTCAATTCGTCCTCCATTCGTCATCCTTCCCCCATCCTTCACTCGTCCTCAATTCATGGCCTGCACCCTGTCGCGGGATGGATACAGCATTGAGTGGAGGCTCCGTTTGAGACTGGCGGGACGGAGGCTGACAGAATTGCCGGGCCGCGCGGCCCGTACGGTGACGCAACATTTGCAGAGGTTCCTAAGACGGGCGCCTCCCAGGATCAGGGCATCGGTGATAAGGCGATCTTCGAACGGTGGAAAACTGACCGGAGCATGCGGTCGCTGCGGCGTGGGCGCCGGACCTGTGTGTTCGGTTGCTCGTGCAGGGCCGACGATTCGTCGGAGCATTATGTTCACTACCCCTTGGGTCGCGCATGATCGTGGGGACGCATGTGTAGGGGCGACGTGGGGCAGACGATGGCGCGCATCTTGCTTGCCATTCGGATGGCAGGTGATCAATTACAGCGCCAAGCGATCCACAATGCTTGACGCCTCGCGTTATCCCCACCAGCCTCTGTAGCCCTCTGGCTTAAGCCCCCCCAGCTCAAGGGCTCGATGGGCGCGCCCAGACGCTATGCGCGGGCGGGCCGCGCCGCCCTGGGGCCATACTCGTCCGTGCCGCCCGCGTGGCGTCCCCGCTATTTCCTTCTCGCCCCCGCCTTAGCCGACGTTGGGATGGAGGAGGAGACAGACGGATCGCGCACTGGCGCCTCGGGGACCGATGTCGGGACGAATGCGAGGGGTTAGCGCGAGGCTTTGGAGCCCTTGCGCTGCCCGCGGACAATCGGAACCTCGGATCCCCTGGGAACCCACGCGATCGCTCGGGAATTGCCCCAGGCAGCCGTCATGACCGGACAGTCCTTACTGTGAGCGCGGAGGATCGGGCAATCGATCGCGCTGATCGTGACCACCCTGGGGAAGTGTTGAGTCCGTTGCCATAGCCGCGAGGTGAAGAGGGTCTCGACCAGTCTGACGGAGCGGCCGAGAGCCGCGTGCCTGGAGTCGACGGCTCCCCCCCTCTCCCTTGCCTCAGTATGATGCATTTGCGCGATCGGCCGCCTGCCTGGAGCAAACTGTTTACCCTATGCATTTGCGACGATCAGTCGCGCAGCCAACCATGAGTCCTTCCTTTCCTCTTCATTTGCGGCGATCAGCGGCCTTCCTGTGATGAGCCTGCGGGCGTGCCGCGCCACGTCAGTACATTTGCGACGATCAGTCGCACGCCTGGGGAAGACAGAGACGAACTGTGCACCTGCTTTGGCCTGTCGCGTCCCTGGGGGAAAATCCGACGACGACGTCGCCCCGGCCGATCCATTCGATCCCGCTCAGGCCCGGGGAGTACGTGACGGCGCCGAGGCGCAAGGTAGCGACGACCGTGCCCGCGCGGCACCGACCGACTCTGACGCCCATCGCCCCCTCACACAGGATCTCGTTGCTTTTGGGCCAAGCCGGGGCACTGGGCGCGCGGCGCGACAGAGCCATGCAGGGCGTTGCCCAGAGACGCGCCCCTGAGCCTCGGACGCCCTCCGGCGCCGACCGGCTGCGGGCGGCCGCCGCGCCCGTTGGCGGGCGCAGTGGCGACGGAGAAGACCCGGGGCGGGGGCCAGAGGTCGGTGCGCAGGACCGACCGCAAGGTGGACCCATCTCGCGACCACCCGCGCCCACGGTCAGCGCGGGGCCACGGAGAGACGCTCGGACGCAGGGGGGCACTCGCTCTGCCCCCGACACGAGAGGAAGGCTCTTTTCGGGACCAGATATATTTATCTTTCACTGGTTGATTGGGTTTTCGATCGCAGACGCTTGATTGAATTGTTACACGGCGCGCTCTTCGTTTCGCTGCCCGCTGCCTCCTTGGAGCGCGCAAGCCAAGCGAGCGCGGCCATCGTGAGATGCTGCTGGGTTCCTCGAGGACGACGCGCGCGCTGTAGGTGCATTTTCACTGACTGATGGAAAGCGACGCGACGTGTGATGCAACGGCCCTTCGGTTGGTTCGAGCGGCCCCCGAACAGACGTTGAGGCCGCATGTGCCTATATAGCCGCGGCTTGATCCCGTTCAATCAGCGCGCATTTCAAGGCTGCCCGGCAATGTCGACGGGAATCTCCGCGCCCAAACGAATATGTGCACGGTTAATCTCCGCGGGCCTCAGGCGCAGGACTGCGCGCGCCGCGCCGCAGATCGGAGCGCGCGCTCAAGCGAGGGCGCGGCCCTGCGTCGATCGGCCCGCCGCCTCAGGGCGCGCGCGGCGTCCGCCCCTGGAGCCCCCGCCAGGCCGGATCTGTGAATGACAGATTTTGCTGTTTTGGGCGGGCCAAAACCGCAAAATCTGTCATTTCACCGGTCGCGGGTCTGGGTTGCGTCCTTGTCCAGGGCGGACGTGAGTGGTTCCTTGCGTGTTTCTGCGGTGGGCTCGCTTTAGAGCGTGTCGAGCGTCTCTCGGGGCTCTCCCACTGGCTCCCCCGAGGGCCTCGTGGAGCTATTGGGCCCACTTGCGTCGATGAGGAAGCTCGTGGAGACGCCTCGGCGACGGATTGGGGATCTGGGTTTCACCAGACGCCCAGGGTCGTTTCTAGGCGCGTTCAGGCCGACGTGGAACCCCCCGCAATCCCCGGCCGCCCAGAGAGCGCCATTGGCGCCTGAAGGGTTTGCTGCAGGCGGCGGGTCATGGTGTCCAACTGTCGTGCGACGCTGTGCTGGGCGCTCCTTCAAATCGCAAGCTCGGTCGATTCGCGCAGCTGGCGTCGCGTCGCGCAGATGTCGGCCTTATCGCGATCAGCGATCATTTGGGCATGAGGGCCAGTACATAAATCTACAGGCCGGCCACTGAAATATAATAATTTATGGCCCCTATCTTTGGTTTGAATATGGGGGTGGCTGATGCGGGGGGGGGGGGGGGGGGGGGGGGGGGGGCGACTGCTGCGGCCCTGCAGAATCTTAATGTGTTGCCAAACGACGCCGTTCAATATCCAATCCATGTTTTAGTGGTTTTCAAGATTCAAGCGTAGCATCCCGCGGGTGAGCGGCCGCTGCTGGGCCAAGGGCCCGCCGAGATACCAGCGCGAGGATGGCTGCTCGGGGGCGGCAACCGCGCGCCGCGCAATTATCGTGCAGGACGCGAGATCTCCCAAAACGTACACAACGTCAAGGGCGCGCGTGACAGCGACGGGGTTGGGCGCGAACATGTGCAGAAATGGACCGGATATTATGGGACAGCAGGAGCAGCATCTGGCACAGCTCGCCGCCCCTACCAGAGTTGGCTGACGCGCTCTCGGATTTCTACTTTAGCATTGACAGGTCCATCGCAGTTGACGAACGACCGCAGCCCCACTGGGACAGATTCGCTTCTCTCATTGTGGCATCCTCCCGGGGCGCTTCTGGCGTCGACGGAGAACCGTTCGAGGTGTGCCGCCGCGGAGCTCGTTTCGTCGCCCGCGTCCTTGCCCAGGCCTGGTAGGCTGCCGATTACGGAATGGCGCGGATCACGCTTCCTGGGGCCTTCGATCGACCTCTTCGCATGGATCGGCAAGAAAGCTGGCGCGGAAACCCCCAACGACTTACGGCTCCTGCAGCTACCGACATGCATGCGGCGGCTCTATGGTGCCACTTTGGCCGACCTACTGGCCCCCTAGATTGAGCCGCAACGACCTGGCCGCCAAGAAAGGCGGGCAACGCGGCTCCAACATCCGTGCAGCCGCCGCTCACCTGGGGGGCGCCCCTGCGGATCCTGGGGAACCAGGGCTGGCCTGGAACGCCTTGCTAGGACGACGCCTTGCTTGCGCGGAGAGGCACGTCGACAACGTCTCTGAAAACATGCCCGCTGTCCCTGCCAGATCAGTTATTTTGCGCGACCAAAGCAAGGCGTTTTGAGCGCATCTCAATGCAGTGGATCAGTCGCCTGCTCAAGAGATGGGGGCTGCCGCCGTAGCTCCGACACTCCCTGCGCGCCCTATTCGCGGACCGTCTGGCGCAAACAACCAAAGGCAGGTGCACAGGCCCACGGCGGCGCCTAGTTCGCTCAGCCGGCATGGGCGGGACGGCCTCCCTCCTCCTCTGGCGCGTCGGATACGACCCTATCATCGTTGCAATTTCGAGCGTCAGCAACGACCGCTGCCCCACCTGCGTCGATGACCTCGCTTCTATGGCGCAGGTGGCGGCGCAGACCCTGCAGGCCCTTATCGCGCCCCCGTTGGTGGCGCGCGCCGCTGGCCTCCTTGTCGACGCTCGCAGGTGTCAGGGTCTGCTCATCACTGGCAGGGGGCCCAGGCTAGCCGCCCTCCTTGCCGAGCCCCCCGTTGACTACGCGACGAATGGCGACGCGCGCCGGGTCACTGGTCTTCCCCTTGCCCTGTTGAGCGCCCTCGTGCGCGACGGCCTACAGGATGAGGAGTTCATGTGCTGCGTGGCCATGGCGCTGCTCATGCAGCCTCGAGACTGCCGTTGCACCTGCACGGGGGCCCCCCTGGTGGCGCACGCTTTTGGACCACAGTCCGTTCGGCAGCAGACGCGTGAAAACGAGTTGGCCGTATCTGGGCGCTTCCATTCGGGAGGCCTCTGGCTCGCACCGTCACGCTCCGCGCCTCCGAGCAGGCCAGCAGCAGCCTCGATCCCGTCGACGCAATGAAGCCGCTTTCGCTCCCTGATTCCTGGAGGCCACAGCAGGCTGCGGGGTCGCGGCACAGGCCAGCCTGGACTCGGCCAGAGGGCCGCAGCCAGGGACGCGACCGACCGACGCGGAGCCCCTACGACCAGGACCAACGAGGCGGGACCCGCACGCACAGCCCCGCAAGCATCGGACGGGCCAGCCATAGCTCCATCTGGAATGCACGTAACGACGCACGCACGCGCGGGCCCACCTGGTCAATCCCTGCACGGAACAGCCAGGCCAGCGGGAGGTGGCATCGAGGCGAATGGCGCGACGGAGCCGCCAACCCACTCACGCCAGCTGACCACCGCGCCAACGACGGCTGTCAAATGTTCAAGACGCCCGCACATCTGGTGGAATCACAGAACGGGGATGAAGACAGCCGCCATGTCATCAGGAGAATGCAATCCGAGCTCGGCGCCACTTTCAATGTGGTCTGGCACCGCTGGGCAGAGCGGTGCGAAACGCGCCCTGGTTTTGCTCCTAAAGACACACTGCAGAGCTGGCAGGCCTGCGACGATTTCCTGGACGCCTGGCGCCGCTGCAACTACGACGCCTACGCGCTCAACCGCCACCTCGGGCTCAAAGCCAACTTCGGGCACGCACGACAAGAACGCATGACGAACGACCGGAGCAACACTGGGCGATCAGGCAGGGGCCACGACCGCGACGCGTCTGACGAACGAAGCGGCAAACAGGGCAAACGCAGCTACGACTGGGGCGGGCCCCGTATCAGAAAAGAGACATCGACAGTAGGCAGTAGGCCCCCGACCGCGCGCGCGACTGCACCGCCCAGCACCTTCCACCACGCGATCTTTCGGGCCGCGCTGGTTGCTGGATGCTTCTCTGCTTGGCCACTTCGCCTCGCTTCCTGCTTCTTCCTTCCTTTCCTGCCTGGGGTATTCCTATCTTGCATTTTCAGCGATCAGCTGCCGCCACTTCCTGTCCTTCCGCCTCTCTCTCTTCGTCGCCTGGGGTTCGCCTGCGCGCGGTTCTACGGTCCCTGCTCCTGCAGCCTGGGGCATTGCATCGCCTGGAATACGCCTCTGCTTGGGGTAGTCATCGGATCCTTTCTTTGTGCAATTGCAGCGATCAGCTGCCGCTCGTCATCCTTCCTGTGCACTGCGTCTGCGGCAATCAGCCGCCCCGCCGCCCCTGCTGTCCTGGGGGCATCGTCTGCGTCGCACTCTGGGTCGCCCCCAGGTCGCGGCTTATTATGAATTGCTGCAGTGGCCGCTTGGTCCGGCTGCGGGCGGCTGGCGCGCTGCTGCTGCGCCCGCCGCGGCGGCGCCCCCCTGCCCCTCGTCGTCGTCACGGCCGCGCGGCGTTCGGCATGGGCGCGCTGCGGACCCTGCCGGGTGCCCTCGCCATTCGTTTAAGGCGTCGGCGGCACCCCCCCCCGGGCGATGCTCGCCGCGGGCCGCTGGCTGCCGCCGCCGCGCCCCGCGCGGGTAATTTGCTGTGGTGGCACTTCGCGCCCTCTTGCACGGCTTCGCCGTGCTGGCCACTCAGCTGCTTCCGGGTCTCGGCGCGTGGGGCGGCCATGATGGCTGGTCGCGGCGCTCGTGGCCTCTGCATTCGCGCTGCCTTGCCTGGGGGGCCTTCGATGAAGGTCCACGCCGCCCTTGCATTGGAGGGCCCTCGCATTCCTTGGGGAAGGCCCTGGAGCGGCCGCTGCCCCCCCGTCTCCCGTTCCTCCTCGCGGTGTTCTTCATCTACGTGGAGGTAGTTACACGCTCACGCAGTACCTGGAGGCTGTTTTCCTCTTCGGCACCGCTCTCCTCGCACCCCTGTCCGTCCCGGGGGCGCCCCCGCTGCTTGCTGGCGGCGCTTGTCTCCGTGGTGTTCGTCTGGGTAAAGGACCGCGTGTTCTGCGGGATTACATGGGGAACTTGGGTGGGCCCGTTGCTACCTCTACCGCCGCCTTCCCGGGAAAGTGCGGCGCCAGGGGTCGCCCAGCGTCGCCGCGGAGTCCCGTTTCTGCTTCGGCTTCCTGCTCGGCGCGTACTTCCACGTGTTCTTGGTCACGCTCAGCGATGCCTTCGCGCCATTGCGGCCGCGCTGAGCTCCGCCCCGCGCCCGGCGCTGCTCGCCGTGCTATTATTCCCTCAGCTGGTGGCACAGCTTGCCCCTGCTCACCCGGTGTTCGACCCGCTTCGTTCGCCCGCGCGCCAAAAAGCACCCCCGCCAGCCCGCCCAGCAAAGATGCCCAGGCGAGTTTCCTCTCAGAGTCTCCTCGGATGTGCATTGAAAGATTTTTGGAGGCTCTCGGAGCGCCTCGGGGGAACCTCGGCGCGCCCAGGGCCGTCTTCGAGCGTCTTGGGTGCGGCGGGGATCCTCTTGGGGCTCCTTCGGGGTCTCTTGGGGGCTTGAAGAGTCTTGGGCGCTTATCGGGGCTGTCTGGGCGCCTCTCGGGGCCTTGCCGGGGCGCTCTCGGGAGCCTCGGGGGCGCCCCTGGGTCCATCTTCGAGGAGATCGCTCAAAGAAGGGGGAGCTTCAAGTAGCGTCGCTTCTCGAGAGTGCCCAAAATGGCCTCTCGGGCCCCTCCTAGAACGCTCTCGGGGCGTTCTCGGGCGCTCTTGGGGCTGTTTCGGGGCTCTCTTGGGCCCTCGTCGGGGCCCTCTTGGGCCATCTTGGTTGGAGCCGCCTCGAGGCCCCGGAAGGCCATCGACAGCAAAGAGGCGAGAAGGCTAGAATCATATGTGTTCGCTGCGTGTTTGAAGGATGCGGGCATCTCAGCACGGTCCTCGGGGGGTGACTCTGAAGGTGGAAGGGCATAGGCGAGATGCATCGAGCATTTGTCCGCGGCCATTTTGGCACAGTGACCGGCCGCCTGTCTGACCGGGCCGCATCGCGGCCCGCTGCCCTACATCGAGACAGGAGTAGGTTCCACCCTTTACTTTTCAGATGTATCATCGCCGCTCACGCGGCCCCTTCCTACTTCTGGCGCCATCGTTAATGCGATGCAAGAGGGTTGAACGCATGCTTCGCCTTAGGCGAAGCATCGAGTTGAGTCTCCCGACCAGCTTTAAATTTGGTAGCGGAGCTGGCCGTTGGTGGTCAGCTCTTGTTCTACTCCTTGCAATTCACGGCGCAACCTGGTGGACTACCGACATGGTGGAACATCAGGGTGAAGTGGCTCTACGTGGAGGAGCTCTATACCATCGCAAGGAAACTTGCACTGCTGCCTCTGCTCACGCAGCGGTATCCTACCTAAGCCCTACATCTCTGTGCTACTACACTCCTGAATTCCACCCACCTACGCCAATTGGCAAATTCTTCGAAGATACCATGCATGGTCACATGCGATATGACATCGTCCCGCCCGCACCTCCTCGCAAACTGACGGCAACGTCACTTCGTAACCAACAGCCACGTACAATCGACACCGACCTACGAGGCCACTGGCTTGGCAGCAGTATCCTTGGCCTCCCCTGTGTCGCCATCGGCTGCGCTGCTGGACGCGTGCAGCGTGGTGCAGACGACGCGCGCGCTGCCGGCCCTCACTGGGGCCCTGCAGGTAACGTGCCTTTCCGCGAGTTCGCTCGCGAGGTACATGGCTGGATCAACGTGACCACAGGCGCCGTGGCTCCCTTCCCAACAGGCCGCCGCTCTACAGCGTGGCCTTGGAGGTCTCGCAAGGACCATCGCCATGAGAGCCCCCCCCGGAGTAATCAGCTTTGGAGTGAACATTGGTGGTCGCCATACCGATGGCGCCACCCACATAATGTTCCTCCTCGGCATTAAACTGGAGAACTTTGAAGAGGAACAACAACTTCGGCTCTCACTGATCTTCGCGTCCATGTGGGAGAACGGATCGGCCAGGCGCTGGCCCGCTTTGAGATTGCACGCTTCGAAGCTGACACCGCGGGGCTCAACGCCCCAAACTTCCAGACCCTGACAGTCATTCTGTTCAGGGCCCCATGTGTCGGCACTTCGCGCGCACAGCAACTGCTGCAACCACTGAATCACCAAATGCCAAGGACTCAGCAACAGTTCGACTCCTTACGGGAGCGCACGAGGGCTTGCGCCCATATTGCTGAGCGAACCCCCGGCAACACTGGCGGTGCATTTAGCCGCGGCCACCGCCCGGATGTCTTGCATCGTGACACTCATGCGGGGCTACCTGCCAGCGCCGTCTGGACTGACGATCCACAACCAAAAGAATCCACCACTCTATAATGCCAGCAAGGTGGCCAGCCCATGGGGTCGCAAGACTCCTGGACTCGATGCCAGGGACCGTCGGCAACGGCGGCCCCTACCCAGGCCACTGCCCTCATGGGCTCGGCGGGGCAACCTGCAGAGTCCGACTTTGACTCTGGCACCGATGCTATCACCTCGTCAGATGAAGGAAATGGTAACCTGGATTATTCCGCTATGCCCGTGCACCTCACTGAAGAGCAACAGGCACAATGGATATTCCTAGGCTACCAGGTACATAAAACGCCGATGGAGACGTAGTTCGACGTGTGTTTAGGTCAAAGGGCATGAATCGAGCTAAGGGTAAACGGCGACGGATACATGGCAGAGGCATACTGACATTCATGGCCTCCCTTGCGGGGCCACCGCATGAGGACATCTTCCTGGGGAAGGATAGAGGCCGCAGGCGCACTTCAGGAAAAGGTAAGGGGGATGCCAACGGGAAAACCATGGAACGTGATATCTGCCATAGCGCCCAGCATGTTCGTCGTGAGTGCCTCCAAGGCGACGGGAGAGGCAGGGGTCCGTCGACGCATTTGGCCCAAACCGATTCCGACATTCAGTATGTCGATTTCGAAACTCTTCTTGCCGAATCAGAGGACAGACCCCCGCAGCCGCTGTCCACTTTATGTCCGCGAGATACATGAGCGCAAGCTTGTCCCATGAGAGGTGCGCCGAGGAGCTCTTCGAGGAGGTCTACGTTGGCCACGACGAGATCGATTTCGCAGGGTGGCTGGGCATCCCGGTCGCGGGGCAGCCTGCGCACATTGAGATCATCGAGGAGTGCCAACCACCCGCCGACTCGGACTGTGAGATGGCGGGGGCGCCCGCGCATTCCGATGGGCACGAGCCGGATAGTTCTGATGATGGCACGATACCGGCTACGGAGGAGGAGCTTCAAGTGTCGTTCCGACCGCAGGTGTTTGGGGACCCTGCGCGCAGGCTAACTTGCGACGACGACCCTTTGCGGGGTAACCCGCGCGACGTTGGGGGCCTTCCTGAACGGATCCAGCGCGAACTCGGACACAACGAAGGCTCTCGCTTCATCTTTGCGCTACATGACCGCCCTTCGAGCCGTAAGGCTTGGAGACGCGTGGTCCGAGAGGACCGGCAAGAAGGCCGCGGCCGCGGGGCAACCCGCATCAGGATGACGAGGGCTCAGACGAGCCCGATGGCCAGCCTCGATTCAGACAAGTTGGTGAACAGAACGACGGCGTTGCTCGCCAACAGGTACCATGCGATTATATGACGCACTGGCAGTCACAGGGCTGGTTCGAGCATCAAGTCCGCCATCATTAGTCATTGTGGCACGCGCAGCGGGACCGAGGAACGGGCAACATTATCCGTTCCAACAGAAGAGGCGGTACCAAGACATTTGAAACGGTGGATAGGAAGACCAACGCATTAGCCATCATTGTTGATCGGAAGACGCACCGAGAGGATGTCTGTGGATGCGAGCACTTCGCGGACCACAGGCCGAGTTGCCCGATGGGGCGCTCCTCAAGGAGCCCCCAATGTCGAAAGGGCCCCATGGGTGTGGCCCCATGGGGGCGGCGAAGGCCGCAAGGTGGACCCGAGCTGCAACCCCAGTAGCACACGCACGCACACCTGACCAAGGCGGACAACAAGCCGCTAGATGCGGTCCAGGCAGGACTCGTTTAGAAGAGCTGGCAAAACCTAGATGAGGAGCGCCGGCTTAAGCGTTACATTCGGGGATACCACGGGGCCCGACGCGATGCGCCAGCGGCCTCCTCTGCGGGGAAACCTGTTTCTTCTCGCGAAGGTGCCAGCGAGGGCCAGGACAAGCGGGGTAACCCGCCAGCTACGGCTAGTAAAGAAGACGAGGCGTCCGGCCTTGCACAAGCTGTAGATCTCACTGTACCTGCGTCTGCGTCTGAATACGAATACGAGTCCTTCGCTGACGAAGACGCCGATGCAGGCATAGACATCGATGCGCAAGTCACGGAGGATACAGTCTTGGAAGAAGGCGACACAGTGGTGTATCACAGCAAAGGCATTGAATGGAATGTTACATTAGTACGAGGCAAGCTGCCCAATGGAACGTATATAATTTGGATTGCAAACAAGAATGCCAGGATCGAGAACATTTGGATCTACTGACATGAGCGGAAGCCTCCGCCAGACAGCTCCGTGCACAGGAGCGCAGGGAAACATGTTGCGCCCGCCGGTGCTGGAAGACCCGCTGAGGGAGCAGACGAGTCCCCAAAGCCCACGAAGCGCTCTCCGAAGGCCGTGGATCTATCTCCACCTTCAAGCGCGCCGAGGTCACCTAGGTCGAAGAAGCGAGCTAGTTCAGCAGAGCCCGACCCTGGAAGAAACCAGGCAAAGCGATATGTTCGGGAGCCCGCGGGGAAACTTGCCCGTCGAGCGCGCTCCGGGGGGCCAGCTGCAGCAGCCGCGGCGGCGGTGTTCCAGGGCAGCAGCGTGCCCGAGCCGAAGGAGCCCGTTGCATTGCGCGGCGCCGCTCCTGGCGGGGCCCGCCGCGGAGCTGGCTGGTCACCCTCGCTGGGCGGCTCAACAGCGCATCGCGCCTAGCAGCCCGATGCGGAAAGGAAAACAGCCCAGACCACATCTAGGGCATCAGGAGCTCTAAAGGCGAGCAGGTGCCAGCGCAAGGACATCCGCGAAAAGGAGAAGGGCCCGTCTGGAAGGGCGGGGTCACCCGCCGAGCCCGCTGCTGCGTCGGCTCCTGCGTGGGCACCCGCTTCATCTGCATCTGCGGGGCACCTGCTAACGCCCCTGAGATGGGAAAGGGAAGCAGGCTTTATTGGGAAACGCTTGGCACTGCCGCCCAGATGCCAGTTATCCCGTCGTAGAATGGTGCAGCTGATGATGGTTCGAGCCGACTCAGAGTAGTACAGTGTCCAATTGTATGCATGGCAACGTGCATGACTTATGTAATCGTCAAACGCCAGTCCGTGACCTGCTACGCAAAGAGACAGCCCCCTTTTGCAGCGGTGAAGCTGAAGCACTGAGGGCGGTACTTTGGGAAGAGAACCAGCCAACGCGGCTACCGAACGAGAAGGGCCAGCGCTGCTGCTACGAGTGGCTCACTACAGCCACCCGGCGCAAGCAATTTCGTAACGATTGCCTTTCGTATAGGTTCACGGGTGCGGTTGTCTCATATGACGATTTCGATGGTTGGGCATGCCTCAGTGATTTATTGACAAACTGGCCACCAGAAAGCTGCGGCAACCATCATAAGAAACACCTGGACGTCGCCAAGCACTGCCTCAAGTCTACGCGTTGAGCACACCGAGCACTAGCAATATTGAAAATGTGCGAAATGGTCGACCGCAGTACTGGCACACAGAAAAACCGGCCCCAGGTGAAAAAAACTTTCCTCCGCGGGGAAACCTGCCCGACTTACTTTCTGCGGCCCAGCAATGGGCACGGCAGTCCAGGCGTCAAGCGCGCCCAGAATCAGTGCATTCGCGGGTGACAGATCTGACCGAGGCAGGAGCACCGCGCTACTTCGTACACGGGACTCAATGGAGGCACATCCTGAGCACGCTGAATGTCGGTCTGTCGTGCCGAAACGAAGATATACTTGAGGGGGCTCAGGTAGACAGATGATTCATGGATGCCCAGATTTGCTTGGAGATCTGCGTATCCAGTCGGGCATGCGGGCGGATGCCGAGGCGCTGATATTAGGAAGCCTCAAGAACCGGATTCGAGATGGTATTGCAGTCTGGCGATCCGCCAACGATATCATGATGACTTCGGGGGTGAGGGGTCGCATCGCGGTGAGCTCCCTTTTCCAGCTTATCGGTATCAAGGACAACATGGATGAATGCAGGCACTGCAGAGTTGGACAGGCATGGGTCGATGATCTATACACCGAAGCTCAGCGGGGACACCTGTAAGGGATTGCACCGCACGATTGGTACGAACGTCTATATGATCCCTCCACACTGAAGGGATGGATCACTCCAGATACACCCATTAACCTGCGTGTGCCCACGCTAAATTCACCCACATAAGAGATACAGCATGCATCGGTATTCATGCTACAGGAGGTGAATCCAGCGGGGATACCTGCTGATGGCTCTGATGGATCCTGGATACAGGTCCAGAGCGCGGACGTGTCGGGCATCACCTCCAGTGGCGCAACGCCAAACGATGGGCTCTTCGCCAACGACCCGTGGCGCACTCAGGCACGGCAGCTGCCAATTCCCGCGGGGCAGCGTTGCATTTGCGCCTATGAGTGGGGCCGCGACTCCGTTTGGCATTCAACAGAGTGCTGGTAGGACCAACAGCCTACAGGCCATATTCCAGAGTATGGGGATGGATCCACAGCTCTACCAGGCCTTATAGGCCACATCACCTTTTGCATCCACACGTGCTACAGCATCACGCCAGCCAGTGATCATGGACCAGTACGGCAGCATGCGGCCCACAACGGAGGCGACCCAGAGGGCCGGCAGCATGCTGGGACAGCAACCGTGGATGCACAGACAGGTGCAGGAGGCGATGGAGAGCATGAGGCGGGATGGAATTGACTTGCCAAGTGCAAATTGGACTCCGCCCTGGCAATATGTGCCTGACGCAAATCCGTCGCCGCACCATCCGAACCAGCATTGATGCATACCTGCGTTCTTCAGCCACTCAACTTTATGACCCGACAGCGGCCAATAGGCCAGTGGCACCACCGATGGATTCGGCTATGTTCCCTGACTGTAATGCGCAGGCGACAGGGGTGCCTCGGGTCGGTGGTCAAACCGAGAACCCTTACGTCAGGGAGTAGCGGGCGACTTTTAGGTCTTGGCTCACTAGGGGAGCGGGCTACGAGGCTGGCACTCCCAGCCAGGTACCGCACTGCAGGTACCTGGCGCCCCCAATGGACCAAGACGTTACTCCGCGCGGTCCAGATCTGACGTTACCTGCATCGCTGGGAGAGCTGCGGTTTGAAACATTGGCAATGCATGAGGCGAAGCAGGCAAATCATTCAGCGCAGCGGGCGCGCCGGCAGCGCAATCGGGCGCGGCAGGCGGGCGACGTGATGAATCGCGCGGGGCAACGCGCCATGGGTCTCGCAGCCCAGCTTGCTATGGGATTCGTAGCTGCGGGGCCACCTGCCGCCATGCCAGCGAGCCCTGCAGCCCCGCCGAGCTGCTACGCACTGGGCGAGACCACATTGGGGAGGAGAATGCGCACAAGGCCGTCAGCTACACCACCGATCATCAATGACGGTGACTTCACGAAGTGTTCTATTTGTCTTGAGGAGTTTGCATACCGCGATAAGGTATGGAGGCTCCAACGCGGCCACATCTTTCACGCAGCCTGTTGTGGCCGAGTGGCTCAGTCACATGTGGGCCGGCAGCTGGAGGGTGCCCCTAACGAGGCACCGTGCGCAGTACGCCGAGGCGTGGGACTTGCCACAGCTGAATTTCACTACGCCTTTGCGGGCGGGCAAGACGCCGAGAACCGACGCGAGGAGATGCTCCGCGGGGCTAATGAACTCAGGGACCTCCGTGAGGAATTGTATAGGATCACGGCCATGATGGCCGGGTCTACAGCGCCAGCGGGGACACCTGCGACTCCTGCGGGACAACCTGCTGCGCCGCCGTGCAGATGGCCAAACCCAGCAGCAACAATGCCAACCGCAGACACGCAGATGCCGCCGATAGCTGAGCCAGCTGCCTCCGCAGGGACACCTGCTACATCGACACCTGCAGGGTTACCTGCAAATGAAGCATGGCTCAGGCGCATGGACAGAGCCAGCGCGCCATGCGGCAGAATGGGGGGTAACCCGCTACGCTCGCGCCGCACTGACAGCCCAGTCAGCGCGCGCGGCGTCGGCGGCGCCATGTCCCAGCGTGACATGATGCAGACAGTGCTGATGGTCAGCGCGGATGGCCAGAATGCAGTGCGTGCTGACGAGGACAGCCATGAAAACATCACATTGACGCAGAAGTGCCCCTTCCGATGTGATGAATGCCCTTCTGATTGGGTTATCCTGCAAGTTCCAATCAAAGAGGAGGAGAACCGGGCACACATGAGCACATTCACTTCTACGGCGAGGAACGAGTGGGCATTGGATCAAAGGCGCCTCAAGGGCACATGGCACAACAGTGCCCACTGTTCAGGGCATATTCGGTGATCGCCATGGGTTAGCCCTAGCAGCGAACAGCGGGACCATGATCGATGGGATGTTGATTATCTTGCTGGACATCGGTAGCAACATGTACATCATTGGTCTGAAATCTGTTCAGACATTTGAGGGAGTTTCGCGCTCCCACGGTCACGAGATAAATAGATTGAACCTGAGCAGACCGTTGTACGTGACCGAAGTGGGCGCTGGAGCTGCAGTGAGCAGGTTATTGGAGCATTGCAATACTGTCTGCGCCTAGAGGGGCAGGGCAACCCTGCGGGGCAACCTGCCATCGCTAAGCTGGACTTCCATTCAGCCCACGTGCCCAAGGGGCCCGGCGAGAACTTGCCCGCAATCTTGGGCCTGAGGAGCATGGCAAACATGGTGGCCATCCTAATCTTGAAGAAAGGTAGCGAAATAATGGTCACCCCAATCACGGATATGCACAGGCTCCTCTTTCGCTAGGGTGATTAATGTAGTGCAGACACCATCAGGACACCTAGCGATCAAGGTCGACGAGTACGACGTTGCAACGGAGGCCGATGGAGCTACTGCGTTCAACATTACGCGGCCAATCCCAGATGCGAGGGGACACCCTTGCGGCACGTCATCAAGGAGACTGTATATACAGAGCCGATTGCGGGGCAACCTGCTTCAAGCAGCGCGGGGTTGCCTGCTCCTATGGATGCCCATGTGTTTATGATGGCCCAGAACACCAGGTGCATTAGCCACAGCATCAACGAGGATACATTTGTATTCGCGACCCAGGCCATGGTAGACAACACCCTCAATACTTGGTGGCGGAGGAATACCGTGCATGGCAGCAAGCCTACGGTCATGGATATCGGGACTTCGACGCGAGGGCCTTGCAGGAGATGGTTTACCAGGCCATCTACAACGAGGGCACCAAGTGGATGCCTGACAGCCACGCGGGTCAGCCTGCTACCGCGGGGCAACCTGCTGCATCGAGCGGCGCTGCCGAGAAATATGACATCTATACCTCGAGCAGTGCGTCGCCGATTTCACCAGGTGACTCCGCGCGCGCAGCCCAGACACGGACCCAGGCCAGGTGGCCACGTGGACGCCCGCCACGCTCAAAAGTGAGTGGAGGGGGCAGGCGCGCGCTACGGCCGCGCCTGCTTGCCTGGACATGCCGACAATTGAGGTACTGTCTACAGGCGCGGGGATACCTGTGTACTTTTCCCTGGCTCCGGCTGCGCGCGCCTGGGACAGCAGCGGACCCGGCTGCGCGGTCCCTGCAGGAAGAGATCGATCATCTCAACAATGTCGTTCCCGTGCTCAGGTCATCGAGGATATGCGAACAGCTTGCGCTGAACTCCGAGCCCGTGGATGCATATGCGATCGCATCGCGCGCGCAGAGGTCATGACTTCCACGGGCACACCATACTTGGGTAGTCTACTGTCGGCGGACTATCAACTGCTATGGGTGGCAGCGCCAGCTGATTGGCATGCGCGATTGCCTGGTAAGCGGGCGGTGCCACTCTATCAGCGCATCCAGAATCTTATGGTCAAAGCTCGGGCCTTGCGCATGTCTATTGCGCTAATGGCCCCCCCCCCAGGCCACTTTGGGAAATCAGGGCCCATGCGCGATGCCACTGAAGGCTTAGGCCTGCAAGTCATCCGAATGCAATGTTGTCACGTCGGTTTAAAGTTTGATCGCTCGAGTCTTTTGCCGAGTGGTTCGCACTTGCAGGTGGCAGCGACATTCGCGCGCATTCCAGTTGACCGTTGGAACTGCACGCGCCGAGTTGCGGGGGAATTTGCAAAAAAAGCCGGGCGCGAACTTGATTGGCGCGGCCGAGGCTCCCAGAGGGCGGAATGGCGGAACAAAACAATCGCTGCCATGACTGCACGACTGATTGACCGAATAGACACAGCAAGCGCCGAGACATGATAAACGTGTTGTAAATCTCAGCGTGCACACTCGAATAGATCGGAATTCGGACTTACGTCCAGTCTCATCAGGATTGCACTCAACGGGGCCATGTGGTACTCCAGGTAACGACGAACCGTGACGACAAAACGATCGCACAGGATATCAAGGTTCAGGATCAAACCTATCGGATGCAACTGGATAGCTCCATTGCCGACTGGAGTTGCCAACATCAGTCGTCGAGTGCTCGACTGTACTGGAAGCCTCCGGCCCCAGCTTTGCTCAGCAATAAGGGGGGGGGGGGGCAGCGGCCGCGCCCTGGGCGGGTTGCGATTGTCGATGAGGATCGTCTTCCTCCCCCCGCGATTGAGCGCGGCCGCGCGCTACCCCCTCTTCCAGCATTTCCGACACTTACCATGCCCGCCAATGAGCACCATCAAGCAGCGCTACGCACTTATGCCCGGATAAACAGAAAGAAAGCAGACAGTTGAGAAAGAAGCCGGCATCAAACCACGGAGGATACCCAAACAGGTCGAAAACGGCAATGACGATTGCCGCGAGGACCTGAAGGGCCTTGGATGTGGAGCATACTACGCTGATGTTCTTCTGGACTCCGACAGTGACGAAGATCGTGGAATCTGCGTGGCGCTACCAGCGGGGTTACCTGCGGACGCACATGCCGGTGTGTTTTCTATAATCCCAACCTTGTGCTACTGACGAAACAGCGAGGTAGACGTGCTAGGATTATGCGGATGTAACGGGGGAGTATGGCAATTCGCATTTAGCCGAGGTCTATCCTCAGGGGGTAACCTCGACACACGTTCTTACGTTGACCTACAAGGAAGTCCAGGTGCAGTAATGCACTATTTGGATGCATGTTTGGGGAAGATACTGATCCTACAACCTAACTGCAGAACTGTTGGGTTACCCTCCTACTTCAATGCGAAGGTCAATTATTACACGTGGTATGAACATCACCAGGAAGACCTTCCACGCATCAGGTTATGTGGAATTGTCGCCGTGCGTCAAGACGATCTCCGCTGATTCTACCTACGTGAACAACCAGTGGGTAGCTGGGTGGATGAAATACCGCCATGGGCGACACTAGCTAAGCGCGAGGGCACTCGCAAGGTCAGCATAGACCATGCCACTACGGGCCTTCGTGACTCCCATGGCTTATTAATACGCATGCCTATTGCAATGATGGCCAACCACCGTTCGCTACTGACACCCTTTGACAACAAACTGTGTACTTGCCACCACCAACATGCCTCGGTCTGCAACATGGAATTGGTCAAGGCAGCGCAGTATACTCCGAAGATGCAATCCCTCTTCATTGAGGCAGCTCAAGTTGCACATGACATGTTCGCGGTTAGCCGTGATTCCTTTCACGATCACCTTCATTCGCCACCTGTTCTTGTCACGAACGCACGCGGGTTCGACTTGGATGACCCAGCGATCCTTCGACATCCTGACGGACGTATCGTGCAACCGCCATCGGGAGGATGGGGGTGCCCTGCGCGGGCTGACAACGTCAACGTGCGCTCCCCATCACACAGCAGAAACCCTAAACACTGTAGGTGGTAAGACAAAGAGGATTATTATTGGGACTGTCCAGGCTGCCAAAAGAGTTATGGAAAGGCTAAGCCTGGCCACTTACTTACACCTGGCACATGTAAATTCGCCAAACCGTGGAGGCTGCCTGATAACCACGGGCAGGGGCCTCCATCCCCTGCTGAACCGGCAGCCCCATCACCTGCGGCGGCAGCTGCTTCCGACGCACCACCACATGCGGCGGCGGCTGCTTCCGAGGCACCGGCCGCCAAGCAAGTTGCGCGGCTACGAGCTCTGAGGCCTGGCTTCAGAGCTTGACCGACTGCAGGCGCCAGCACCCACGACAATGCAGTAGACAGACACGCGGCAGAGCCAAGTGGCGCCGGCGGCTCGGACGACCACAGACGATCACCACAAGTAGTAGCCAGACGTGGACGACAACAGGGAGGTGATCCACCTCCACCGCCACCTGCGCGCAACCCTGCTGCCCGTCCAAGGCTTCCCGACTGGTAGCGGCTTGGCGTGCGGATCAGCTTGCAGAATCTGCGTAGCCTTGACCCAAGCGTGGTAACGCGCGAGTTGCGAATACTAGATCTGCGATAGTTCCACGCCAAGGAGCCTAAGATAAGACTCATCTTAACCCAGGCTGGCCTGGATAGTGTTAGGCTAAACTTGGAAAAGAAGCGTCTGTGACACATGCCGGGAGTGCAGGGCCTCGGGAAAGCCTAGGCCGACTAATGTCGTCAACCGCACTACATGGCACATCCACAAGCAGGGGCATCAGGTTTTTCACGTAATCGATCGCTGCATTCAATACGGTGCTGGGATCGAGGTACCAAACAAAACTACGACCATCTCCCTAGATGCGCACCATCAGTGCTGGATTCAATTTGGACCTGCCAAAGTACTATCCCCTGAGAGGGTATTCTCGATAAAGGCACCGCAAAGGCAGTCTTCAAGGTAAAGGGCACTGAGCTAAGGATACGCGCGCGTGGACAACGCGCTACTACCATTGAAGCCCGAGATGGCATACTACGACACTTCCTTCACGCCATGGAGGCTGAACTCAATAGGTTAGACTTACCACTTGTGTTCACCCGACTACTGCACGAGGCCCTGTTTGCCATAAGTGCGTTTACCTGCTTCAACGAGGGATCTCCATACAACGCACTGTTTGGCCGACAGCCAGCAATGTTACCTGACCTGCCTGTTCTAGATCACGAACAACAGACGGATGCATCCGATCATGCTCGAGAATAGACTTCCCGCTGGGTAAGCGTTGAGGTTATTGCGCAAGCCACAGCAATAGCACATATTAGCCGCGCGCTACGGACTAGGACGACCTTCGCTGGTCAACATTATTTCAACGAAGGAGATCTAGTTGTCTACCATCGCCTCACAACTAGGAAAGACGACTGGGGTGGCTGGAATGGACCCTTCCCGGTCGTGCGGAACGATCCTGACAGGGGTCAAGTTATCGTGAGAGTTGGAAATCGCGATGAACCTGTCCAGCACGGTGATGCACGACATCCGCTGTACATGTAGGGTCTGATCACTCGAGAGATTGGCTCGGACAACGCAGCATTGCGGACCGTGTTGGCATTCGTACCCAGTCTACCTGCGGGGTTCTCTGCGATGACCTTCGGATACGTCCCGACCAAAAAGGGAGTGCCCCAGATGGCCAGCGCGAGCCGCTTATCTCCGAAGGTACACTTAGCTCTTCAGCACCTTATCAGGAACTTCTTCCGTGTCGCAATCGTTGTTTCTGATACGTTGGCTAAGAGCTTTCATAAGCTACCTCCGGTAACGTATGCTGGCAGTGGCACGCTGGTGCACTATGACAACGACTTGAACCCAGGCTTCCATTACTATGAAGCTGAAGGTGCTGTCCTAAAGATTCAAGACATAATTGGATCTGCACACGCTAGAATCATTCAGTGCCTGAAGTACACCAAACCTCAAGCGGGCTTCGATCAAGACATGGCGAAGTTCGATGAGCTGGCAGACATGCCAACGCAAGGCAGCGACGCCAGGGGGGGCCCAGAAGCCGAACCACCACAGGAAGCCGGACGGCTTCCCACAATCTATGAGGAATCGGAGGCGGACCTCGAGGCACGCATCATGGAAGTGTGGTCTACGGAACTACAGGACGAAAGAGAGTTGCTAGAGGCAGCTCCAGTAGAAGAACTCTACACTGCACCCACACAGATGATTTCTGATCTCAGGGCGCTGGCCACAGTAGCTGAAGAACAGCAAAGGCATTTGCTTACGCGGTGGAACCCACAGGATGTTTACACAACTGAGACATATCATGTCCCATTGTGTTCCATGGGCGAGGATGGCAGTTGCGGATTGGACTCCGACGAGCACGGGCAATATGTAGAACTCTGCTTTGCGGCAGAAATGTCGGAGATCGTCCTATCCGAACAGCAGCGTAACATATGGGACATCGACCATGTAACTACGGTGCAAGCATACGTGACCGCTGCAGCCAAAACAGCTGCAGTCGCCATTGGGGGCGACCTTCTCACGGAGGCAGACATTCAGGTGAATCCAGTCAAGGTGTCGAAAGCTCAATATACTGAACTCAAGACATGGTTTGGCAATGAGCGCTTCATATTACAAGACATATCCAAGACGTCAAACATCACGATTTCGAGATGCGCATATACATTGAAATCCGCTAAGAACGTAAAGGGCGAGATGGAACGCACCATCAGATCACGCCCGCTACTTCGGGGCTTCATGAACCTCGAAGCTTTCGGTGTAGAAGCGTTCTCGGGAACGGCGCGACGGCCAAACCGGCGATTGCCGGCGCGACAGCGCGCAGGAAGCAGTGGATCTTTGTTTCCGTTGGCATCAACATGGCCTTCGTGAAGGGACGTGTGTATCATGAGCTCGCTGATGCGACCAGTGAAAAGGGACGCGCGGCGTGCTTTGCGTTGCCGCCAGGCTCAGCATCAGTGCTCAGATATCTCCCTGGATTCGAGCACCATGATGAGTCAAGACGCTGTCTGCAGCGCAATTAACCAGGCACTGGCACCGCAGATGCACCAATAGCCTTCCCGCTGAAGCGCAGGAAGACCACGAGAGGATGTTGAGTTAGACCCACGTCCTACGACGAAGAGATCGAGACGAGCCCCAACCTTGTCACTGCCAGACATGTAGATGATATCAACATGACGGGCACTGAGGCCACCATCGGCAATTGCGCCAAGTGCACTGAGGATACTTCTGTAAATGTGAACTCAACAAACACACATGCCAACACTGCTGTGATATATGCTAAGGACAGCGACGGCAGTGTTACTCTCGACCAAAACGAATATATCAAACTGCCCCGTTCTATCCATCATCGCGAACCCACGGGCGCAGATGCTGAGGCTCAGGCATCGAAGGTGGTCACTGATATGTCTGTCAGCCTCAGAGGCGCTCTCGCTTGCGCCCTCAGCACACAAGTGTGGTTACTGGTATATGTTGTATCACTACAGCGCGTCCAAGAACCGACCAGCATGCGAGTGCGACGGCTTAGCGCGATTACCAGGAAGCTGCAGGCCTGCCCTATGAAGATCGCCTATCAGGCGATGACGCCAACGGGCAAAGTCGATCTGCATAGCGACTCCGGCGACCGTCGCCTGAACGGCGATGCCGATGACAAAGTCAAAGGCTATGGTATTCGCGGGGCAAACCTGCTTCGGCGTGGACACACGCGCGCTGGTAAGCCCGTCGTCCATTTTGTTGACGCGCGCTGCAAGTCTCACCGCTTGCACGCCCTCTCGAGCTACTCAGCTGAAACACCGGCAGCAGCCCACAACTCGGAGGACTGCTGTCCCCCAACTGTCACGCTACACGAACTCTACGCAGGGTCGCCAACACCCACTCAACTGAAGGATATACGGGAGATGGGCGGCCTGGGCATTAAGGCCACTTTGACCATTGATGACGATTCCGTCTTCAAGTCCTTGTCAAGGAAAGATCTGAAGAAGCCGACTGACTGTGCTCTTTTGGGTCACATCAGTTGGATACGGTAAGTGATGGAGGGCGGTATCGCGCATTCCGTGCAGTGGTGTGACTCTCGCGATATGACTGCTGATGGCCACGCTAAGGGGAGCATCGACAAAGACATGCTTTTGCAAGTCACGGAGGGAGTACAATCCTTCAAGCACGACTTGAAACGATCCACTCCTTACAGGGCGGCCCACATGAGACCGTCTGAGCCGCCTGAGGATAAGTATGCTGCGGGGTAGCCTGCTTAGGTTGAGCCCGCCACCTGCCGCATTTCTTGTGACATAGATTTGTTTTGCTGAGTAAGGCCGGTGGCGGAGTCACGCTTCGTCTCACCAAACCCCCCGACTCTGAAGGAGGAAGGGCAAAGGCGAGATGTATCGAGCGTTTGTCCGCGGCCAGTTTGGCCCAGTGACTGGCCGCCTATCTGACCAGGCCGCATCGCGGCCCGCTACATTTACATCGATACAGACAATAGATGTTTCATCGCCGCTCGCGCGGCACCTTTCTACTTCTGGCATTATCGTCAATACGATACAACAGGGTTGGGCGTATGCTTCGCCTTGGGCGAAGAATTTGGCTGGGCCTCCCGACCAGCTTTAAACTCCGTGGCCATCTTGGGCCGTCTTGGAGCTGTTTTGCGGCCTCTTGGAGCATCTCGGGAGCTATCTGGAGCTAGCTTGGGCTATCGTGGGCCATATTGAAGGACATTTTGGTGAGGCCCCTCGGAGGCCGCTCGGGGGTCTCCCTGGGGCATCTCGGGCGTTTTTGTTGGAGGCCTCTTGGGGCTTCTTGGAGCGTTTTGGGGCCCTCTTGGGGGCCTACTGGGAGCCCTGGAAGGCCTCTTGGGGCCATCTTGGAGGCGGTCGGTCAAAAGAAATGGGGGTAGTCGATCTGCGCCCCCCTCGGGGGCCACGATCCTCGCGAAGGGTGGCAGAATATGACCCTCCTTATGGCCGAAAAAGGAACCTTCTGACACCTCGCGATCCCTCCAAAGAAAACGTATGGAGGGGGGGAGAGGGTTCCCCTTCGCGAAGGGAAGGGGGGTTGTGGAAGAGGAAAGAGACCCTTGTTAGACCACCTGTCGCCCAAAGGGCTGGTGGGATTATTTGCCCCTGCTGCTGCTGCTTGTGCTCTCT
Organism: Prorocentrum cordatum; assembly: GCA_963575745.1. Taxonomy (NCBI): domain Eukaryota; class Dinophyceae; order Prorocentrales; family Prorocentraceae; genus Prorocentrum; species Prorocentrum cordatum. The sequence goes on along the minus strand of CAUYUJ010009102.1, from coordinate 168,673 downwards.
GGGAGCTTGGGGTGCCCTTTTGGAACTTTCTTGGTAAACCTGGAAGGCTTCTTGGGACCATCTTGGAGGCCATCGATCAAAGGATGGGGAGGTCCCCGACTCAGCCCCCCCCATCAGGGGCCCGCAAACCGATTCTTGGGGCTCTTTTGGAGCGCTCTTGGGCGCTTTGGGGGCCATCTTGGGGCCCTTTTGGGGCCCTCGTGGAGCTCTCTTGGAGCCCTCTTGGGGCTCTCTTGAGTACCCTGGAGGCCCTTTTGGGGTCATCTTGGAGGCCATCGATCAACAGGGGGGGTTCTTTTATCTCCGTCCCCCCCTCGGGGGCCACGATCCTCGTAAGGGGTGGCAGAAAATGGCTTTCCCAATGGCCGAAAAAGGAGCCTCCAAGCCCTCGCGGAACCCCCCGTCCAGGTCCAGGGGAGGGGGTAAGGGGGAGGGGTGAACCCTTCCCCGAAGGGGAAGAAGGGGTTATGGAACACGTGAGAGGAATCTCGTTAGACCACCTGTCGCCCATAGGGCTGGTGGGATTATGTTTGATACCCTACAATCAAAAACTTACGACGACGGGAGTCCGGAACAATGGAAGAGAGGGCCGCTTTCGCAAAGGCGGTCATGGACCAATTCCTTCACGAGGCTACCAGAGATGACGTGCGACACGCTTCCTACGCTAGCTCTGGCTCCGACCCGAGCGCCGACCCCAGCACCGACGCCGGCGAAATATCCAACACCAGCTGCGACTCCCTAGCTCCGACTGCCCTGGGATTCCCCAGCTCCGATTTCCTTGCGGATATTACGGTTCCGACGCTTGCTCCGACCTTTGGTCCTCCGACAACGTCGCCTCCTACCCCGGCACCGACTCCAGCGCCACCTCCACTGTCAGCTTCGGCTCTCTATCTCCAGAACCCCTGCCACGGTCTCCGATGCCAGCTCCGTCTCTCTTCCGACGCCAGCTTTGACTCCAATTCCAACTCCAGCGCAGGTTTCAACACCAGCTTCGACTTCCCAGCTTTGTCTCCCCTGCCGCTACCATGGCTCCGGCGCCAGCTCCGACCCCGCCTCCGACGCCAACTTCAGTTTCGACCCCAGCTCCGACTCCGCGGCGACCCCCAGCCTGAGCCCTCCGCCGCTATCACGCCTCCGAAGCCAGCTCCGACGCCAGCTCCGACCCCTTCCTCTGACGACAACATTGGCTCCGACCCCAGCGCCGACTCCAGCGCCACTTCCGCCACCAGCTCCGATTCCCTAGCTCTACCATCCCTGCCACGTCCCCAGACGCCAGCGTCGACCTCCCTCGTCAGCTCTGGCTCCGACCTTTTAGATTGCCACGACATTCTTGTGCAGGAGAGTTGTCATGTCTATCTATCGGCCACGCCGCTGGGACAGGTGATGGACTAGGTACGGTCGAGACCAGATTGTCCGCCCTCCACCCGTGCCCAGGGCCATTTGCCGGATTTGGTGCCCTTTCTCAGCATGTCGGTGCCACGAACCAGGAGCTCAATGCAATAGCGTCGACGCCAACATCGCCACCATCACCGACATCAGCATCGACACCATCATTGACACCAGCACTCTCACCAGCGTCGACACCTCATCCGACGTTAGCGCCACAACGGGCGTCGACATCCGTATCGACACCAACATCGACACCAGCACCGGCACTCGATGCTCCCGCACCGACCAGGTCACCGACCCTTGCTCCGACCAGCTCGCCGTCTCCCTCGCCGACCATATCACCGACTCCCGCACCGACCAGGTCACCGACTCCCGCACCGACCAGCTCGCCGACTCCCTCGCCGACCATATCACCGACTCCCGCACCGACCAGGTCACCGACTCCCGCACCGACCAGCTCGCCGACTCCCTCGCCGACCATATCACCGACTCCCGCACCGACCAGGTCACCGACTCCCGCACCGACCAGATCACCGACTCCCTCGTCGACCATATCACCGACTCCCGCACCGACCAGCTCACCGACTCCCGCACCGACCAGATCACCGACTCCCGCACCGACCAGGTCACCGGCTCGTGCACCGACCAGCTCGCCGACTCCCTCGCCGGCCATGTCACCGACTCCTGCGCCGGCCAGCTCACCGACTCCCTCACCGACCAGGTCACCGACTCCAGCGCCGATCAGCTCGCCGAGTCCCGCGCCGGCCAGCTCACCGACTCCCGCACCGACCAGGTCGAACAGCTCGATGACTCCGGCGCCGAGTGGCTCGCCGACTCCCGCATCGACCAGCTCACCGGCTGCCGCGCTGAACAACTGGGCGGCTCCCACGCCGATCAGCTCACCGACTCCCGCGGCGACCAGCTCGTTGACTCCGGCACCGACCAGATCGGGACCTGCCGCACCGACCAGCTTGGCGGCTCCCTCGCCGACCAGGTCACTGACTCCCGCGCCGGCCAGCTCGCCGACTCCCTCGCCGACCAGCTTGCCGACTCCCGCACCGACCGGTTCGCGGCCTGCTCCTTCATCGACCAGCCTCCCGGCTCCCGCGCCGACCAACTCATCGACACCAAGACGCCTCGGCCCCGGAACCAACAATCTGACACCAAGACGCCTCAAACCAACAAATTGACACCAGACTCTGGCTCCCGAGGGGAGGACGAGGTGAGGAAAAAAGGTGGTTTCAAATGCAACCGCCTCCCTCGCCGTCCCGCTCACCGACTCCAGTACCAGCCAGTTCGCCGACTCCCGCGCCGACCAGATCGCCGACTCCCGCACAGACCAGCTCTCGAAGTCGCTATCCAGGGGCGGCTGCCGCGCCGACCAGCTCGCTGGCTCCTTTGCCGACCAGGTCACCGATTCCAGCATCGCTCCGCTCACCGAATCCCGCACCGACCAATTCGCCGACTCCAGCGTCGACCACATCACCGACTCTCATGCCGACCAGGTCGCCGACTCCCGCACTGCCCAGCTCACCGACTCCGGCGCGGTCCAGCTCGCCGACCCCCGTGCCGACCAGATCGCCGACTCCCGGGCCGTCCAGCTCGCCGACTTCCGCACGCACCAGCTCGCCGACTCCCTCCCCGTCCACGGCCAAATTCGGCGCACGACCCTGGAGCGGGACGTTGTGCAGGAGGGCCATTGGAAGTACCGGTACACTTGTACCCGTCTCCAACCATCCATCGGCTTCCATCCTCTTCGGGAACGGCTATCACAAGAAGGACTTCCGCTACCGGCTCCTCCACTTCTACTTCTACCTGTGACTTCGTCTCATCGGCCTGCTTTCGTGTTTTCGCTGCCTGTTGTGTTCTGTCGTCCTTTTCTTCCCTTGTCCTCTGCCGTCTCTTCCTCTTTCGCTCTGTTGGCTCCTTCCCCCTCTTTTCCCCTCCTTTGTTTTTTGTCTTGCCCGTGAGGAACCAATGTGTGAGTGCCGCTGGCAATGCCTTGTAGGTGTACGCGCGCGCGGGCTCCCCCTCTTCACACGCCCGAGTGGGACAATTTTGTAGGTGTCTCCGGCGAAGTCTGGGGTCGCTGACGCATGCGCGAGCTGTGCGCTACCTTTGCTTGTTCCTTGCTGTTCCTTCTTCTCCTTCTCCTTTCGGGCTGGGCGAAAGGGGGGGATTGGGAAAGGGGGGGTTACGAAATTTGCTGCATGCAGCTGGTTTCGGCTTCACCGAGGGGCCCATTCCCTGATACATGGGCGCCTCCAGCGCCGCGAGGCGCCGGGGAAATCAGCTACGTGAGCTGATTATCAAACCTCCCCTTTGCTATCCCCCCTTTCGCCCGACCCGATCCTTTTCACTCTGGCGTTTTCCTCGCTTGCTTGCCAGACGCTCCTCCGTTACACGCGGTGGCGCAGCCTCGCTGTGGTGATCTACAGCGCTCTGGAATCATAGTGTCATCGTTGCCGGGCGGAAGAAAAGGCACGGTCGAGACCAGAAACACGTCGCAGACCACCTGTGCGAGCAAGTGCGGCGGTCAGGGCACCAGCGCATCTTCGATAGGATCGCCGACCACTCGCCAATGGCGACTTCCGAGCAGCAGCGCGACGACAGGGGCCACTGGAACTACATGAGAACGGCGAACGCTACGACGACACGCCAGCTCCAATGCCGGCTCCGCCCGACTCCAGTTCCATCTTGGTCACAGTTTTGGCCCAGACCCTGGCCTCGTTTCCAGCCCTGGTCCCAACTCCTGCTCTGATTTTTCTTTGTTCTTTTGCTGCTTCTTACTCCCCAAGCAGAGCTTGCCTCTGTAGGGGTCCTCGCGGATTCATATGGTTGAGTGAGGTGGGGCACCGATTTGGTGGTCGGTGGCCGGGTGCCCGGGTGCCCGGGTGCCCGTGGGTGCCCGGTGCCCCAGGATTTCGGTGGCCGGTGGCCGGGTGCCGGGGTGCCCGGGTGCCCGCGGGTGCCCGGGTGCCCGGGTGCTCGAGGATGTCTGGAGGCGCCCGGGAGTGCCAGGGTATTTTATAGCCATATAGCCTTATAGCCTATACTTCTACAGCCCAATAGCCCAATCCCAATAGCCCACTTATAGCCTTGAAGCCCAATAGCCCTATGGCCCAATAGCCCTATAGCCCTATAGCCCTATAATTCCATGGCCCTATAGCCCTAGAGCCCTAGAACCCTATAGGTCTATAGCCTTATAGCCCCATAGTTCTACAGCTCTATATATAGCCCTAAAGCCCTATAGCCTTATAGCCCTATAGCCCTATAGCCTTATAGCCCTTATAGCCCTATAGCCCAATAGCCCTATATCACTATACCCTTATAGCCATATAGCCCATATAGCCCTATAGCCCCATAGCCCTATAGCCCTATAGTCCTATATCCCCAGAGCCCCAACAAAAATCGGATTGGGCTTTTCTCCGGTATCATTGAAATGATTATATGCGAGCTCCGACTTGTGCTCCAATTCCGACCCCAGCCCCGACTCCTTCTCCGACACCGAACGGCGTGCGCTACGATGGTAAAATGGGGCGGATGGCATTGCACGAGGGATGCCTTTTAGCACTGCTCTGAGTAACAAGACGGGTTGCTGCAATACGTCGAGGAGCAGAACCACGGGCAATGGAAACACGATGGTGACACCACGACGATGATCAGCACGCTTGACGGGCAGCGGGGTATCTTTCCATGGTGCCAGGTGCTAGCAGCACGGGACCATCCAGGAGTGGGGCGTCAGTATAGCGGGCAGCACGTGGGCAGCGAATCGGAGATCTAGTCTTTGAGCTACGACAAATCGGTGTGATCCCCGCCTGCGCCTTGTTCCAGTGCCTACTCTCTCTCCCCTCCCCTCCTCGCCTCTTTTCTCTCGATGCTATGCTGTATTGATGGTCTGCGGTCTATCGTTTGCATACGGGCTCCATTTCAGCCGGCGGCGGCCAACCCCCGCCATGGCGGTGGGTTTGCCTGCTTGCCCCCAAGGTGGGTTCATGCGTGGCTCGATGCTTCCGCGCAGTAACATCAGACGTTGACCTTATTTGTCTTAGCTAATCTGCTGCGCTGTGGCTTTCCTCGTCTGCCATTAGCGTCCTCTCTCTCTCTCTCTCTTGTTTCTCTCCCTCCCTCTCTCTCTCTCTTGTTCTCCTCTCTCCGCTGTTCGTTGCTCAAGATCTGTGTGAGGTACCACTGACCGTGGCGTCAGCATGGGTACATGCACATTGCGCGTCTGCAAGGCAGCCTTGTGCATCTGGCGGCGCCTGCGTTTCCTCCTCCTCCCCCTCCTCCTCCTCCTCCTCCTCCTCCTTGTGTGTCGTTTGTTGTGCTGGCCTCGGGCCTTGGCTCACGAGGCCCGTCTCGTTTGTCTGGCTCGCGTCCCAGTTGTTTCACGGCTTGTTGCCACATAGTGTTCATGGGGCTAACTATATGTATTGCAGCTCGGCAGCCGTCATGTTATCCTCTGTCTCGCGCTGCAGCGCAGCTTCATTGTCGTGCTTTACAGGTCATGAGATCGATGTGGCCCGTTGCTTTGCTGTGGGGGAAAACAGGGCTTACGTACTTACCCTGTCATCCCCTCCTAGTGACTGCAGAGGAACAGGACGAGGAGCAGCAGCAGGAGAAGCAGCAGTGGGAGGGAGAAGGCGAGGTGTCCAGTGCCCGCGGCCACATGCGCAGTCCTCCTGGTCTCCGTTCTGGCCCCATGTAAGCCTGGGGGGCACTCTCCACGGAGGCACTGGGGAGGAGTGGCGGAGGAGAAGACGGTGGTGCAGCAGGAAGAGAACATTCATGAGAAGGATGAGGACGAGGGCGAGGCGGAGGCAGAGGCGAATGAGGAGACGCAGGAGGAGGTGATTGAGGAAGAAAGCCAGACTCAAACCAGGAGGCACCAATAATGTTGCAACCTTCCCAGCCCGCGGCACCTTATCATACGTCCCTGCAATAATTCCTTCTCGTTGCGAGAAGCGTCCCTTTGATAGGTTAGGGCCCCGTGGGTCTGATCTCTAGGCAAGAACAGTCCCCCATGCAAACCTAGCCAGAGGACGTGCAAGGAGGTAGTCGCATACAGCTGAACGAACTTGCCCACGAGAGCCCCACTTTGAAACGGAGTCGCCCACCATTCGCTTCGCTGGTGCACAGTTGTGCTCTCCAGCGCGAGCACAAGGTTGAACACAGAAAACGCAGTGCCATCGCAAGCCTACTGTTTGAAAACGAACCCCATCCGCGTAACTGCATGAACGTTTCAAACAAGTTTGCGCGGCGCTTTGGCGATCGCCCTATTTTGAAAGTGAGTCTCTTTCCAACCGTGCAACAGTTGAAGACATCTACAGCCCTCGGACACTTGCGAAGCGAATGCGCGCGGCGCTCAGATAAGGTCCCAATTTTGAAAACGAATCGCCCTCAATCCGTGTCATTGTTGGCGGGGATCCTCTTCTTCAAATCATAAGTGGTTATGAAATCAGAGGCGAAAAGCCCACACCGCCTTACCGACAAGTTTGGTGGTGCGACGAGGTCGAGCTATTCACAAGGAAGAGGGGGGTGGACCTGATTGACGGGGCAGGTCAAACCAGAAAAGTGCAAGCGAGGCGAGCTTGGCATCTTATGACCCCCCCATCCAAGTCCTCCCGATGGCCTGGCTCTCGGAAGGGCTGGGGCGTCACAGCCGGTGCGGTGAAGGCGAGAGGTTGCGTGATCGCCGTGGGGAGCGCAAGTGCGCCGCACCGGGGTCACGAGGGGGTCGGGGGCCCACCGAGGCCAGGCGATGGACGTTGGTTCCGCGCCTGCGTCGTCTCCGTCTCGCTGGCAGGGCAGCAGGCGCCGCAGGAAGGAGGGAAGTGACATTCCGAAGCTTTGGGAGGCTGGACGTCGCCGCCGCCACCAGGCCATGGTAGCTTCTCGGCTCAAGGACCCACGAAGGCGGTGGTTGCCGTGACGAGGGGGTGCAGTTTCCCAAGCCGGCCTTTTTTCGAGCCCCCCCACACCTTGCTCATCCCGTCCCGCGCCTTGCCCGCGCACGTCTCGACTGGTGCCCCACGACAGGCTCTAGATTGGTTGACACTTTACACTTTTGATCTGACAGCAAGGGTATGTCTGTACATAACTGTCGGTTACGACTTGCGCGAGATGGTCTGGAGCTCTGTCCCGGTCTCTCGCGAGGCCATCCTCCCTCGTCGTCGAAATCCTTGAAGGACCCCTTTTCGATCGGCGCATGAAGCATTTGGATATGTGAGAATATGTAATAGGGGCCGATCGCGGCCCCTGCCAGCCAATCGTTCGCATCCATCTTTGTTGTGCGGGGCCTGGTGGGGGTATCGAAGCTGCGCCCATTGCGAGACCTCGCGGGACCTATCCAATTTCTCTGATGTGATCAAGAACTCCTCAACATGGCGAAACTTCGCCGGACCCACCCAGCGCACGAGGCGGCAACGAGGCTGCAACGTGGCGAAGCCTCGCCGACCCCACCCAGCGCACAAGGTGGCAGCGAGGTGGCAACGTGGCGGCAATAAGGCGGTCACGCAGCGAAATCTCGCTGGACTTACCAAGTGCGCCAGGCGGCAGCGACGCGGCAACGAGCCTGCATCGTGACGAAACTTCGCCAGACCCACCCAGCGCACGAGGTGGCAACGAGGCTGCAACGTGGTGGCAACGAGGCGACAATGTTGCGAATTCTCGCCGGGCCCACCCAACGCACAGGGCGGCTTCAAAGCGGCAACGAGGCTGCAACGTGGCGCAGCTCCCCGCGGCCTGCCTGGAGCGGGCGTCCGGCGGCGCAGGCGATGGGGGCCTCGGCCTCCGCAGCGCGGCCGACAGCAGCCTCCCCGCGTTCCTGGCCAGCCGCACCGAGGCGCGGCCGCTAGCCGAGGAGCTCTGCAGCGGGATGCCAGCGCAGTGGCGCGAGATCCTGTTCGCGGAATGGGACGCCTCCACTGCCGCCGCGGAGCAGTCGTGGCTGGCTCTGCTCCCGGCCGACCGGCGGGGGTTTGCCGCGCAGGTCTTGGCGGACGGCGCGGCCGAGGCGGGCCGCGTCGCGGGAGAGCTGGTCGGGCGCCTGCAGCCCAGGCGGCCGGCGCCGGATCGGGCCGCGACCGCCCAGGCGGGGATCGTCGCCCCCAGTGGGCTTGAGGATCCTGAGCACCCGCCCGAGGCGGCCTGCAAGCCCGCCTCTGTGACCTGGTGGCGGGGGTCCGCCTCGACGGCATTTATGCCGATCTCCGGCGCCAGGAGGATTGGTCTGGGCTCCACTTGCTCGACGACCTTCGAGACCCCGACGCAGACCACTCCTGGATGTGGGTCCTCAGCTCAGCCACCGGCGACCACGTCAGGGCGGACGAGTTCGTCCCGGCCGTCCGCCTGCGGCTGGGGGCACCCGTCTTGGAGGCGCCAGCCACCTGCGCCTGCTGCGGGGGCGAGCTCGACCGCGAATGCCGCCACGCGCTGCGGTGTGCGCCGGGCGCGAGCACACGCGGACACAACCGGGTCCGCGACACCCTCCTCGGACTTGCCAGCCTGTCCGATTGCACTGCTGCCGTCGAGGTCCCGGGCCTCGTCCCGTCACATCCGACTCTCCGCCCTGCCGACGTGTTTACTTCGGCGGCTTTCGCCCGCCTGGCGGCCTTGGATGTCGGCGTGGCATGCCCTGACTCGGCGGGCAGTGGGGCGGATGCTTGCGCTGCCATGGTGCAGGCGAAGCTGGACAGGTACGCCGAGGCGATCCCGGAGCTGGCCGACGAGGGCATCGAGTACCGCCCGCTGATCTGGAGTTGCTGGGGCCGGCCCCACTGCGACGCAACCGCAGCAGTGGACTCCATGGCGGCAGCGGCGTCGCGCTGGAGGGGTGTGGCCACGCCGGCGGTGCTCGCTCGCAGGGCCAAGGTGTTGGTCGGCATCCAGCTCTGGCGCCGGGCGGCGGCCATGGTTTCTGCCTGCGTGCCCGTGGTCCATGCGGGGGATGCGGCTGACCTGATCCCTGAGGCACGGGCGCGGCAGCGGCGGACGACGACGCGGCGGTGGACGACGACGCAGCGCCTGGTGCTGGGCTGGAACCGCAGGCTGGCGCGGCGGCGAGCGGGGCGGGCGCAGCGGTGGGCCACGCCGAGCTCGCGGCGGGACCCGCGGCGCCGCGTGGCGCTGCGGCGGGGCCAGACGGGCTGGCTGGGCTTGCCCCCGCGGGAGAAGCCAGCGGCGCAGCTGGCGCGGCAGCAGGCTCCGGCACGGACGTGGCCGCGGGCGACGCTGGCCGGGGCGGCACTGGCCTTCCACCAGGCGCGGCAGGCGTCGTTGAGCTCGTGGCCGCGTTCGAGGCGCTGGGGGGCGCGGGTGCCTTCCCGGGGTCCGCGGGCGCGGTGGCGCCGGCTGATGCGGCCAGCACCGCAGGCGGCGGTGCAGACAACGCGGCGCTGAGCGGTGCGGGCGGCCCGGGCGGCGCTGCTGGCGGGGCGGCGGCTGGCTTGGGGGCGGCGGCGGAGGAGGCCGCGGCTGGGCCCGCTCCAGCCCGGGCCCCGTCCCAGTACGAGGCTTTGCGGCTGGTGTACGGGCGCGGGCCCGGGCCGTAGCTGGCCTCGGGTGCCGGCCGGCCGCGGGCGGCGGGGTGGCCTGCTGCGTGCGTCCGCAAAAAAAGCAGCGAAGCGGCAATGTGGCGAAGCCTCGCAAGATCCACCTAACGCACGAGGCGGCAACATGACTGCAATGTGGCGAAACCTCGCCGGACACACCCAGCGCACGGCCGTCAACGAGACGGCAATGGGCTGCAAGGTGGCGAAACCTCGCCAGATCCACCCAGCGCACGAGACGGGAACGAGGCGGCAACGAGCCTGCAACGTGGCGAAACTTCGCGGGACCCACCCAGCGCATGAGGTGGCAACGGGTGGCAAGGGGTGGCAATGCGGCGAAACCTCGCTGGAAACACTTAGTGCACGAGACGGCTACAGGTTGCAACGGGCGGCAACGTTGCGAAACTTCGCCGGACACCTCCAGCGCACGAGGTGGCAAAGGGTGGCAACGGGCGGCGACGCGGCGAAACCTCGCCAGACACAAACAGCGCATGACGCGGCAACGCTGTGGCAACGAGGTGGCAACGGACTGCAACGTGGCGGAACCTCGCTGGACATACCTAAGCGCACGAGGCCGCATCAAGGTGGCAACGGGCGGCAACGAGGCGAGGCCTCGCCGGACCCATGCAGCGCACGAGGCGGCAACGAGTCGGCAACGGCTGGAAAGGCGGCAACGGGCGGCAATGTAGCGAAACCTCGCCGGGCCCCACACAACGCACGAGGCGGCAACGAGGCGGCTACGAGAGCAACGTGGCGAAACCTCGCCGGACCAAAACCAGTTCCTCAGGGAGAGAAGTAAGAACCACAAAGTGCAGAACTGTGTGAGGAATGTATTCCATGTCCGATGTGCGAGTATTTCACTCCATTGAAGTTGCCCGAAACGTTGCTACGTGTTTTTCTGGCAGGGGGTTAAAAGCTGGCATCACGGACAGACCTTGTCAAATCCTCAAGACGTTGTGGTGGGGACAACAGATTTTTCGCGTACAATGTCAGTTATGTTGGGTGGGTGGTTGATGCTATTATCAAGCTTGCACGGCAGGCTGTGGGCACGCAGGTACACGCATGTCACGTCTTGGGAGCTAGAGCACGCTAGGACACGCTATGTCTAGTATTGCAGCGTGTAGAAAATGTGCAAACTGGCGAAGGCCCACACTTGCTTGGTGATCCCCGTAATGTGTACAAGCGGTCATACGTCAGAGGAATTTCGAATTTCGGGTTGCCTGGTTCGGATTATACTAGAAATTCCGCGTCGGCATGCCGCGATGACTGCCACCTCTTCCAGTCTCAGTCAGGGTCAACACACATATTATCTATGTTTGGAGAGGTTTTGAGCTTGATGATTTCTTCCATGCGAGCGGCAATTATTTTCAGTGATGCGCCTGGCACGATTCATACCGGGTCGAAGTCCAGAAGGTGTGGACGAGGGTTTTGCCAGCCGAGGGGCCATGACAAGCTATAGCGGGGTACCGTTGGCCCGCTTGTAGGACATCAAAGCAGCAAGTCAAACAGGACATTTTTATGTGGCAGTGCATATTTTCTAGCACCTAGCATGTGCCAAGTTTGTTACCACGAAGCTGGCGGGCATTTGCCTGTGAGTGCCCATTGTGGACCCACGAGTTAGCCGACGTGCAAGCTGGCCATGTCGATATGTGAGAAGATCTCCTTTGGCAGTATGACAGGTTGCGTGTTCGTCCGAGCTGTGTTAGTGCCAGTTGCTCAAAGCGCCCGAGGGCTTCCTTGAACAGTATGTGCCTCGGGAGTCTTCATTGAGGAAAGGTGGGCTGATTGTTTGGCAAGGTAGGGTGTTGAATGCACCGGTGTGGGTGGCGAACTCTCGAAGTTGTACCAGGGGAGGCTCGGATCTTGCTGTGGCCAGTTGGTCTCTCCTGGGGCGGTTGTTAGTTGCTATATGCGATTGTGCGGATAGACACTCGAAGCCCCCTTTCAAAGGACAAGTATGGGTCTCTGTCTGGGCGCCCCAGGTAGTCTTTTGATTACAGCGATATATCGACCATACAATTTTCATAATACTTCAGGCATTGTTGTTGGGTCGGACGAGCTCGTGTCATGCCTGTGAATTCGGCGCAAGTCGCCAAAGCAGCCCATTCGTCTAAGGTGTGTGGGGGGGGTCTGGCGTATTCCTATCTGTCGAAAAGATGCTTTCCTTTCCCCCGCCGCGTTGCCTCTGCCCTGCTTTCAGTATGCAGCAATCAGAAAACTTGAGAAGCATCCGTCGGGTGGCACCTCTAGCTCGATTTGTGTCGCGCCCTTGACACTGTGAGGCGGAGGTGGAGTGGTTGATAGCGCCGCCCGACATCAAGTGCGGCCAGGACGGGCGAATGACCAGAGGGCGACGACGGTTGTGCCTGTGATGATCGGTTTGGAATTTGACTGTGAAGCTTCACGATGACTGCTCTCGGTTTGATTTGAATTGCTGCAGCATGCCCCGTACACCTTGTCGACCAAATGGCAGGGCAGCTTCACGTCACATGGTCTGTTCTAGGAGAAGATGCCGACTCCGTGGCTCACCTCCTGCCTGGCGGAGGCCGACGGAGGAACCGCGCGAGTTGGGCCCAAGAGGCTGGTTCAAGCGCGCGAAATATGTCAAGATAGACCCCATCAGACGAGAACGAATGCCCAAATGGCAGTAGGAAGCAGCAGCGCAGCAGCGAGCAGTACTAGGCAGCAGCAGGCAGCCGTAAACAGCAGCCATGTAGCAGCAGGAGAAGCAACCAGTCCAAGCATTTCAAGCAACAGCGCTCGTCGTTGTGCCCAAAACGGGTTTCTCAATCAGGGCGGGGCAGACAAGGTATTCTGCACGTGTGCCTTGGATGCCCCAGGGCGCGAGACCTTGGTTTGTTACGTGCCTATTGTCCTCCCCTTTTCCCCCCCCGCCCCCCCCCGTCTGCCCCCCAGGAAGTCGAATACCTCGGCGCCGCCGTCGGCACGAGCGAGTCGGGCGCCTCGTTGCCGCTGCGGGCTATACGCCCGGGCAGCGACAGCGACCGGCCCTGCTCCTGGGCGGCAATCGGGGAGGCGTGCTGGCCACAGGCGACGTCACCGGCAGGGGGGTGGGCACTGCGTTTGTGCTGTTGCTGTGCGACGAGGGGGAGGGGTGCGCCTCAGTTCTGGGGAAGGGGGGATTGCGGAGAACGGAGGAGGGGGGGAGGCGAGCCGAGAGGGCCAGGCGAGGGGGGGAGTAGAGGACGGGCGAAGTAGATTTGTTGGCCGCAGGCAGCGTTGCCACCAAGGGCGAGGGCCGCTCGACCCATGGGGGGAGCTGGGTTGAGCCAGGGGAGACGTAGAGGTGCGCAGATTGCGGCGCCGACAGTCAGCAATTGCCAAGGACCGCCACCCAATTGGAAGCAGGGAAGGGGAGGGGGGGAATCAGGGGTGCCGTCCTCGGTTCGATACATGCGATGATGCGCGCCGACCCATGGTTCGATTTCACAGGTCCAATGGCGACTCCAGTCCTCCTCCGCTGGGCGCCGCTTCACTCGGTATGGTCATACAAGTGGTCGATCGATCTGCGGCGAAGGGCATTTTTAGGACAGTCTTTAGCTTAGGCGTGGGTGAGACGGGAGAGAGAGGAATTGCCTGCATTTGCCTGGCCACCACCAATCGGTTACCGTGGGGAGGAGAGGGGAGGGCCCAAGCGCTGGTGGCGCTTCCCTGACCGCAGTGGCATTGTGGTATTGCCCTTGTCTCCACCGAGAACGTCTACGCGGTGGTGGTATCGTCTCGATCTGCTTCTGTGGTCCGATCTCTATGCGATGTGTGCGTTTGCCCGGGAAGTTAAGGCCAGGAAGTAATTGAACTCGGCGTGGCCCGCATTAGAACACGCGCCGACGAAGCAGCACAGTGTATGTTGTGTGTGTGTATGTGCGCGTGTGTGTTTGTGTGTGTGTGCGTTCGTTTTCGATCGCTGCGACGCCGTGTTCCCATCTATATGTGTCTACGGGACGTAGCCGTTTCAATGAGCATGTAATCCTTGATGTTTCGCGTATCATCACCAGCTCATTTTAAAGCAATCACCAGGCAAATTGAACTGATCAAGTATGTGTAGTAGCAGGCAGCCATGCTCGGGGAGCCTCTTTGGGGCATTGTGGAACCATATTGAAGCTCTATGGGGGCCTCTTGGGGCAGTTTGAAAGTCTTTGGGGTCTCTCAGGGGGTCCTGCTGTTCAAGAGTTGCAACAGGGGTGCTGCTGTTCAAGAAAGGGGACGCGCGTTTACCAGAAACTTACTGGCCAATCTCCCTTCTTCTGGTGGGCTACAAAGTGCTGGCCTGGATGATAAGAAAAACGATCGCAGTGAGGAGGAGCAGAAGACATATTACGACCAACGCAGTTCAGTTTCAGACCGGGTCGAAGCACTATTGATGCAATGATGCAATTTCAGCTGCCCGCCGCATGATAGACCCGCCCAGTGCACGAAGGAGCTTGGTTTGATCGCTGTGATATTCGATTGGGTCGAAGCTTTTGACAGGGTCAAGCACGACGCACTGATCAAGGCATTGGGGAGATTTGGCATTCCGGAGCCCTTGCTATCACTCATCGTTTCAATATACAGAACGCGCCGGTTTGGATTGAAAGATCTTGTGGGGGACTCTACAATGAGGCAACAACTTGCAGGTATAGCTCAAGGGTGCCCTCTGTGTCCATATATTTCATTATCATGCAAGCTCTTATGTTTTTTTCGACGTTGGCAACATGTACCGCGTCATGTCCATGGATGTCAAAGAACCAGTTTATGTGGTGTGCGATGACATACTATACGCTGACGACGCGCTGTTCGTGAGCACGCACCCGTTGAAACGACATGTTCTTTTGAATATCACGAAATGACAGAAACAGCGAGGGGGTGGTGCGAGACCCGTCTACGCAGCCAATTAAAATGTTCAGCGAGCAGTATATTGGGGTGGCATTCTTGCACAACGCTACAGAGAGCAAGCTGGAGGTTACAAGACGGCTGGGGGAAGCGAGGGGCATATTCAGATTGCTGCACCAGTGCTGGAACCGCGCCAGTATCAGCATGTCTCGGAGGATTTGCCTGTTTGACGCTATCGTGGTGCCCAAGTTTTTATACGACTTGGAGTCTTTATGCATAGTGCAAGCAGACCCTGACATATTCAATGGTTTTCTAACAGCGTCTCTCCGACGCAGTCTCAGGATCCAGCGCCCATATTATTCGAGAGTTTCAAACGCCACAGCTTCATCGTTTGCGCAAGCTGTCCCCTTGAGTCAGACATTGCGCCAATGGCGCGCGCAAGCATGCGAAAAAAAAAACGCGTTTGCCGCGCGACAACTGTTTAAGGCTCTTGGTGCGCGAGCCGGAGGGCACTGCGCCGAGACGGCGGCGCTTGGTCCGGATGCGCGGCCACCCTCTGCACAAGCTGGCGCAATCAATTTTACAGGAAGCAGGTCACACCTGCTTTCCTGACCCTGCCGCTACCCCCCCCTTGCTACGCGCTGTGTCTTGTCGGCGCGTCGCCGGCCTGCCACGCGGCAGGGCACGTGCATCTATTTATATGTGAGTGCATGTTTTGCCCGAGCGCCGTGCCAAAGGCTGGCGCATGGCCGCTGACTGACAGACTGGGGGTCCTCTTGGGGCCCCTTGAGGGCCATCTTCTGTGGAGGCCATCGATGAAAACAGAGGGGCGGCGTATAGTTGCGCCCCCTTTCGGGGCCGTCAAGACCGCCTCTTGGGGCGATCTTGGAGCAGGCGTGGGCCCCTCTGCGGGCTCTCTCGGGCAATCTTGGAGCCGCGTCGGTGCCGCGCGAGCCCGTCGGAAGCGAAAAAGCGAGAAGGCAACGCACATGGGGAACGCATTTGGATTTTGAAGGACTCTGGCCACTTGGGTTTCTTCGTGGAGCTCGGAAGGCATTTGGAGCCGCCCTCGGGGGGTCTCGAGGGCTCTTGGAGGCATGTCGGAAGCTATCTTGAACAGTCTTAGGATATTTGGTTCGATCTTGGAGGCCCTCTTGGGCTCTCTGGGGCCCTTTTCTGGGGCCACTTGGGGCTATCTCCGACGCTCCGACGCCTCGCGAAGCGCCCCTCCAGATCCGCGAGGGCGGGGGGAGGGGGAGGGGGGCCCCGACAGGGAGGGAGGGGGCTGGAAGAAGGATTTCATTAAATCACTCACGCCCTGAAGGGCTGGGGAGTTTTGCACTTGTTGACGGCGGCCTTCGCCTCCAGCGGGGCTTCCAGGCAGGCAGCGCACAATGCGCCATCCAGACAGGGCATTTACTGACCCACGCCGTCAGGCTTGGAAAACTTGAACGGACAGTGGGCAGGCCAGTCGCGCTCTTGCTTGGCGTGTGTTGTCCTCGTTGGCCTCCCGGGTGGATAGGAGGGGGTGGGCACAGGATCTTGTCCCGCCCAGGAGGTGGCTGCGGTAGCCGACCGATCCGCCCATTCGGGCGTGAATCCCCAGGCCGGGGAGGAAGGCATGCACATCCGGTACATCCTGGCACCTCGATTCCCGTGCGGGAGCTACTCCTGTAGCCGCAACCGCCTCAGCCAGCGCTGGGAGGCGCGGGCAGAGGAGCCTGCCGACGCACGAGGAGAACAATTTTGGACCCCACGTGGCGTGCACAGCAACGAGGGCCTTCCCGCGGCCATCAGCCCCCCTTGGCACCTTGGGCCGAGATAAATGGAGGTTCGCCTCGAACCCAACACGGCCAGGTCAAACTCGGAGGAGGATGAGGAGGAAGGGCAGGATAGGAGCCCGTTTCTTCATTGCTCGGGGCATGACGGGCGTCATGGCCCCCGCTCCTCCCCGCCCCCCCTATGACGTGACACCCCCCCCCACCCAGTGCGCTCCGGGCACTGCCGCCGTGCGCACTGGGATCCGCGTAGGTCTCCGCGTAGGAATCCGCATAGAGGTCTGGTCCGCAGTCGTCGTCGTCGTCGTCATCGTCGTCGTCGTCGTTGTCGTCGTCGTCATCGTCGTCTTCGTTCGTGGCTTGTCGCTCGTCCCTCATAGTCATCGTGCGCGCGGATTCGGTTGAAACCTGTTTTTTATTCCGGGCCGATGACGGCAATCATCTAGGGGGGTGGAGGGGGTTGATGACGTCACGTTTCGCGCCAGCGGCGTTTAGGAATGCTTAGGAATGACGGAGGACGGGTAGCGCCAGCATGTGGGTGGCGATTTGCACCACAACGCTTGGGTACACCACAGTGCCTGCGTGCACCACAGCGCCTGTGTACACCACACCGCCTATGTACACCACAGCAGCCGCGTGCAACACAGCGTCAGTTTGAGCCACCGTGCCTGCGGGCACAACAGTATGTGTGCACACCACAGCGTTTGCGTACACCACATCAGCCGTGCACAACACAACACCAGTGTACACCACAATGCGCGCGTGTATTGCAGTGCCTGTGTGCACCACGGCGCTTGTGTGCACCACAAGCAATCGCGTGCAACAGATCACCACTGTTGTATATAGTATAGAATGTTAGAACGATTCCTTATGACAAAATGTAGCGCCTATGGATTCCGCAAAAAAAACAGTTGAACATATTCCTCATGGGCAACGGAGCGCCGCTGGAATCTACGAGTCTTCCCGACTCCGCCCGCATCACCCTAATTCCGCCCATCTGCGTCCAGGAGGCTCCAGCTAAATTTGCCGTCTGGGTACCAAGTGGACCGATTCAATCGATCATTCTGCGGTGCGCGCTGAGATGCGCACGTGCGCTGTAGCGCCAACCCGCACGACAGGGGGTAAGGAGGAGGAGGAGGAGGATGAGGACGGATGAGGGAAAAACGCCGCATTCGATTATCAACATTTTCCTGGCGTGGCGTCTAGTTGTCCGCAGCAGATCCTCACACACATGCTCCTTCTACCTGTCTTATGCGCGCAGGCGTTGTGGTGTACACCGTCGCTGCGTTGCACGCGGATGCTGTGGTGTAGACGCGCGCTGTGGCGTGCACAGGCGCTGCGGTGCACGCAAGCATCGTGGTGTACACATGCGCTGCGTTGCACATGGTAGCTGTGGTGTACACATGTACACCAGCGCTGTAGTGTACGCAAGCGCTGTGGTGTACACAGGCGCTGCGTTGCACACGGTTGTTGCGGTGTACGCAGGCGCTGTGGTATACACGCGCGCTGTGGTGCACCCGAGCGCTGTGGTGTACACAGGAGCAGTGGGCATATTGCCACCTACATGCTGCTCGCGTCGTCGTCGTCCTCGTCGCTCGTCGCTCGTCGCTCGTCGCTCGTCGCGTCGCGCGCGCGGGTGCGGCTGCGGTGCCAGAGCCACACGGCGGGGGGGGCGTTACGTCATACCCCCCTTCGCCCCCCCCACCCCATCACGCCAGTCATCGCCGAACATATTGAAACGCGCTCTAGAGGAGAGGACAGCCTTCGAGAGCACGCGAGGCCGTGGCGTCAGTGGACGCGCTCGCGAGGAGCTTCCGAGAGCTGCGGGAGCTTTGCGAGGCAGCGGCTCTGCCAGCCGCTCCCCCGTTGCCTCCGTCTGGGGTTGAGAAAGGGACAGGGAGAGAACCCGCACAAACAAGTACGATACATGCTCTTTTCTCGCATCAGGGGATCATGCAAGGGCCCTGCCCATCGCTAGCAGCGGGAAGTGTGGACCAGCTCTTGATTCTGTGGCCCAGGGTGTTTGGCGCAACGTATGGCGCAGGTTGACAGAGCGGACCAACTCGTGATTATGTGGCCAAGGGCCTAGGGTGGCAGGCAAGTCCTTTGGCGCAGCCGATCGGATAGGGGGGCAGAGCGGACCAACTTGCGATTCAGCCGCACTTCAGGTTCAGTTCAACCCATGTCGCAACTTGTGGCGCGATTTGTGCCCTGTCATACCGTGTCCTTGCGGAAGCTCTTCAGGGCTTTTGGGCGTGGTGGTATTGGTCTGGTTTTCAGAGGATCACGGCTTCGACACGATTGGGTGCGTATGTCTCGAGATAATGTCAAGCCAGAACATTGGGAGGACCCACGGTCAGACTACGAGCGGACTGCGGCCATTGGACTATCAGCCAATTAGGTGCATGCTCTAGTTGCCTGCGGCAATGCCCGCCACCGTGTAAGCGCAGCAATGCAGTAGGAAGGCGGACGGAATTTCGACCCGCTCCAGTGCAGTACCTTGTTTGAAGCAGTTCGGGTCTTGGACACTCCCATCGTTGGCTACGGCTTGGTTCTCTTATCCCTTGCTCACCCTCTCTTCGTTTTTATTCGAGGGCACATTGGATATTTCTTGGATTTTCCGCTGGGGTTTCTTGCGGGCTTCGTGCGGTTTTTTTTGAAGCCTCGTTGGGTACCTTGCGGGCGCCTGCTTGGGAGTCGTCAGGAGACGCCCTTCCCTCCTGTCTGGGCTACCCGGACTGTGTAGCCACCTTTGCCCCGCGAGAAGACGAAACGCGCAGACGAGGATGAGAAGGATAGCACCGATGAGTGGAGGCAGGGATAAAAGGAAAATGAAGAGGATTAATTTTAGGTGAATACCCGTTCCAGATCAGCGTCCTGTCTGATATCGCAAAAGGCAAGAGTTGGCACAGGTATACACCGCCACCTCCCCCTCCGTTTCCTTTCTGGCATGTGATGGGTAGCGACATGAAGAGAACCATGAGAAGAAGAAGGTTGAGTCCTGGCCCCGCCTCCGGTGACATGTCTTATCCCACGATGGCCCCAGGGACCCACAGACGCCTTGGGACACCTTAGGAAGTCCAGGGATCAACGAATAATGTGCCCATCTATTGCTTGCAGCAAGATATGTTATCGATTGTACCTGCTGTATAACTCCGCCTCCTTCCACACCCTCGTCTCCCAAGGTCTGAACTGACGCGGGTTTTTAACTCAACCTCCGTGCCCCTTCCTCCATATATTGCCTGCTTCCCCTTCCGCTAGACAACGAAACGAGGCAACATATGATAAAACAGATGGCATCGGTTCATGTCGGCTTCAGAAGGAGCATGGTGAAGTTCTGACCCGCTGATGCAGTTAGAGAAGGAGGATGAGCTTGAGTTTGAGTCCCTTCTCTTGCAGCGAGCGCCCGGTCTGAACTTACGCAGATCCCTCTTGAGCCTTCTCCAGGATTTCTTGGAGTCCTGTCAGGCGCCTGTTTGGGGCCCCGGATGTTTCAACTAGTAGCAAAGTGCAACATGTATGCCAGGGCTTGGGCATATTCTCTCCCTCTCACCCTCACGCTGCACGATCTAACCGGGGCGTAGGCCGCACGTGCTGCTGTTCCTGAGGGGGGGCCCTGTGCTTTCCACAGGGCAGGGGCTACTATGATTCACAGCTCCTTTTCGTGGCTCCGCTGTCACTGTTTCGAGGGAGTGCTCCAGGACGACGTAAACCGTGTTCGAGTGGGAGCCGAGGGGAGCGGGGTTGTTCGAGCGGTATTTGATTTAAATTTTGGACGGTGGTTCGGAGAGGTGCTTCGAGGACAGTTGTTCCCTGGCCCCTTGTGCTTGTGCTTGTGGGCGTGAACTTTGAAACCAGCTGGAGATGGGGCGGGGGAATCTTACGCGTACTTTCCCTAGTTCATGTTGAACATCTACCACCCCCATATCCTAGTCCCAGATGGTGTTTCCCCAGTGGCGTTGATGGTGCTTGGTGCCGCGGGTTGTTAGGCAGGTGCGACCATGGCGCCAGACTGCGACCTAGACCCCAGCGCTGAGAAACCCCGACAACCCACCTAGACTTCCAGGCGGAGGTACTCTAGATATGTCTGATTGTGTTTCCATAGTGGAGCCCCGAACTGTCGTTTTGCTGGATACATCGGTGGAGGCTCCTAGGCCCCCCTCAGTGGGCTCGATGCGGACCCACCAAGTACGTCCAGCTTTGGGATTTGCTTCCAACAAAGGTAGTCTAGCTTCGAGGGGGCTGTATTTGGGCGACGTTTGCATCGAGGACTCAGTGTCCCGCGTTGCGTTGCCTTCGAATCTCGACGCGTTTCCCCGAGGCCGCTTCGAAAGCTCTAGCCTGATGGGAGTGGTAATTTCCCAATCAGAGCATGCCTCTGTAGGGCGTAGGGATCTTAGCGGATTCGTATGTTTAGGTGAGGTGTGGCGCCGATTTCGGCGGCATGCCCAGGTGCCCGGTAGCCCTGTAGCCCTATAGCCCCATAGCCTTATAGCCTTCTAGACCTATAGTCCTATTGCCCTATAGCCCTGTAGCCCTGTAGCCCTATAGTCTAGCCCAATAGCCCTATAGCCCTCTGGCCCTATAGCCTTATAGCTTTATAGCCTTATAGCCCTGCAACCCTATAGCCCTATAGCCCTATATCCTTATAGCACCCCGTAGCCCTATAGTCCTAAAGCGCTAAAGCCATGCAGCCCCATATTCCTATAGCCCAATAACCCTATAGCCCCATAGCCCTATAGCTTTATAGCCCTATACCTCGATGGACCTAGCCTTATAGCCCGGAAGCCCTATAGCCTTATAGCCTTATAACTTCATAGCCTCATAGCCCTATAGCCTTATAGCCGAGAGAACGCGTTTCACGGGCGCTTGCCTTGGGAACATTCGGCGGCGCGTTTCGAACCGTGGGATGGCCCCCCCCCGAACACTCGGCGCCGTCGATCAAAACGAGGGAGACTCCCCTCCCCCCCAACCCCCCCCCCTCCCGAACCCCCCCCCTCCCAAGAGCGGGGGGGATTCCACCCCCCCCTCCCCCTTCCCCCTGGCGCCAGCGCCGGCGCTGGCGGCCGCCAGCAACGCCGACGGCGGGGACGCAGCAAGGATGACAAGAGGCAGCCCAAGGGGGGTGGGGGTTCAACCCCTCTCCCCCGGGCGCCAAGGGGGGGTTCAACATCCCCCCCCCCTGGCGCCGGCGCCAGCGCTGGCGGCGGCCAGCAGCGCCGGCGCTGGCGCCGGCGACGGCGGGGACGCAGCGACCACTACCACCAATACCACCACTACCACCACCGCCACCACTGCCACCACCACCGCCTCAACTTACCACCACCACCACCACCACCAACCCACCACACAGCCACCTCCACCACCACCACCACCACAGCCACCACCACCACAACCACTTCCACAACTCACCATCACCACCAACACCACCACCACGAAAGCCCACCACCACTACCACCACCACCAAAATCTACCACACCACCACCACCACCACCGCCACAACCACCAACACTACTAACAGCACAACCCACCGCCACCACCACAAACCACCACAAACCACCACACCACCACCGCCACCACCACCACCACCAGCACCACCTCCACAATCCACCGCCACCACCACAACCCACCACCACCACAAACCACCACCACACCACCACCACACCACCACAACCACCACCACCACCACAACTCACCATCACCACCACCACCACAAAAAACCCACCACCACTACCACCATCACCACAATCTACCACACCACCACCACCACCGCCACAACCACCAACACTATTAACAGCACAACCCACCGCCACCACCACAAACCACCACACCACCATCACCGCCACCACCACCACCAGCACCACCTCCACAAGCCACCGCCACCACTACAACCCACCACCACCACCACCACAAACCACCACCGCACCACCACCAAACCACCACCACCACAACCCACCACCACCACCACCACCGCAAACCACCACCACACCACCACCAAACCACCACCACCACCCACCACCACCACAACCACCACCACCACAACAAACCACCACACCACCACCACAACCACCACCACCGCCACCACCACCATAACCCACCACCACCACCATCGTCGTCCTCGTTGACGCTCCCCGCCGCCGCCGCCCGCCAGCCGCCGCAGGCGCCGGCGCTGGCCCAGAAAAAGGAAATTGTCGTCCCCGTCGCCGCCGCCAGCCGCCGCCGACGCAAGCGCCAGCCCGAGGAGAGGGGAAGCAGGGGAGGAAGGGGGGGGGGGGGGGGTCGAACCCCCCCCCCCCTCCGTCACGGGTGGGTGGGTGGGGGGGTTCGAACCCCCCTTTTTCCGGTTTCACCCCCCCCTTCCTCCAAGCGACCACAGAACACGCTCTTTCATAGCCCTATACCCCGATAGCCCTGCAGCCTTATAGCCCCATAGCCCTATAGCCCTATAGCTTTATAGCTCTATAGCACTATAGCCCTATAGCCATGTAGCCCTATAGCCCAGTAGATCTATATGTATGTATGTATATGTATATGTATATATATATATATATATATATATATATGGTCTATACTAGAAACATCGCGCGCTTCGCGCGCGCTCAGGTTCTAGCCCAGGCCGGGGGCGCGCTAGAAGATTTTGGACAGCGCTATCAAGCACAGGCGCGTGACATAGTCGTGCCTCCTGAGGGCCTCTTGGGAACCCCTTGGGTCTTCGTGGGGGCATCTGAAGGGCTTCTGGGGGGTTCTCCGTGCTTCCTCAATTGGCTGTTGGGGGCACCTCTTGGGTGCTTCTCGGGGGGGCATCTTGGGGTTTCTTGGGGTCCCTTAGGGGCATCGTCAGGGTTCTCCGGGCAGTCGGAAAATCATGTTGTGCAGTCTCTGAAGCAATCAATTGGCCGACCTGGCTGCGTGGAGGCCCGGCTTGAGGCCACATTGGGGCAATCCGGAAGCCTCCCGGGGCCTCCTTGAAACAGTTTTGATGCATCGAGAACGCTGTTCGGCTATCGTGGGGCGCTTTGGGGCCTGGTGGGGGGCTTTGGGTGGCCTCGTCGGACCACTTGGGGACTGTTGGGGCCTCCTGTGCGCCTCTTAGGGCGGAAAGCTCTGCTGTTGGGTTCGCGTTCCCCTTCTTGGGGCTTTCTTGGGGCCCTCTTGGGGCCCTGTCGGGCCGTCTTGGGCGCCTCGGGCACCGTCTTGGGGCCCTAGTGGGCCGTCTTGGGGCCCTCTTGAAGGCCTCTTCGGCTATCTTGTAGCGGCCGTGGGGGCCACTTGGGCCGTCTTGGAGCGTCAGGATGCCAAAAGGCTGGGACGTCTAAAATCCATCAAAGGCCGATGGGAAAACAATACTTTTTGGAACCTCTTCGGGCTTCTGGGGAGCTTCTTGAGGGCCTCTTGGGTCCCACTTGGGGGCCTCTGGGGCTTCCTGAGAGCGTCTCGGGGTGAAGGCTCGGACTTGCGGTACGTCTTACCCCTCTTGGGCCCCCCTTGAGGCCGTATAGGTGCCCTCTCGGACTGTCTTGGGCCCTGTTGGAGGCCTCTTGGGCTATCTTGGATTGGTCTTGGAGGCCTTTTGAGCCGTCTTGGAGCGTCAGGACGCCCAAAGGCTGAAAACTCAAACATCAATCAAAAACCGATGGCAAGACATGGATGTTTGCCTCTTGGGGCCTTCGTGGGAGGCCTCTTGGATACTCTTCGGCCCCCTGGGGGGCTTCTTGGGGCCTCTTGGAGCCTGTTAGGGGCTTCTCGGGGCCTCCTGAGAGCCTATCGGGTTGGAAGACTCGGATTCTCGGTTCGTGTCAACCCTCTTGGCTCCATCTTGGAGCCGTCTTGAGGCCCTCTCGGGCCGCCTTGCGCGCCTCTGGCGCCGTCTTGGGACCCCGTGGGCTGTCTTGTGACCGTCTTCGAGGCCTCTAGGGATGCCTTGGAGCGGAAATTAAAACCTCTTGGGCCGTCGTGGAACGTCAGGAAACTCAAAAGGCGAGAATTCGAAAATCCATCAAAAACCAAAGGAAAACAAATTAGTCGTACCTCCTGGGGCTCCTTGGGAACCATCTTGGAGACCTCTTGGGGCGTCTTGGAGGCCTCTTGGACAGTCAGGGACCAATTCTGGGGTGATCTCGGGCGGTCGTTGGTCGTTTTCGTTGTCTGGAAACGCCAGGGCCGTCTTCGGGCGACTTTACACGGCCCCCAGCGCCACGGCAGGGCCCCCGGGCCCCCCGGTGCGAGGGCTCCGTCCCGGGCCCCGCCTCGTGCCCGCGGCAGGGCGTCCTTGGGCCGTCTCGGCGCCCTCGTGGGGGCCTGTTGGGGCGACATTGGGTGTCTGAAATCCATCAAAAACCTAAGGACAATCCATGATTTTGGCGTCCCTTTGGGCCGTGTTGGTTGCCGGAGGCCATCTTGGGCGTGTTCGAACGATATGTCCTCGTTTCGGGGCCTCTTGGGGGCCTTTTCGTCTGTGTTGGGGCTTTCTTGGGCCGTCTGGGGGCGGCCCTGGGCTGTCTCGGCACCCTCTTGGAAGCCTGTTTGGAAGATTTCTGGGTGTTCTGGACCGTCCTCCTTCAACGTCGGCGGCAGTGGCCGTAAGACTTCCTGGGAACATGATGTGTTGGGGTGTCGTTGGGAGGCTTCGGGGCCTGACGCGTTTCCGAGCGTGGCGGCAGGTGGCGCTGCTTGGGACTCTCGTTTTTATCCTGGCAGGCGTTTATAAACATGGTTTGGGGAGAGGGCGGCAACCCGAGAATCATGTTCCCGGGAAGCTTTCCGGGAGCATGATTTGTTCGGCTCTCTTAAGAGGGTGGGTTCTGGGGGCTGGCCGAGGGGCTCTTTTTGGCCTTGTCGGCAAGCCTGTTTGAAACATGGTTGGGGCGATGGGCGGAAGCCCAAGGAATCATGTTCTCGGAAAGCTCTGGGAAATGCGATTTACCGAGGTCTCTTGGGGGCCCGCAGAGGGGCTTCCCTGGGGGGCCCTTGGGGGCGTATTTGGGGCTTCTGGGGGGCCTCTTGGGAGCCTCACGGGGCTTCTTGGGAGCCTCTTGATGGCCTCCGGGGGCGTCCTAGGAGCCTCTCAGGCCGGAGACCTTGAAATGTCGCGCTCTTCGGGTCCTCTCGGGTCGCTCTTGGGGCTCTCTTGGGGCGCTCTCGAGGCCCTCTTGACTTATCTGGGGAGCCTCCTGGGCCGTCTCTGGTCTTTCCTGGGGAGCCTCTTCGGCCATCTTGGAGCGATCTGAAGGGCCTCTGACGCCGTCTAGGACCGTGGGGAGGCGGAACATGCGAGAGCGCAAAAATGCAGGGCCCTTTGGAGGGGCCTCTGGAGGCGCTCTTGGGGCGTCTTGGTGGCGTCGTCGGCCGTCCTGGGGCCATCTTCGGCGTATCTGGGGCCTCTTGGGGCTGTCTTGGCAATCTTTAGGGCCCTCTTAACGTGTCGTGGCGTGTTTGGGAGCGGGCCCGGGCAGTCCCGGGAGCCCTGAGGGCTGTTGAATGCTAGGTGTTGTTTTGGACGCGGGGGTTGTTGAGTGCAGGGTGGCGCGTGCTAAGCGGAAGGCGGGCGAGCGGCCGGGCGGGCGGCGGGCGGGCGGGTGGCGGGCGGGCGGGCGGGCGGGTCGGGATTTGAATGCATTCCTTAAGGATGCTCTCTTGCAGCGGGAGCTTGTTGGAGACTGAAGCTGTGTACAGAGTGGTGCGTGCTATGCGGACGGCGGGCGGGCGGCGGCGGGTGCCCTAAGTGTCTTCGCCATCGGAATTGCCGACGCCTTGTCCCGGGCCGACGCGAGATTGAAACACCTGCACCCCTCGGCTCGCATCTTCTCCTACTTAGATGACGTGGTGGCTGTGGTGCCCGCGGGTCTGGCGGCCCAGACGTGTGAGATCGTGCAGGAGGAGCTGACGGCGGCCGGGCTAACGTTGAACCCTGACAAGACGCAGGCGTGGACGCCCGCCCAAGGCACGGCGCTGCCGCAGCAGCTGGAGGCGCGCCGGGCCCCCGCCCTCACGGTGCTCGGGAACCCGGTTTCGTGGTACGACCGCGACGACGACGAGGACGGACGACCCCCTGTTCACGGCACGACCGACGGACGCGAAGTCCTCGACAAGACGCGGCGCTTCCTGCGGCACTGGCGACAGCTGCGGGGCAGCGGGCTGACAGCCGAGGGTGCCCACGCATTCCTGCGCACAAATTCGCAGGGGTGCGCTACTCATTTGCCCCGGGCCAACTATGAGACTGTCTGGACGGCGCAGCTGGATGACCTTCTGCGGGGCGCCTACGAAGAGTTCGCCGGCTTCGCCTTCGACGCCTCCCAGCCCGAGCAGGCCAGACTGGGATTGTCCGACGGGGGCTGCGCCTTCCCGTCAGCACGGGACACGGCTGCGCGCGCGTACCTGGGCAGCTGGGCCCTCGTCCTCCCCAGCGTTGCCGCTTGCCTCGGGGCCACCTCCCTCGAAGGCTTTCGGCCCAGGTGCCCGCGCATTGCCCGGGACATGAGGAGCGCGGAAACTGAGCTGGACGCCCAAGGGGCGAAGGAGGGCCCCATTAGCTGGGGGAACTACTTGGCAGAGCCACGAGCAAA
The DNA here is from genome assembly GCA_963575745.1 of Prorocentrum cordatum. Taxonomy (NCBI): domain Eukaryota; class Dinophyceae; order Prorocentrales; family Prorocentraceae; genus Prorocentrum; species Prorocentrum cordatum. The sequence continues at coordinate 141,565 of CAUYUJ010009102.1, read as the reverse complement.
GCTACAGGGCTACTTGGGCAAGCGCACTTCCGAGCACAGGCGGAGACTGTTGCTGCAAACACTTGGCGAAGACGACCGGCTCGCCCTCCGCGAGAGCAGCGGGGCCTCGGCGGGGAGTTGGCTTCTCCCGCGCCAGGAAGGGGGCGTGCCGATCCCTGGCGCCCGCTTCCACGTGGGCCTGCGCAAGCGCCTCCGGGCTGACGCCACGTCTGCGCGCCAGGGGCGGCTTGCCAGCACCGCAAGCGAGACGGCGCGATATGTGGTGCGCCCCTGGACCCCAGGGGCCGACCCCCTTTGAAATGCGGCTGCGGGGGCTCTCGCGACCACCGCCACAACGGCCTCCGACACTGGAGTGGGCCCCTCCACCAGGCGCAGACGGGCCACGTGGCGGTCGCCGAGAAGCGCGCCCCTGCGTGGGACCGCGTGGACCCAGCCACCAGGGAGCTGGAAGAAGCCCGCCTCGACGTGGCTACCCGCGACGCGACCGCCGGACAGCCTATCTATGTGGATTGGTCTGTCACCTGCGCACACTCTGACAACCTCGAGCGCAAGTGGGCAAGATCCAACAATGACGGGCTGGCCGCGTCGCAGGCGGTGGGCGTCAAACGGAACCGCTATCCCCCCTCGGGCGGCGAGCTGGCCCCAGCTGTCCTGGAGACGGGAGGGCGGCCGGCGGATGAGCTCGTCTCATTCGTCCGCTCGCGCGGAAAAGATTTGCCCGAGGCAGAGCGGTCAGCTGTCATCGCCACCGCGCGGCGCCGCATCCAGCGCACGCTGGTTGTGGGCAACGCCGAGATGATTCTCAGCGCGTGCTAAATGACCCGCCAGCGCTACGACCACCGTGGCCGCCACGACCACCACGGCCACCACCAGCTGGACCGCCTGGGCCGCCACGGCCACGACCACCACGACCACCGCGACCGCCAGCGTCCACCACGATCACCGCGAGCACCGCGGCCACCACCAGGCCGGCCGTCAGCACTAACACCACGACCACCACGACCACCGCGGCCACCGCGACCACCACGACGACCAGCAGCTCGACCACTACCAGCTCGACCACCACCACCGCGGCTTCCGCGGCCACCCCGGCTGCCCGGCCGCCCACCGCGACGGCCCCCGCCCCCCGGCCCTTTCCCCTTCCCCTCCCGGCCGCCCCTGACTGCCGCTGTCCTTCTTCCGCCTCCCCCCGTTTCACCGGCAGCGTGGCGCGCGGCCAGGGCGGGGGTCTAGCGCCGACCCACGAGGGGTCCGCGCGGACTCCTGTTTGGCAGGTGGACTGTTCGGGACTGCCCCCCCCTGCTGCCGCTGCTGGCGCGCCTCTGCCCCTTCTCCCCTTCGGCGAGGAGGAGGGGGAGGAGGAGGGGGAGGAGAAGGATAACGACGATGATAATCATGTGGAGGGGGGGGGGGGGCGAGAAGAATATTCGATTGCTCTCAGAGCTTATTCCGAGGATTCCCCAAGTGGCTTGCGGCGCACAATCCTGCAGAGGATGAACTGACGGCTCGGCTGGAGATGGAGGCGTCACAGGGGGGCGGCGTAGTCGCCTCCGCCCGCCGCGGAGCGCGGTCAAGGAGGAACGACGGGGGGGGGCGTCAGAGGTTGAATTGATCCTCTTCGTCTTCCGCTCGCTCCTTCGATCCTTCCAGGGCGACCCCAGTCGCCCCCCCGGCCGCGGGGCGCGGTCGAGGGGGAACGACGGGGGCGGGCGTCAGAGGTTGAACTGAACCTCTTCGCCTTCCATTCGCTTCCTCGATCCTTCCACGGCGGCCGCAGTCGCCCCCCTGGCCGCGGAGCGCGGTCGAGGGGGGGCGACGGGGGCGGGCGCCAGAGGTTGAACCGCACTTTTTCGCTGCCCGCCCATTTCCTCAAGTGCCATTCCTCGCTTTATCCTTCCTCTTCTCTGTCGCAAGAGGCTCGAATCTACAGGGCAGCGCGCGTAGTTGCGCCGACTGCCTGTCGGCGAGGAGGTTAGCTCATGGCTAACGTTGCGCGTGGTGGCATGATAACACTCGGCGTTGCATCAGGGGTGCCAGGAAAACATACCAAGTACTAGCTGACGCGAATAAGGAGGCTGACCAGCAGAAGCTGCACTAGATCACTGAACATCCGACCATCAAGTTTGATGCGCCAGCATTGGCTGACATCCCTTTGATTTGCCTATCTACGCATTCCCACGTGGCAACGTTAATCAGCGAGACCGGTGGGCATTGGATTGCATCCTTGATTGGAACGGAAAGTTCGACGGCGCGGCAAACGATACAATCAAACATTCATCAACCCATTTCCAATGGTATACGGAGTGGAGTGACCAGTGGGACGGCGCTACAATGATCACGTGAAAGGGTTGATTTCGAAGGATATGGAGGCGGGCAAATACAGTAACTTTCCATCTCCATTCGGTCCGTCAAGCGCATGGCAAGTTGCGTACACAATGCAAGTGGCGATTGTGCCTACTGGAGAGAAGTGGCATGTTGTCAAACATTTCACGTTCGACGAATTGCAAAAGCTCACTAAACTCGAGGATTCGTTGGCGCGCGGCTCAGTGCACCGCCGCTGCTGCGGCCCCGCAACCCTTTGAGCGCAAAGCAAATATTCCAGAAACTATTCGAAAGACTTGGCGGGCTCCAAGTTCGGCGCAGCAAATGGCTGGGCGATGATAGAGAGAAGCCAGTTGATTTCAACAAAATTTCTGCTGGATGCGAGTCTATGCCAAAGATGAGGCCTTCTCCAAATAACGAAAGGCAATATGCGGCATGGTTGGATGCATGGACTCAGAAACCAGAGCCCAACCTTAGGCTGGCCAGAAGGGGAATGCGGATCGTTTTCGGAACGCTGCGCAAGAGGTGCATCAACTGCGAAGACGAAACATTCCAATGTCACAACCTACAAGGATTTGAAGCCGTGGTTTTTGGATTTGGTTTTGAAAGACAACATTGCGACGCATAAAAAACATGGAATTCTATGGGTCGGGATTTCAGAATGCGGCAGAAGCTTATGTTCGAGAACAAACGCTTTCATGGTGTCGAATTATTGGGTCAAGGAAGAGAAACGCGACGACTTGCAGCCTGCCGCGGCGACTGCCAAATTTCTCGACATGTTTCGAGGCGAGAGGAATGCCGTATTCAAGCCTTGTACTTTTGACGATGGAAAATGTTACCAGTTCGGCGCCGACCATGCGAAGGCGCTGTTGTATCCTGCAGAGGTCGATGCTCTCCTGCATGCCAGATGGGGCGGCTCAGGTTTCGACGCGCATGCGTGTCGCCGAGCAGTGAGCCAGCAGTGCGACGCAAAACTGGCCGCGAGACTCGCTGGCAAAAACACCATTTCAGACGAGGAATGGAACAATCTCACGTCGCCGTCAATGGATAAGGACGCAGACGAGGAGGACCGGGTTGCTTTCAGGCGTCGTTCCCACGCAATCCCCATCGCTCGCCAGGGCATTTTTCACCGCAGCGCTACCGAAGAACTTGTGAACGCCCCTTGCATTCATTGGCCAGTTGGTGAAGACATGGATCTATTCAAACCAGAAGTAGCAGCCGTTTTCCAGAGATACAAAATCGGCCAGCTCATGGAAGTTCCGCCAAATTATGACGCGGACGCACAATGGTCTTTAGAATATCTGAACAAGGCAATGAAAGGCGAACGAATTCCTCGTTCGAGAACGATTATGCCGCCAAACGCGCGAGGAGCCAGAGGCCTGTTCCAAGATGCACCATCGCGCGCTGCACGTTGCGAGCGCCCTTCCTTGGCGGGGGCGGGCTTTGAGGCCGCTGACAAAAGAGGAACTGCGCCCTCGGCTTCGCCCTGCGGGCCCGTCGAAGATCAGCGCGAACGGCAGCGCATTCTCTCTATGATCGCGCTGCCCCGCCACGGGGCGAATGTTGATCTGACCGCGAGTGCGCCGGAGAGAAAGCGCTGCGTTGTTGCGCCAGATAGGAAGCGCCCAAAAACAGACGAACCAGATTGCCCTGGCGCCCCTCAGAAAAAATGCCGACGCGCTCGGAATAGCTAGCCGATGATGCAAACGCGGCGATGCCCATTCGATTGTCTCGCCTCGAAGCTGGCATGTTTGCGTCGTCGCGACCTGCGGGGTTGGACATGGAGGGCGACCGTGACGCTGGCGACGACCAGGATCCGCTCGGCCATCGCTTCTCTGATATGCGACGCAAATCTCTGACGTGCATTTCCTGAATTTACAAAGCGCAGCATTCTTTAGTGGCCAGCCGCGCCGCCGCGATCAACCGAGCAGATGTATGATCTGATTGCTGGGCGGGAAAGATAACTTTGTCAACTGGTGGTTGCTGCCAAATTCGGTGGGTGCTTCACTGATTTGCCCAACTGCTGGTTGGGTTCTTAATTTTCTTTACAGTGCTTCGGCTGTGCCAGACTGGCGGCACGATTCTGTCGCTATGTTTCGTCAACTGCTGGTTGATATTGCTTCGCGTCGAAACGCGCCCCTCAAACGTCCGCTCACTGAGGCAATTCGCATGCAGAAGAAAAGTTGCCCATATTCAAAATTGTCAGCTTCACTTGCAGCGCAGCTCGTCTTTATTATCCTGTGGCTCTCCCCATCGTCCTCCATGGCCATCGTCGCTCGCACCTGTTGCCGCAGCGCCAGCTCAAGGGGCGCATTGTGGAACGTTGACGTCTGTTTGACGTCTGCTTTGCAATGGTCGAACACACCATTTCGAAATTGTGGCCTGGTATAGGTTGTTTTGCGAAGAACGCGGCTGCGCATCGGAGAAAAAACAAGGCCACTGCTGGGCTCGTGATGCCGCAGTTTGGAACGGAGCCGAGTGGAACGTGGTGCGTCATTCAACAAAACTGTGTACAAATTACTGTTGTGGCCTACGATGCAAACTGAACAACATTGCGCGTCCTGGGTCGAAGGGGGATACCCTGGCGAAGACAGACAACAACCCAATCGTTCTGGTGCACGCGCAATTAGGTTTCACATAGAATTGTCTCGTGCAAATGCGGCGCCGCATGCGCCGCGCAGGGGCATCGGCGGGCGCCGAAGCAGCAGTTATATCGGTGTCGTATCCTAGCGCGCCCGTCGGCTGCCCTAGCAAAGCGGGCGCTTCTGGGAAGGGCGATAAGCAACTGCGCGGTCTTCTCTTGCAAGGTTTTTTGCTTCTTACGTTTGCAAAAGGAGTTTTCGACTTCGACGCCGACGACAATTCGCCGTAGACAACGCAGGTTGACTGTCATTTTCAACGCTGCCCGAGATGATCCATTACACGAACAGTCGCGAGGGGAGCTTGACGTTGTAACCGGCGGAAGTCCCCAATGCAATCGCAAGCTTGCAGAGACAGAGAAGAAGCATGCTAAGAAAAATATGCCCGGACGCCCGAACACTGAGACACTGTAAAAGCTCATCAAGAAGGAACAGGCCGCGGCAAAAGCAACAGCAACACTGAAATCAAAGTGCATAGCTGCCGCGCAAATAGAAGACATGAGGATCGCACGTGCGCAAACTGGCGGGCTTTGCGCGACTTTGACTTTGAAGAACCGCAAGGGAGGCGGCAATGAAATTCTGCATGTGGGAGACATGCTAAACGGCGAGAGCACTGCATGTACAAATGATTTGTTGGTTGATCTGAAAAGAGCAAAGCTGATCGTTGGGAACCACGCGTGCGACTGCGGATGTGTTGTAGCTAAGCATGTCGAAGGAACACTTTGCGACGAATGCCGTTTGGATCGGTATCGCAGCAAGAAGCACAATTGTAAAACACCAGTTATAATTTACCAGAAGACATTCATTGAATTCGCAAGCCGCAGAACAAGTGTGGTCGGGCCTGGACAAATTGTCCTGGATTGCAAAGATGAAGCGCGCTCGCTATCGATGCTTCTTGCACCGTTGCTGTCTATGGCGTAATGCGTTCGCCGCTGGGCATTTCAGAAAGGATCACCCTGGCCCGCGCATGTCGCGCAGAAAAGCAATCAAGCGCACGCCGAAGCGAAAGCGGTGAAGTGTCATCTTTCGGCGCGGCGCTCAAACCAAATGCCAGCAACCACTTGGCCACGACAAAACGTTTCTTGTTTAAGCCTTTGCCTGTCTGCGCGCGCGGTCGGTTTCAATTATAATGGTTGAGCATGTACACAGCAGCTCCACGAGCGGCGACTGATCGAATTTACATCATTTGCCAATGCGCCGGATTTTGTTTTGCAGCGCTGCCTTTAGGACGCCACCGGTTCCGTTGCGACTGTTAACTGATGGTTGGCGACGACCAAGTCGAGGTGGTACGCTACTTCGCAAAAACAAATGTCTTCCTGCTCAGCTTGATCATCCTCTTCCTCCTCCTGTGCGCCCCTCCATCCCTGCCCCCCCCCCTCCTTCGCCCCCTTTCTAGTCCACCCCCTGAGTTCTACCCTTCCTCTCTCTTTTCTTTATTCTTTTCTTCCCTCCCGTCCTATTCGCACGCCGGATGAGGTCTTGCCGCATCGAGCACAATTCGGGGCGAGAAAGGGCGGCGCTATCAGTGATGCGTGCGGCGCGAAACAGGCCGCGTCTTCCTCTTCCTCCCCCATCCCCCCTTTTCTCCTCCTCATCCTCTTCAATTTTCTCTTCCCATCTTCTTGTGTCATTATCCAGATTGGCTTTGCGACGCAAGAAAGCCCGCGGGGATGCCTGAATGATCGCAGCCCCGAATCGGCGCAAGAACTAGTTGTTTTTGTTCGCGTGGTCCGAGCGCCGCTTGCTGAGCGTTTGCACTCAGTTGCGCGTTGCCCAGAGTCGTGCGCATTTTGGCATCGAATTTGCTGATCAACATCAACGGGTGAACTTGAGCGACGCATTTTCCTGCTAGGTCCTTTCGCAGCCGCTCGCAACGCTCGCGATTGGCGCAGATTTGGTGATATGTTGGGAACAGGCATCAATTTACAAGCTCTCACTTATCAGCGGCTGTGGTTGAAGAAGCACGTCAAAGAAAGGGGTGGCGTTGCTGCGACATGGGGGGGGGGGGGGGGGGGGGGATGAAAGACTCAAGGATGAAGTACCTTTCCTGGTTCAGCGCTTTGGGGGTTCATCGCTAAATTTGCGATCTAACATTATGTTCTTCCCGCATGCGCCGCAGACCCAGCCACGGCCACAATCGCAACCGCAACCGCAACCATAACACTGCACGAGTTGCCCCGCAAAGCCCCCTGGCAACTGGATTGGCGCCAACCCAAACGTCGCGGCCAAGGCGGCCGGGTGCGCGTCTGACTCAGCGGTTGGCAATTCTGATAGCGGGTCATCATCTGATAGCAATTCCGACAGCGGCAACGAACACGGCGGGAAAACACAAAGTTTACCTGATAAAATTGGATACGCTGGGCGTTCATATGATAAGGACAGCAATCACGGCTTCCGCGCCCGAAGCAGGTCTCCCGCTGTGACGAGAGGGGCAGCTTCTAGCGACTCACTGTTTTCCGAAGCGTGGATCATTGCTGGGGGCGACGCTTTGCATCCTGGATTCTTATGTCGCCTTGAAATGGAATTGCAAACATTTGGATGGTTTTTGGGCAAAGTAAGCTTGCCAGCCGAACTGTTCCTCCACGCAGGCGTTGCTTTGTCAAATGTGTTGTTATGTCTCGATTCAGGAATGTTCGGAAAGCGGATGAACGAGACGGTGAACATGCGTTGCGTTGTCTCGGAGGGGCGCCTGAAGGCGTGGCCTAAATGCAACCAGGTGGCGTTCAAAAGCATGCTTGCCAATGTCAACCATGGCCTCAGATCATTCGGCGTCGGTGGGCGGTGTGTTAAATTTTTGGAGAAGGAAGGGAACATGGGACATCCAAACGAATATGTATTGAGGTCGTCTCTGGGAGCGTTCGCGATATTGGGAGACGGCCCCGCTGGTTACATCAATATCGAGAGCTACCGCGCAAGGCTGAGCTGGTTGAACAGACGGGTCCTCAGTGAAGAAATTATGGTAGAAGAGTTGGCGCACGCGCGCTGGCACTCGCCCAACGAGGCCCCACATGGCATCAAGATCTGGCGCGCTGGGGGCGGAGAAACAGACGATATGATTGCGGAGATGACGCTCAGGAGCGGCGCTGGATCGAATGTTTTGGTGGTTGTGATGGACCCAGCAGGTCGCCCTCCCCTTCCAAAGTGGTAGGTACTTCGCATCGATTATCCTTCGGCTGATTCCGCCTCTGTGACTAACTGTTGTGACAGAGGCGTCTTGGAGGTCGGCTGGGACCTCTTGGTTGGTTCCCTGAGTAATTGCAGGATGTGTATTCGTAGTTTCGCGAGGCCTCTTCTGAACTGTCCTGTGCTCAGAGCTAGTGCGCAACATCCCTGATCGTATTCCCCCTCTCCTGTCGGGTTCTTACATGGGCAGGCGTGGTTTGCGCAGCGGTTTCCGCAGCTTTCTGTTCGCGGACTGGGCATTCCGCGCCGGGGGCGCGGTGGCGGATGTGTTTTTTGTTGTTGTTGTTGGATGTTGGTGTCATCTGATGATTGACCGTTGATTTTCGTTCGTTGTCGCATGCCGTACTTTCAGCGACGTCAACTGCTGGTCGACCATGGCGAGCTCGCGTGAATCATCTGCTTGCAAAAAAACATGCCGGAAGAACGCGGCGATGGGGGAATGAAGAGAGAAACGATGCGTAGAGGATGTGAAAGAAACAAAGGAAATCGCATGGCGCAGGGAATCAGGAGGCGAGGTGAGGATCGCGGTGGAGAAAACGAGAAGAACACGACCTTCTTAGAGTATCTTCCAGACAGGAATCCGACATTTCGCTTTCTGGCCGCTGCAGCGGTCAACTTTTTTTTTTTTTTGATATTATTCCTTTTTACAACATGGATTGGAAAGGGTGGTGTCTGAGAGGGGGGGCGTCGGGAGAGGACAGAGAAGGGTCGCTGTCTTCCAGGCCCAAGTTTGTTATTGCTAGGCGCGCGTATCCAAATCCGACACGATAATACCACATGCCACGTGACAATGGATTCTGAGACTCGCCGCGCTTTTGCGACGCAGCAGGGCAGCTTAGAGCATTCACTGCCGTGTCGCAAGCTTATCATGTCAGACTTACATGGGCCAGCTTCCAGGAACAATTGGGGTGCAGACGAGTTAGGATCTTCGCTGGTGGAAACCGCTGCGAACAACGTTTCGCGTTTGAAGGCAGGTGGCGCACAGGGGCCGCACTTCGATATCGCAGGCTTCGATGCACTAGGATGTAACAGAAGCCCGTGTACTACATGCACGCATATGCCAGATATTCAAGGGATGACGCTTGGTTTGGTCATGTGGGGATCACCGCATTGGTCAGATTCACCAGATGGTACCGCTCAACATTTGATGGGTTCTAACACATTCAAAACGAACGCGTTTGACTCGATGTCGTGGCTCAGTGGCGCGGCGCTTATCACCGAAACGTTTCCCAGTCGATGCGGACCAGAGTTCTGGCGCCCTGCGCATAACAGGAAACGTGCTTCGGATACTAGCACTCAACGCACTTTACTCGTGACAGAAGGATAGGCTCGCCAATGCAAGCCTGTAGGTTTAGGGGCAGAGTTACAATATCTGCAAGACGAAGGCGAAGCAACACTGGTTGCAATGTTGGTGCCCCAGAGGTTCTTTTCACAACCTGGTTTGGAGCGGGCATCAAATCGATGTTGGCGCGGCTTTATTCGGTATTTCAACCAGTCGTCAAGATTCAGAACGCGCGTTGGAACTGGGTGGGCAACACTATGGCCTATCCTGCGGAATGCACCTCGCGTGGAAGGAACTGCTTGTTTCCTGAAAGGTTAACGAGATGGCGCCACACATTTAAGTGTCAACTGATGGTTGACCGCTGATGCCCGTTAATTTCCATTGGCGATCATTAGGAACAGCGTCGACTGATGGTTGGGTCGGGTGATCCTCGAGCGCCAATGGAAAGTCCTCCAGCTCCTCCGCCTCGCCCGCGTCTAGTCCAACCCACCCCACCCCGGGGGGGGCGGGGGGAGGGGGGGGGCAGCCGGCCCCTTTTCCGTTGCTCATCGAAAGCGGTGCAACTCGTGAACCTCGCAGCCCCGCTGGTAACAGGAGGGGGAACAAAAAGGGGAGGAAGATTGCATAATGCAGGTAGGGAGAGTGGCGTTGAGAGCGTAGCAGACGGAATACTGGGGCATAGCGGTCTCACAAGCTCTCAGTTGTAGCCTGCGCCGATGCTGATATCGAATGGGCTTTGCTGCGGCCCCTGCTTCCCATGGAACTCTGCCCTGTCACGGACATGGTATTCTCGGAATTCGACTCCCAGCAGTTCCTGGGAGTCCATCGGCTTCTTCGACTCGCCAGCATCGCGTAAAGACCTCCATCGCTTGGCTACCATGGCAGACGGTGGGCCCAAGGTTTTCCAAGTAAAAATAGATATCAGTGTCACGTCGTAAATGATGACGTAGCATCTAGGCTTTGCGGGGGAGTTTTTTTTTTTCATGCTGTTACGCAACATGCTGAGGCCCTGTTGAACATCGTTTTCCCCCTCTTCCATGTCGATGGAAACGTCCGAGGATGAGCCCGACGATGAGTCAGTGACTCAGCCCATCTCGCACGAGCTTTGACTTGGAACCGCACTGTTCAAACAATCCGATCAAAACTAGGGCCCTCTTCTGCTTAAACAGCAGTATGGCTGTGACATATTTATACCTCAAGTTCATCGTTACCCTTCCCAATTTCGGAGGCCACCTCGCGTTAGCAATGCGATGATTGTTTAGTACCAAAAGTGTCGCACTCCTGCTCCCTGCTCCCTCCTGCTCCCTCCTCCTCTCTGCTCAGGGCCTTCCGAAGATCGTTTCACTACTCTTCGCCCTACGTATTTCACGATTTGCTCACTGGCACCCTTCCTTCAAGCAGTTCCCCTGGGCATCGCGTCCTGGCCTAATCCCTGTGTTTCCGACGAGGGGTGAGGAGGACGACGGAGGAGAAGAGAGGACGACTAGGGAGGAGTTAGAGGCTAACGAAAAGGACGAGGAGGGAGGAGGGAGGAGGACCGGGAGGACCAGAGGGGGAGAAGGAGGACGAGGAGGGAGGAGGACGGAAGAGGAGGACAAGGAGGGAGGAGGACGACGAGGGAGGATGAGGAGGAGGACGAGGAGGGAGGAGGACGAGGAGGGAGGACGAGGAGGGAGGAGGAAGAGGACGAGGAGCACGAGGAGCGAGGATGACGACGAGAGAGGAACACGATGAGGGAGGACGAGGAGGAGGACGAGGAGGGAGGACGACGAGGGAGGAGGGAGGAAAACGAAGGAGGAGGACGAGGAGGGAGGAGGACGACGAGAGAGGTGGAGGAGGAGGAGGAGGACGAGGAGAACGGGGAAGGAGGAGGAGGAGGACGATGGAGGAGAACGAGGAGGACGGACGACGATGACGACGCAGGACGAAGGGGTCGAGGAGGCAGGAGGACGAGGGAGCAGGACGAGGGGATTGAGCTAGGATGGAGGAGGCCGACGAGGGAGGACGACTAGGAGGGAGGAGAAGGATATGCAGGAGGACAAGGCCGCAGGGCCGACCCTGGCGGCCGCGTCAAGGCGCGGCGGCCCTTGCTGGCAACCGCGCGCGGGGCCTCGAGCACGACCACGAATGGCCCACAGTGGCCCAAGGTGGCCCACGCCCACCCCCGCACGCGACGGGGGGCATTCAAAAGCTGCCCCTGGGGGCGCCCCGGTTTTATCCAAAAACTTCCCGTGGGGGGGGGGGCCCAGATTTTATCCAAAAATTGCCCTGGGGGGGGGGGCCCAGGTTTCATCCAAAAGCTTGCCCCTGGAGGCCGCCGCAACGTCATCCAAAAAGAAATCCAAAAACTAATCCAAAAGTTTCGCACCATTTCCCATCAAATCCCTCATCAAATTTGTTTTACCTTGTATTTTGCAGCAGAAATTGGATGAGCTTTTGGATTTGGTTTTCTGGCGGCGTTCCCAAGTGGTCCGCGGGGATGGACCCGCGCGCGCTTCCTTGGGCGGGCTCGCTCGGACGCCCCGCCAGCACCTTGCGGCGACCACGCAGAGCCAGAGGACACCGCCAGAGCTACTGACATGCTGTCCACAGGTCGCCAGCAGCGTACCAGGCCACTGCGGCCCGACCCAGACTGCCCCTGCCTGCTGGGGTTTTCTCGGGCTTCCTAAAACTTCCTGGTGCCTCCTGGGGCTTCCCAGAGCCTCCTGAGGCCTCCTCTGACTTTCTGGGGCCTCCTGAGGCCTCCTGGTGCCTCCTGTGGCTTCCTGGGGCCTCCTGGCGCCTCCTGGGGCTTCCTGCGGCACCGCGGTGTTTCCTGGTTCCTCCTGGTGCTTCATAGGGACTTTCGGGGCCTCCTTGGACCTCTTGGGGTTTCCTGGAGCTTCCTGGAGCCTTATGAGGTTTCCTGGGGCCTCCTGGTGTGTCGTGGTGCCGCCTGGTGCCTCCTGGTGCCTCCCAGGGCCTCTCGGGGCCTCCCGGGGCCCTTCGGCGTTGCGCGGGAGCGTCCGGACGGCAACGCCGCCGCCGCCGCCGACGTCGCCGCCAGGACCGTCGCCGTGGCCGCCGCAGTTACTGTCGCCGCCGTCGCCGTCGCTGTCGCCGTCGCTGTCGCCGCCGACGTCGTCGGCGCCGTCGCCGTCGCAGGTAACTGCAAGGGTGGTTCAAAAGAAATGGAAGTCGTTTTGCTCTTCCGCTCCAAGGCGCGATCAGCGCCGGTCACGTTGGTAGCGCGCGGCGGACCCCCTCGATGTGACTCCGAGCGACGGCAGGGCCTGCAGCCGGCACGCGTGCCTGGCGCGCCACGCGTGCCTGGCGTGTCGCCCGCACCAGGTGCGCCAGGCACCGTTGCGACCCTAGCGTTCCAGGCGCGCCAGATGCGCCAGATCCACCACGTGCTCCACGTGCGCCGAGGGTGCCGAATGCTCCATCGGCGCCAGGTGCGCCACGTTCGAGGCACGCGCACACTGTGCCAGGTGCGCCCGCGCACGTGGCAGCACGCAGCTGGAAAACATGTCGGCCCCACAATCCATGTCGAAAACCACTGCGCAATCGCGGCGGACTTGGGTCGCGGCCTTCAGGCGAAGCGTTCTTCGTGCAAAGGGAGTCGTTTGTTGGCAGCGGGCCGCGCGACCCTGCGAAAGAACAGTTGTTTGACGAAACCGTTCTGCACGCTGGTCAGAGCTCACGTGGCCGGTTGGATTTCCTTTGTCGGGTACAGGTCCGCAATTCAAAGACCCGCATCAATTTGCATTCCGTGGCAGTTGTTGATTTGGTTATTGGCGTAGGCGGTGATTGACAAGGTCAGGACGTCCGCGCTGAACTCCAACACGCTGCTCGTGTAGTCGTCCAACCTTTCTGAGATCGGGAGTGGCAACATGTCTTGCTCCGATCCGCTACCCCTTGTCCCGCTATCCTGTTGCTCCCCATCTTCCGAAGAGATGTCGAAAGACCCGATGTCACGTCTAGTCCCTGGCGCATCGATGTCACCACAGTTGGGCGGGCCATGTGGGCCACATCCAGGTGAATCCATGACAAGCTTGAGGATCTGGTCAGACCCTGGGCTCGTGATGTGCCGCATGACGTTGTCGGCAACGTCCAACTTGTCGATCTTATTCAAAAGGTGTTGTCCAGCCTGCTCTGCTGGAGTCCGAGAAACTGTTCGCCTGCATCCTCCGATAGCTTGCGCAGGAACTCGTTGTGGAGTTGGCAAGCCAATGGCCTGGGCAAACGACAGGGACCTGCGGAAAAAAGAAGCGGAAGAGAAAGCGGCCTCTACAAGGCCATGCCGCTGAGCCAAAACGGCTTGAGCCAAAGTGGCTGCAGAGCTTCTCTTCCGTTCCCCTTCTCCTCCTGTTCCTCTTCCCTTCGATTGGAAAGAGGAGCAGGACGAAGAGAGTGGGAAATATAGAGAGGAAGAGGAAACGGACGAGCAGGAGGAGGAGGAGGAGCAGAACTTCTGCTTCCCCTCCTTCCCAGGGGGAGGGGGAGCCAGAGGAGGAGATCAGCGACAATGAGGCGGTCGGCAGCGACGACCTCCTTCATTCAGAGTATGTAATATTTCAGGCCGTGCACAAGCATCGACAGCACGCAACAGCTTCAAAGACATCCGAACATCAACTAAACAGCCTATTTTGCCGCCGTGGGTGGTCTGGGACCCCAACGCATACCCCCCTGAAGCGGAAAGCAGATTGAAACACTAATACAGGCCCCTCCTCCTTGTCATTCCTCCTGGCCACATCAGGCCACATCAGACCATTGGGATCGCCTCGGGACCCTGTTTAAAAGACCTTCCAGAACACCTCCCTCACTCCTCTGGCGATCGAGCCGCGGCCGAGCTCTCGCGCGATCGAGCCCGCGGGGGGGGGCAGGGGGTGGGTGGGGCGCCGGCCTCGGCACCCGCCGCCGAGAGGCGCTGTCCAAGGGCGCGCAGCAGGGCGAGCCCCACGAGGACGCGGCCGTCAAGGCGCGGCCCCGGCGTCGTCGTCGTCCTGCCTCCCCTCCCCTCCCTGACGTCTCCATCCCGCCTCCTTTCTCTTGCTCCTCCTGATCTTGTTGCCGAGACTACGGTCTTCGCTGCCATGCCCCAGTAGGCGCGGGTGAACTCCCCTGTGGAGCTCGCACGTATCCTTCGTTCCTCCCTCCTCCTCGGGCGACCCGTACAGAACCTCGAGGTTGCCGCTGCACACGTAGCGGATTTGTCTGAAGGCGGTTAGGAATCGGATTTCCGGGAGCAGGCTTAAGATTACCATTTCGGTATTGAGTGCTCTGTTTAAGGCTTTTTGGTAACAGTTGACGATTTGCCCGCTACGTCGAAGCGCAGCGAATAGGTGTACGAGGCTGAGGGGAAGAGGATGAAGGCGAGGATGAGGGATTGGAGGAAGAGGAGGTCCGGAAGGATGAGGGGGAGAGCCAGCAGCAGTTCGTTCGGAGAGGGAGGCGGCCCACAACCCCCACATCCACTTGCGGGACTGGCACCCAGCCAGGCGTAATGAACATGCCGCCTCCCTATCGTTTTGTTTTCTCCATGTGTGGGAGGGCAGGAAGGAGAACGAGGAGAACGAGGAGATGAGACGGAGGAAGAGTTTCTCTTCCCTGGCAAAAGCCAGAAGGCGAATTGAGAATGAGAGTATAGAAGAAGATGAGGAACAGCAGGAGCATGAGGATGGAGTGGATGATGTGGAGGGAGAGAGAACAATCATGAGGCGAGGAGGACGAGGGCGAGGACTCTGTAAGCCATGGTGGCGTCCTCAGGAGGCCCTCTCGGAGTTCTCTTGAGGCGCTCTCGCGGCCCTCTCGGGGCCCTCTTTGCGTTCTTTGGGGAGGAAAATTGATCATATTGGGGCTCTTTGTGGGGATCTTGGGGCCCTCTTGGAGCTCTCTTGGGGGCCTCTTGGGAGGCCCAAGGGGCTTCTTGGGGCGATCTTTGGAGGGCGTCGATCACAAGAGACTGGGGTCCTCGATGTCCTCCCCACCCCGCCCAATGGGGCCATCAACATCGCCTCTTGGGGCGTTATTGTGCCACTCTTGGGCGGTATTGGGGTCGTCTTGGGAGCATCTTAAGCATCTTGTTTGGCTTTTTGGGCCGTGTTGGGATCACAGCTAGGCCTCAGACAGCCAGCAAGCCATCACGCAGGTTTCACCCCACAGCTTGCACAACGTACCTTATAGCATGTAGTGCTCTACATCGATGGCGCCGCATAGCATGCATCACGCGTGTTGCCCCACGCAGCGCGCACAATACCTACTGCACCAAAGTAGCTTGCAACACATCACACGCACCACATATATTGATCCACGTAGCTTGCACCACACAGGGTGCATCACACAATTGCACCACAACTCGCACACCGCTGATATTGCACCACGTAGCATACACATCCTATTCTGAATCAAGTAGTGCGCGCCGCGTAGCATGCAACACGCAGATTGCACCACATAGATTGCACCAGCCGTATTGCATACCCAGGTTGCACGGACGCAGTTGTTGTGTCCATCTTACATCGCTAACATTTTTTGGATTTGGTGAATTCCACCACCCTCGACAAGTAAGCCACACCACAGGAAGGACAAGGATCGACTGGACGCAGGTTTCGGTTTACCAGCGTGTAGCATCAGTTTTAGTAGGAGTAGGATTGAGACTTATCTTGCCAGTCTAGGCGGCATGTATGACAACTGATGTGTTTTGATGGTCCGGAACGACCATCGAGTTTGATGCCTTCCACCCTGGCGTCAAAGTTGGGTGATCGCCACCCTCGGGGGGCTCCCAGAGAGGTCATCAACACTTTCCTGGGCAGGCGAAGGGCTAACAACATAGCCGTGACATTAGGGGTGGTTTGTCCACTAGAGGGCCGATTCCAAGACTGCGTATTGATGGGCGAACCCATTGGCACCGTTGGATAACATACACATCAGCATCAAGAGAACTAGGCCACGGAGGAGGAGGAGGAGGAGGAGGGTTGGTGGAGAGACGGACGAGGAGGGAGGAGGAGGCAGAGGGAGGAGGAGGAGGACGAGGAAGGAGGAAGAGGCGGAGGGAGGGCGGAGGCGGCAGTGGGAAGGAAGCAAGAGCAGAGAAGGAAGAGAGAGGAGGGAGGCGGCAGTTCAGGAGGAACAGCTTTGTCGGCAGCAGCGGCAGCGCCCCTCGTCTCCGTCGTGCGTTGCTGGGCGGCCTCCCCTCTCTCCCTCCTTCCTCCCTCTTCCTCCCTCCTCCCTCCTCCTCTCCCTCCCTCCTCCTCCTCCTCCTCCTCCTCCTCCTCCTCCTCCCCCTCCTCCTCCTCCTCTTCCTCATCCCTCCCCCTCTGGGCGCGGCAGCGGGGCGGCCTGCTCCTCGCCCTCACTGCGCCAGCTTGCGCTGGACCTCCGCCCAGAGCGCAGGCGGGATGCTCTCAACGGCCACGCTCTTGGCCTGCATCGCGTCGAGGTTGCGCTGCAGTCCGTCCACGCCCTGCGGCCCCTTTGCCGACACCGCCCGAGCCAGCGACGCAATTGTCACAGTCAAGTTAGCCTTCGCAACGGTCGACTGCCAGCGATCGCGGGCATCTTGGAAGCCGACCTCCGCAACATTGTAATCCTTTGCGATCCTGCTGAAGTCGGCTTGCTTCTCGCGAAGTTCCCGCTCGAGGGACTTGATCTTGTTGCTGATGCCTGTCTGGCGAAACGCCGTGGCCCGCATGTGCGCATACAGCGCAGCCCAGTCGGAGCTGTCTCCATCGAAGCCGTCGAGCCAGTCGCTACCGTCCGCCATGCCGCCTGCGATGGCCGCAAGCTTCTCGTTGACCTCGTCCGCCGCCCTGGCGGCGCCCTCCACGCATGATTCGGCGTACGCCTTCAGAGCAGCAGCGGCAACGAGCTTCCAAGGGGCCACCAACTCTGAGAACGCCTTGAAGGCGTCGAAGTCGTACTTCGTGAGCACATCGTCGAACTCGTCGGAGGTCGTCGAAGGGAGTGTATTGATCAACGATCCGAGCTCATCGAATGCGTCTTTGATCATCTTGTAGTCTGCATTCGGGTCCACCGCCGTACACTGGAACTTTTCGAGAAGCTGTGCCGTCAGCAGGTTCGATCTCACATCGTAGCCCCTCATGTTCACGGCCATCCTGAGGTTGCTCCCGTCGCCGTCGTGCTTGATCGTCTTCATCAGCAGGTCTCCGATGCTCTCCAGCAGCAAGCCCCCGCGGACCAACGTGCTGAACTCAGGTCGCTGCACCAGCCCATCGACGCCGATCGACCTCAGCAGCTCGATCTTCTGGTGGAGCAGGGCTGCAGTCCTGGCGGCGACGGCCATCTCAGCCCCCCCGCTGGTGGCAACTTTCTTGTTGTTCTGGAGGGTGCCGTGCAGAGCGTCTGCGTTCGCCTCGGTGGGATCGCCAAGGTACTTGCGGGCCGCCGCCAGGATCTCAACCCCACTCCTGCAGATCTCGACCTCGTTACGCTTGTCCAGCAAGCGAGCGTGCGCACCCTCCAATCTACCACCATCCTCGGTCAGCGCGAAGTCCGCAGCCACAGAGAAGTGGTGCATGATCACCTCGAGCTTGCCCAGGAAGTCCAAGTTGACGAGGGCATCGGAACTGTCGACGATCTGAGTTGCCAGCCTCCGGATGGTGTCCTGGACCGCCTGCTCCGCTTTCAGTGTCGGCGATGCCTTGCCACGGCGCGTCTTCTTCCAATGGCCGATGGACGAGATCGCAGACTCAAGAGCAACCAAGCCATCTTCATCGAGGTCTGCTGCGTGCAGCTTCAGGATCAGCTCGTTCATCTTCGGGGCAGCTTGGAGGTCAGGCGACGCAGCCCGTCGAAACGAAGACTTCCATTCGGCCCATGGTTCGTGCTCCCCGAAGGCCTCCGAGAGAGGCGGCCACTCTGGATCCGATAACCCCCCTGTCAGCAAACCCACCAGCAATGCCATATGCGGGGCGCAGTCCGAGAACGTCTCAGGGTCGCCGTTGCCCAAGTGGGTCAGCAAGAGACCCGCGCCCCTAACCTTCTCGAAGTAGTCCTTGACGCTGGCGCTCCGCCCTGGCATGGTAGCACTGAACTGGTCGGTCAAGCCGACCCCACGCGCCTGCATGTGCTCGACCAAGGCGGGCCGCGCCAAGCCAGGAAGCACCACGATGTCCATGGGGATCTCCTGAGACACCGCCACCATCGAGCCAATGTCCCCCGCCATGCTGGAGAGCTTGGGCTCGTGCACGTTGAAGGCGTCGGAGCAAGCTGCGACAGGCAAGATCGCATCCGCGATCTGATCGATCGAGGGCTCGGCCAGCTGCAAGTACTTCCTGAGCAGGTCCTGTGAGAAGCTGTAGGCGCGTTTGACCTCCTCGTTTGAGAGAACCTGGAGGTACGCACATATCTGGCCCCAACTCATGTCGTTCAGGCTGTTCGCTAGCAGCGTCGCCGTCTCAGCCTTCTTGTGCAATGTCTCAGCCATGATTGCGATGCTGGGCGACTGAGGCTTGAACCTTTTCAAGGAGCACACGCGACCGCACTTCGGCATGCCGTCGAGGATGCGAGCGATGACGGCGTCCTGCTTCAGCTGCTCCCACCGCGTCTCGTCGTTAGCCACGGCGCCTTGCGTCGCCTTCGGAACAACCTTGCTTCCAGAGCTCAGATGCGCCGCGTGGATCGGCGCTGGCGACCTCGAGCGGTCGCGAACTGGAGCAGGTGATTCCGACGCGCCTGCTGGCGAATCCAAGGCAGCCAAGGTACTTGACGAAAGCCTCCCGATCCGCGACGGCGCAGGAGTAGAAGACTTGCCCTGCGTCGCAGAGCTCGCGCCCGTAGCTCGGCGAGCGGTGGAGCCCCTCGCGGTCGCACGCGCCACCGTGGCACTGGGGCCAGCGGGGCTCAGCGATACAGCGCCTTGCGAATCGCCGTCGCCATCGCCTGCGCCGCCCTCCAGCGCGTCGGCGCCCCCGCACTCGATGGCCAAAAGCTCCGAAACAGCACGCCTTGCACCAGAGGCCTTTGGCGGCACCACGAGCCCACGGTTGGCAGCCTCCGAGGTTGCAATGTCCTGCAACTGGTCGAGCGTCGGCACTTTGGCGTTCCCCCTGGGTATCGCCGCCTGCTTCTGCCTGGTCTTCGTGATCTCCTGCTTGAGTGTATGTTGCTCTCCTCCTGGGGCTGCCGCTTTCGCGGCCGTGGTCTTGACCGTGCTCATGCGTACTTCCGTCTTGGTGTGGTTATTGATCTCCGTGTAGGGCTTCGTCGGGTGCTGGCAGATGGCGCCAGTCGAGCTCACACCTGGTTGCATAGCGGAGCCAACGCGAGTTTCCTACACCTTGCACATCTCAGGCGCCATGCCATCCACCCCCTTCGAGCAGACCTTTATCAGCCCACTGGTCCTTGGATAACTGTATCGGCGTCTTGCTGATCTCCTGGCCGTATTTCACATCTACCTCGACGCTGCCGTGGTCGCCGAGAGCATCGCCAATGCTGGCGGCAAGCTCGACGTCGGCCTGCATCTTCATCTCGCAGTCCTTGTTGGAGTCCTCGTCCTCACGACACCTCTCGACGTAGTCTTGCCAAGCCGTGTACTGCTGGAAATGGCGAACGAACCCCGTGTAGCACTGGTCGCAGCCGTGCATCGGCAGACTGCCGCGTCCGCTGGCCTTCCCTCGAAAGCCCGGCTGCTGATCCACGGGCTCGTCGCAGCGGGCGCAGGCCACGGGGTCGGTGCCGCTGCCCGAAGCCTTGCCGCGGCGAAGGAGGCCAATCTTGCTTGCTCGAGCGCCCTCACCGTCCGCTGCCGCCTGGCGCTTCTTGCCAGCCATGGCAGGCAACCTCGGAGCTCCCGACTCCGACTCTAGCCTGGAACTCGTTCGGGCCCTCGCGGGCCAAAAAAAGGGCGACGCTGTCGCCGCGCTGCCGCAAACACCGCGCCAAAACGGCTCCAGGACGGAGGAGGGTGGAGGTTGGGGGGGATTCTGCCACGGGGGAGCCTGACTGGTGGTGGACTTTACCAGGGTGGAGGTTGGATGACTTTGCCAGGGTGGAGGGTGGAGGGTGGATGTCCTAACTCAGTCGCAGGCTCCAAGCTGGACCCCCAAGGGAAAGGCCACAAGGGGGACCCCAAGGGAGGCTGCCTTGAGGGGCAGTGGTCCCGATGAGAGCCCAGGGCGCCACGATAAGGTCCCAAAGTGGGTCCAGACAGAGGGCCTCATCACTACGCCTACTCCTACACTCCTACTGCTTTGCTACCCTGTCGCGTTGTATGTTGTGCAACCTGTGACCTACGATGCCTTCAGTTATGAACCATGTCCTGCGGCATGACTGGCTTATGTTACTTGGCCTGTCCCACCCTTACCTGGCGTGCCATACCTGAGCCACGACGGCATCAGCTGCCCCTACCTGAGCCTGCCCTACCTGAGCTGAGACCCTGCAACCCAGGCGCGTCCACATATTAGCTTAATATCCTACTTACTTGTTGGGCTCCAAGGGTGAAGCCCTAAGGGGCGGCCTCAATGAGCTCCAGGGGGGGGCGCCTTGAAGGGCAGAGTCCAATGCAGGAGAGGTCCAAGGGGCCAAGGGAAGGGGGCCCAAAGTGAGGTCCAATGAGGGCGCGCCACAACACCCCGAACGCACCTGCCGACCTACTCAACCTACCGACCTACTCATCCCATTCAACCCCCAGGGGCGTGGGCGCATGGGGGGCACGAGGAGCAGGGCGAGTAGTGGGAGGCGCGGGGGGCACAGGGGTAGGAGTAGGAGGGGGGGGAGGAGGAGTAGGAGTAGGAGTAGTAGAGAGGAGTAGGGGTAGGAATGGACTATGAGCCGGGGGGGTACGCCATCGAGGGGCGGAGGGGTAGGAGTGAGAAGGGGGGAGCACTGGAGGCAATGAGAGTAAGTAGGGGAGGATGCGGGGGTCAGCACCAGGAGGGACTGGAGAAGGATGGCGGAAGGGCGGAGGAGGATGAGGAGGAGCAGGATGAGGAGCAAGAGCGACACAACATCGGCCTTCTATAACACGACGGCGACTCCGCCGTCTCCCCTGACCGCCCGCCATAGTACTACCTACGTGTGCTTTACGCGAGCAGGCCACAGTTGAGTGCGAAACTATGCTATGCGATGCTATGCAATGCGCTGCTGGCTGCTCACGTGCACACGCTCAGCCTACATAACTTTGCAGACAACGTTGGTTGCCGTTCGCTTGAGCGAAATCGTTGCCGTTGCTTGTTCTACGTGCTGCAGTCGTCGTCCGCTCTTGAGGCCATGCGATCGCCCTGGGTATCGGTGCTCCTCCTACACCTGCCCCTCCTACACCTCCTACTCCTCCATCTCCACTCCTGGTCCTCCCCCTCGTCCTCGCACTCCGCGGCCCTATTCCTCCTGATCCTTCTCCTGCTCCAGTGGGCAGAGACTCTGATTCAGAAAACCGAGCATTGCAATTGGATGCAACAAACCAAGATCGCACATCGAAGCTGTCATCAACGGATAAATGCCGACACCGTTATCATAATATTGGCCAAGTGACGTCTGCGTTCAATCGGAGCCCGCACGCATTGAAAATAACTCCCTCGATAGCAACTGGTACAATGCAAAGGGCGAGTGTACGCGACGCTCGAGAGCCAAACCATTATAAAAAGAACATGCGCCCTCCATCGCGGTCCAAGCCGCCAAGTGTCATACTACGGTCGTTTGCTGCGCGTAGACACGCGTGGGTCATTTAACACGTGCGCGGGCGTGGCTCCAAAGACAAGTGCCCGCCATTCAGGTGGCCCTAAATCTCAAGACGAAAGACACGTACCTCAATCACGAAGCAAAAAAACAATTGATGACTCAAGTGCGACAACAACCTCTGGTAATTCAAACGACCACTGCCAAGGCAACGCACATCGGTCACCACCGCGCCTCCGGAATATATACATGGCAATGCGGGGCGACGCTTCGCGAATGACTCCGAAACGTACCAACCGTGAGCAATCGTCGTTGCACGTGCCTGCGCACGCTCGAATCTATTCAAATGCGTTTGCCAAACACGGTGTGTGCCTTGGCTTTTGCCGACGCGGCGTGGATGCAAATGGGTGCCAAACATTGAATAAGGAACAACAAGGATGCAACGGGTTGCGGGTGTCCAGAAACGGCCAGAAACTGGAATGGCACAGCGACAATGTCCAACACTGGCAAATTGCCTATCAAATCAATACCCGCAACCCATGAAGGGCACGCGGCGCGTGAGACCCTTCCTACACAAACGCGCGTCGAGTCGAGGAAGTAAGCCTGGAATGGCACGCAGACGGCTTGTGGATGCAAGCACGACCAATGGACGCATGGCCGCCACGTGGTTGGACGCGCTGAGGACATCCCCCAAAATGCAGCTATGGTGCCATCCCGTGGACTGAAATGGGATCCTGATGACGGGGCGGCAGACAACGCAATCTACGTGGCCGCTTGCCATGCAACCAGCACGCGCCTCGCGCCTTAAGTGTCAGGCGCGCCTACCCCCCCCCCCCCCCCCCACCACCACCACCACCATCCCCCGTCCGCGACCATGGAGCACGGAAGCCGCGCGTGGACTTACATACTTACATGATGCTGCCAGTCGCGTTGCGATGGGCGCCGCCCTATTCACCTCAGCCGCGCATCATGGGCGGCAGCAAGCGCGCGAAACCGATGACTCCTAGGGGCACCGACGATTTGTACTAACTGCGCGCGCCCGATGAGGAACGCTGGTTAAACCAATCGCGCGCCACGGCGCGCGACCCCTGGGATTGAACTGGCAGCCGCCAAGGTACGGCGCCGCTGCGCAAGCAACCAGAACGCGCGCGCTCGGCGACGCGTGGCGCCCTCCCATGGATCGCGGCGACATGCGACACCTCCAGGATGTTCATCAACCACGGCCGCAACAACTGCAGACGGCAGCTGAGGTGACGCTGGCTTCAATCCATGAACAGCGGCGCGGAGGGCCCGAGCGGCGCTCGGCGATTGCGCCCTGTTTGCGTGGGACAGCGGCCGCGCCTGGGCGCCAGACTGGCGCGGCTCGCGCGCGCGGCCGATGCCGCGCAAGCGCATGGGGCCCGCGGCGCTAATTGCGCGCGGCCGACACCCCCGCAAGCAATGGATGGACCGCGTTGGGCGCGCAGCTCTGGCGGCGACGTCGCGCAGCGGAACAGCCGCGCGCGCGCGGTTGCGCCATCGAACGCGGCCGATCGGCGGCGAGCGCGTCGGACACGCGCGCCCGAATGCGCCAGGGGCCAAACAAACCCCCGCGGGCGCGACGCCGCGCGCGCGGAGCCGACGGCGCGCCCGCGCGTCCGACAGATGCAACGCATTGCCAGCTGGGTTGGGCGCAGGAGAAGCCCACGCGCATGGGCGCCGCGCGCAGCCGAAGCCGCCGCGCGAGGCGCGCGAACCGACGCCATGGGGCGAGGGGCCGCGCGATTGCCAAGGCACGCTGCCGCGCGCAGCGCCCTCCCCCTCGGCTGCCCTTGGCGCAGCTTGCGCCGGCGCGGTCTAACCCCTCCGCTCTGCGCCGCCAGGCTGGCTCTGCACTTGGCCCGCGCCCGAAAGGGAGCGGTGGCCGATGGCTGCCCTCGCGCGCCAAGGGGGCGCCGCCCTATCCCGATATCCGACAGCGCGCGCGCCCGCGCCGCGCCGATGCACCGACCGCGCGCGGAGGCGGTGCGCTTGTTCTCGCGCCGCGCTTGCTTGGATGCAGCAGCGGAGCGCCCCCGAGGCGCGCGAGGCCCCCCCCCCCGACGCGCGCGCAGCGAGCAATCGGGCGCCGCCGTCGGCAGCGACCGCGCTCCGAACCCGTCGGGCGCGCGAGCGACATCCCGCCACGCGCCGCACTTTATGGCCCCCCCTGTTCGGGCCCCCCCGCTGCGAAACGTTTGGGGGCACCCCTGTAGATTGCGAAAATTCAGGACTCCCGCCCCCCGTCTTACCGACTTACTTGCGATGCCCGCAGCGTGCCTCGGGCGGCTTGGCAGCGTGCATCCCTGGCAAGTTCCGAGCATGCGCGCGATGATCAGGCGCGCTTGGCTCGGCGCCCCCGCGCCGCCGATCGCTGGGCGAAGTTGCGATGGCGGAGCTGGTGACATGGCCGATGGGCTGGAGAGGGAGAGGGCGGCGCGCTGCGAGCGCGGCGTCGGGCGAGCGCAGCAACGCACGCGCCGCGCGGTGCGTGCTCGGCGGGAGGGCGCGGCGAGGTTCGGCGGGGAGGGGAGGCGGGGCAAGCCCCGCATGCCCCCCCAAGCCGCCTCGGGGCAGCCCAGCGCCGCCAGCCGAGGTGAGAGGGCGCCGAGCGCGCGCCGCGGCGTGCGCCAGCTGCCCCAGGGGCCGCCCGCGCCGAGCTCCGACGGCGCCTCGGTTCGCCACAGGGCCACGAGGGGCGGCGCACGCAGTTCACAGACGCGCGCCACGATCCGAATGGCGGCCGCGGCAGAGGAGGGGGGGGCGGGGCCCCGATTGCCGCGCGGGGGGGGCTTTGCCCTCTGGCGTGGAAGGTCCGATGACCTTTTGATGGGCTTTGATGGCCCCCCGCGCGCCGACGAAATTTGGTGATGACCTTTCGATGATATTTTGATAACCTTTCGATGACCTTTTGATGGGTTTTGATGCCCCCCCCGCGCGCCGCTGAAATCGGTGGTGACTTTTGATGGGGGTTTGATGACTTTTGATGAGTTTTGATGACTTCTGGTGACGTTCTCGGCGGCGGTTTGCCGATGGGCGTCTGGTCGGTGTTGATGAGGTTTTGATGAGGTTCCGATGAGGTGTTGATGGGTTTTGATGACGCCGCTCCTGGTGTTGAAAAATTGCCATGGCCTTTCGATGGGGGTTCGATGGCCGCCGCAGCGTGCTCGCCCCGCCAGAGTACGTCTGGCGATGCCCCAGGAAGGGGGGGAGCGGCCGCGAGCGTTGCGGCGCGCGCGCCACGGCACGGGGTGGGCGGGGGCGGCGGGCGGAGATGATCCGAGGATTGATCTGCTCACCCCAGACGAGGCGAGCTTGGTATGCGGAGGTGGCGGCCACCCTGCATTGCAGCGGCGCGCCCCGTTGCGCTCGCAGGTTGCCACCCTCTCGCGCCGCAATGGTGCATTGACGTCGCAGCGGCCCTGGGTCGGCGCGGTTGCCGCGAAGAGTGGCGCCCGTTGCCCATGGAACCGTCGGCGGCCCCACCAGCGCCGAGCCTTGGTCGTTCAAGCCATTGCCCAGCCCACGCCGCCCCCCGTTGAACCATGCAGCGGAACGTGGCTACATCGGAGCCGACGCGCGCGCGGTCGTTGTCGTCGCGCCCGCCGTCGTCTCGCACCTTGTTGTTGTAGCCGATGCTCCGCGCGCGCGTAGCCGCTCCGCTGGTGGCTGCGTTCGCTTACGACGCGGCCGCAACTGTTACAACTGCCGCCCGCGGCGGCCACTGCGCCTGCACTGCGCGTTGCGCCACCGCTGGGCAAGCGCCCGCCCCATTCGCGCGGCGTCCTATGTATCGCCGCAACGCGCGGTGCGAACGCAGTCGCTGTCGCGGGCATTGGGGGATGGCGCCGCGGGCCCTCGCGGCGGCGCGCCGACTGATGCGCAGCCTCGCGGCCGCCACTCCAATCGCGCGCGTTGGCATTGCATCGCGCGAAGGGCCCGACGGCGCGAGCGACGCCACGGCGCCGCCGATGGCGCACCGCGCCGCTCAGGCACCGCAGCAACGCAAGCGCGCGCAGTGGTTGTGCGGTCGCGCGCACGACCGCGGGCGGTTCAATTGCGGCGTTCGCGCGAATGCGTCGGATCACGCGCGGGCGCGCGCGACGACTCGCCCAAAACCCAGCCCACATCCCTTTCCAGCATGTCGGATTTGAACGCGGCCAGCGCCATAGACGGAGTTGAAATGCGGAGGTTGCACGCCCCGCAGACGGTGCGCCACGTCCCCGCGAGATTCGTCTTCACGCTCGCGGCGGGGAACGTCGTTGCTGACCCCCTCGGGCAACAAGCCCAATGTTGCCGCGGCGCGTTGCTCGCGCAACCCTGCCGCCCCTTCCCGCTCGACCGACGCAGTCAACTGCGCCGCCGCGGCCCCCGCTGCAACGCCCCAAGCAACTGACGGCGGCTGCGCTGCGCCGCGCAGCATATAAGCTCCTCGACCAAGTGTTTCATCGGCCGCCTGGCAGCGGCGGTGGCCACGGTGGTCCGCCGCAGCCGCCAGAGGCCGCCGCTCGGGAGGGGGCGCAATGCTTCCGCGGCGGCATCGCTCCAAAGTTGGCAGCGGCGCGGCGCGGGCGCGGCGGGTGATTGGCTACGGAGACGAGGTCGATCGACGCACGGCGCGGCTTGCACGCGGCGGGCAATACTTGCGGTCGGGGGTCGCTCCACAATCAACTCTTGAATGTCCTCGTTGTTGTTGCGAAGAGGCCTGTTACGGTACAACGTTCGTGCGTGCCCGCAGACCGCCTTGAGTTTGCCAGCCTTCGGGCGCCTCGGACAATCCTGCAGCGACGGGAATCCCGCAGTCGAGCTGAGTCGCTGCACTCTGGCGAAGCCGCGCGACGGCGGCCGCTGCGTCGACGGCGCTCGGCGACGGCTGCGGTTGCAACGACGGCGGGGCGGCTGCCTGCCGCAGAACGCGACGACGGCGACCGTCGGTTGCGGCAGCGCGATGCCGCACAAGGCCGCCGCGCCGCTGAACGCCCTCCCGCGCCGTCGAATCTGTCGCGCCGTAACACGCGGCCGTGTCTCATATTGCAGCGCCGATATAAAGCGTGGTCGCCCACGTCGCGCGCGACGCCTTGCCGTGAACGACGGCCTTGCCCGAGAAAACAACGCCCCCGCTGAAAGCCGACATCGGGGCTGACAGTCGGTGGCTTGGAACGCGTGGCATGCGCCTGTTAAGCGCGACGCGTGATCAACGCCAGCCGTGGTGCGCCATGCGCGCTGCGGGTGCACCCCGCGCTGCTTGCACACGGGGCGAGCCGCGGCGCGGCGGTGCGATGGTGGCGCGGGTTTCGTTCGCCGTCCGTCGTCGTTGTCGTCGTGCGACCTCCCTTCTTTCCTGGCGCGCAATCCACGTTGCACTTGATCAGGATGGGTCGCGGCGCCAGCGCCGACCGCCGTGCCGACGAACGCACCTGCGTCGGCATGCGCCACGCTGCGCGCGCGCCGCTAGCTGAGCGCGCCGCATTGCCGCGCTGGCAGCGCGACGGCGCGTGGCAGCGATGCCGCGCGCGCCGCGGCATGCGCATCCACAGTGGATTGTCCCCCACCACCACCCCCAGCAGCCGCGCTGCCTGCGCCCCCCTCCACAGCTGGCAAAGATGGCGCCGAAACTGCGCAGACAGCGCCCAAGATTGGCCCAAGAACCACCCAGAGCCCCAACTGGTGGCGCCATGACGCGGCCTTGAACCGACGACCGCCGCCGAGAAACGCCATTGGGCCTCCCCCCCAGAAGCGCCGAGAGGCCACCAAGAGCCAGAGAAGTCACCACGGCTCCCCCAAGATACCCGTGGAGGCCCTGACTGGTCCCGCCGAGGCCACGAGAAACATTGAGCGCTACGCGTTGCACCGAAGGGGCCTCGCGCAAGCACCCGCTACGCCTTGAAAGCCACTCCCCCCCTTACCCTCGCACCTTTACCCACCCGTGCCCCATCGACGCCACGAGACCCCAACGGACGTCCAAGAAGCACCGCCGCAACCCAGGCACCACGCCTCCTTCTTCTCCCTTCCACATGGCCCACCGCCCCCCATCCTGACCATGATGCCCCCCTCCTCACCCTCTTCCTCCCCGCGCCCCCATCTTCCTCCTTCTCCGCCACCTCTCCTTCCCAAACCCCGCAATCGTCCTCAGCATCGCCCTTCTTCTCGTTCGTCGTCCTCCCTCCCCCTCCCCCCTTCACCCATCCACCCCCTCAATGTCGACCAGTCCTTGCCCTCGTGCCCCTCTGCGTTCACCTCGCGCGTCGTTCCCCTTTCACCCCGCCGAATGCCCCGATCCTTCGGCAGTGCCATCAGCTCGGGGTCGCCTTCGGTTTCCTCATATGGGTCGGCGGCGTTGCAGGTAAAGCCGCATAGGGGTCACCGGAAGTTGCCGAAAGGCATGTGGATAACAACCGAATGCAATAATCATCAGTAGCCTTAGGGAGGAGAAGGCTGGGAGGTCAAACTAGGGACGATGCGTGAGCTAGTTTCGACGGAACTGGGGCAGACCCCTGAGAAAACCTTGAGGTCTCGAACGGACGGGGCCTGGGCTTGCCTTGGAAGTTTCGGTGTGTGGGGGGGGTAACATTTTTGGGCATCGACTTCCCCTGGGATCAGCCGCAGGTTGACCTCCCCCTCTCCTTCCCGCCACTGTTGCCACCTTGGTTCGCACGTGTGTTTACTTGGCCCAAGGCGGAGACGAGCCCAACTCCTGCGGGCCTCCACCTGGACACCATCACGGTTGTCCCAAGGGCTCGCCACCTCGGTCACCATCATTCTCAGCACGTTCCTTTGAGGCGAAGGCGGCAACCAGATCAAGGCCAAGGCCCATCGCCTCCTGCCTCGCACGCCGCCGATCCTCCCAGGATGGCTTCCAGCTGTGAAAGTGGTCCCGGCGCGTAAGGCCAGTCGCCTCCGTGACCTCCAGCCAGCTGCAGAGGAAGCCAAGGCAACGGCCTTTGGCCTTGCTGGCAGGGCTGGGCCCCACCGACCGCGTGAGGCAGCAGCCTGGCCCTTCCAGGTGCGACGGCACGAGGCACTGCGCCACCATCACCTTCGTGGTGTCGTAATACCTGATGACTCCATTCTTGTAGCGCCAGACCAGCTCAGTTGGAAGCTTGCCGACGCCCCTCGGCACCAGCGCAGGCTCAACTGGTTCAGGCGGCGGAGGGGCGCCAGCGCCGACCGCAGCTGGCAGGACGGGCGGCGGATGGTCCGCGGGCGGCGGCAACGGAGGTTCGTCGCCACCGAAGGCGATGCCGATCGCAGACTCGATGGCACCCTCGACTGCAGCCTGCAAGCCGTCGGCGCCGACAGGGATCCAGTCGTCCCCGTCCTCGCCGTCGCTGCCGCCCTCGCCTTTTTCCGCCGCCCTCTGCCTCCGCGCGGTCATCGGCGCCTGCAGCCTCCTCTCCGTCATCAGAGGATGTCGCGTTCGGGTCGGGGATGCGGCCGCCGTCCGAATCGTCGGCGTCCGAGCTCGAGGAGCTCGACGACGATGAACTCGACGACGTCGAACTCGACGGCGAACCCGATCGGCTCAAAGGCTGGACTGGATCTGCAGAATGCCTCGCCCGCCCTCTCCCCGTGGATCCGCCACGAGGCCCGCGCCCACGGCCTCGACCCCGACGGCCTCGGCCTGTCCGCCGAGCGCGCGGCCTCTTCAGCTGGGGCCCGAACTCGTCCGACAATTTCTTGACATACAACTCCCACGGCTCGATCAAGTGGACACGCTTGGATCTACCAATAAACTGCCAAAAACTGACTGTCATAGAAGACTTAGGAATAAATGACTTGACCATCTCCCACAACGAACGCCAAAACTGCGTAGGCTCGTGCGCTCGCATGGGCGATACACCAAGGGCCTCTGCATCATCTCTCGAAGAACCCCGCACCAACTCAACAAATGTAGGTGCAAACGGCTTCGAATAATGGAATGCAACATGGAAAAAAACGATGTTCATCACCATCGCCAGCGGCCAACGCGGGCCCATCGGAGAACAATTCATCATCATGTAAGTCGGCTAGAGGGGCATGAGCAGCAACGAAAGTAAAGCGAAGTACAACCTCACCCTTGGCGAGAATGTCCTTCGTCTGCTTGCGGTCAGCACTGCGCCACCGCTGAAAAGCAGACCTGATGTGTGCTTCGAACTTCGCTAACTCCAAACCGTCGCCCTTGCGAGTGCACAGTTCAGCCTCATGACATCGCCGACTAACGATGGGAACCTTAGGGTGGCAGGGGGGGCAACTGGCCGCCGTCACAGTCTGGTGCATCGCCTCCCACTCCAAAGCCCTCTGCGCTGCAGACAGATCCCCAGCCGCGCTGATAGCACGGGTCGAATCGTCAGCAACAAGTAGCGGCCGCCTGCGGTACTTCACAACAGTGCCAGCGTCAACGTCAACATCAGCATCTCCAGTCGGCGCCAATGCAGCATCCACGATCGCAAACGTGCCGTCAGGCGCTGTCCTCCGATCATGTTTGATCGAAGTGCTCGCTCTGCTCACCAATCCAGCCACGGCATCCTCATGCGAAGCCCGCTGACGCCGAAGAAGGAGGGCACGACTTCTAGCCGCGAGTGCAGCCTCCAGAATCGGCGAGGGCACATCTCCGAATGCGGACTGCTCTCGGCGGCCCTCTGCTGGGAGAGCGTCCTGTCGGGGCCGCTGCTGTTGATGCGGCAGGAGGCCCAACGCAGGCACGCCGCGATCGGCAGCCGACACCGCGTTGGCACGCGGCTTCCTCTCGAAAGCGCGCTCGCCATCACGGTGCCGATCCCTGGCGATCGCAGCGAGCAAACGATAATGCTCCAGCTCCTCGCCGTCCAGCTGCCTGAACTGATCCGACAGCGCGGCGGCCGTCTCCTTATCGAGCCAGCGGCCGTTCACGTGCACGAACGCCCGCCACATCCAGAACCGTAGGCTGCCCCGCCCGCGCTCAGGCCGGCGTCGCGGCCTCGGCGCCCTGGGCTCGCAAGCGGCGCGGCCTCGGTCGTGACGTGATACGTCTGGCCCCCAATCCCCAGCAGAATGAGCGACAAAATGTGCGCTCGTCTCCTCAACAGTCTCAACGCGCGTCCAAACTCTGAAACGAGCGTGTCGCTGATTGACCGAATGGAGGCGCTCCACGTCGGCCGTGTCCGTGTCAATCAGTACAAGGGCGCCATGGCCGTCGCCGAGCCCTCGGCACCCCTGTGGAAGTTCAAGAAATTCTCTGTGTACGAATCCAGCAGGCACGGCTCTGTACGCCGCAGCTCGTCGAGAATACCATGATCCCTCAACGCATAAAACAATTTCATCGGCCACGAACGGTTTTTCCTGAAAACAAGATGGTACGCTGTAGCCCCCATTCTAGCCAGAAGCCGATAAATTATCAACGCGGTCTCTTCAGAACGATTCTGCACAGGTGCCCAAGATGACGAATCGAATATGGCAGTATACACATCCTTGAGCAGGCATCTGGTGTCAGCGTCTTCATACGCCAGCCAAGCTTGGTATGTTCGCGCTTCGCCCCAAGACACCTTAAGCTGCTGCAGCCTTTCGAAGGAAACACCAGACGTTGCCAGCTGCTTCAGCAGGTAAGCATCCGTGAGAGCTACCATGCGGGACGCGATAAACACATCATCAGCCAACCTGCCGCCGCTCATCCACGCCCTGGTGCCGAGGATCCTGACGTTCTGCTCCTCCCTGAACGCGCTGAGCTCATCAGCACCGTCGCCGTCATCGTCGGCCCCGCGCCCAGGAGCTGGCCGTAGCCCTGGAGGCTCGGGGCCCCCGTCGTGGCCAGCGGCAGCCAGCTCCTCGGGCTGAGCTCGCGCCTCAGGTTCCTGCTGGCGCTGCCGCTTGGCCTGACGAGGCTCTGGCACGCCGCGCAAGTAGGCCTGCTGGAGAAGCCCGTGCACTGCAGCAGGGAGGCCGATGCAGCGATGGCTCTTCATCTTGTTCGTCCAGGTAGCACGATTGAGGACATCCACGGACCCAAACAGTGCAGCCACGCCGTAACGGTGCATCAAAACAAACAGTATGGTCACGATTGCGGCAACACCCGTCACAGTAATGCTCGATGACACCAGTTGTCCGAATGTCGCCGTTGTAAAGCATCCTGCGCACAGCTGCTCTGAACTGGAGACTCGCGTCAGCGGTGTCGCTGAAGTATAGGTTGAACACCGCCTCCCTGTGAGCCGTCGCCTCAGCAGAACAGCACCCGACGCGGACGACAATCTGTTCATCGTGGATGAGCCTGGCGTTGTGCCGCACAGCGATGAGGTGTTCAGAGGACAAGGTCAGCTGACACCGTATCATGCTGCTGTCGGTGGGGCGGAGGACCGCGTAGCCCTGCTCGGCGACCTTCTTTTTACCGTGGGCGCGGCAAACAACCACAATCTGGGCGCGAAGAGGGTGCTGCACGGCCATCATGCGTTCATTTTGCAGGTTGCTGCTTGCGCCGTCACACCCGATGGCATCCACTTGCCGAGGGATCCGCTCATCCACCAGTTTGTCATACACCTGGTCCAGTTGCCGATGCAAGCACACATTGATGATCTCCGCTGTTGGTGACTCTAACACACCGATGTGTGTGGGAGTGCTGGCAATGACATGGAGAAAGTCGTCCCTGTCATCGAAACGCTTGCGAAGCACCATGCTGAAGCCAGCTTTGATGACAAACAACTCTCGCGTGCCAGCACATCTGTCGACGATGGTGTCGGTGTCATACTGCTGGGCGACCTGAGTAGTCACTCGGCCGCGCGTGCCGTCGTACTTCCTCTTGCGGAAGAAAATGACAGCATCCGTCCGAGGGCCGCCAGCAGCCTCTGGACCACGCGACGCCTTGCAGACGGCCAGAAGCCTCGGCACGATGGCAGCAACATGCCTCTGGCCAGTCATCCAGGCGGCGTGTCCCACGGCATGCACCTTCTCACGAAACCGGCTCGCGAAAAGACCGAGTCGAGAAGACAATCGCGAAGCGGTCTCCAGACCAACGGGCTGCAAGGTGTCTGGATATACCCGCTGAACCATCACACTCGCCACGCTGGCAACGGGGTCGGTCGGGCCGATGGCGGCGCGCTGCCCCAAGGGCGGCCCTGCTGCTGCCTGGCGCTCCACCAGCGGCAGCGCAGCCTCCCGCGGCTCCAGCGCCACGATGGCGCCGCCCTCCGCGAGCCCAGGCGGCTCGTCAGCCGCGCCCAGCCAGTTCTCCTCCTGGCTGCAGCTGTCCTCGCCCGCCCTCGCGGGCGGCGACGCCTCCAGCACAGGCGTCGGCAGGCTGAAAGGGCTGAACTCCTCGTCGCTGAGCCACTGCTCAGGCGAAGGAGACGCCATGGCTTGCGAAGTCGCACAGGCCGTCAACGGTTTGATACAAAAAATGGTTATGGTGGAAAGGGCGTCAACTCTCGGAATCGCATGTCAACGTGAGAACTGTTGTTGTTGTTGTTGAACATTATTTATTCTAAAGAATAATTATTGTTGGGCCCCCTGGTGCGCGCCCCCCCTGCGCCGCCTAGGCCGCAGCTACATTTTCATCATTTTCGTGAGGAAGCCTCAGAAAAGAGGGTGTGTACAGGATCCGGTTGTTTTGTTGTAATCCGCTTTCCCTTGCAAAAAACAATAGAAAATGACATTTCTTGTTCTAATATAATCAAATTTCAAGAATCCCTTGCAAAAAATAAGGTAAAGTGGACATTCGCGCGCGCAAGACGAAATCCTTCCAAAACCTTAGTGTTCGCAGCGATTTTAACATAAAAACATCAAAAAACCAATGGTTTTTCAACAAAAAAATGTCAAAATCTCATCCCGCGCGCTCTTGCGGATTCGTAGGAAACCCAACACTTTTTAAACATTTCTGTCAAACGGGCTTTTGCGAGCAACTTTTTCGAACTTCTGCAACAACGGTTGCGCACCTGCCAGGGCCATCATCCCTGTCAAATAATACCATGCGGGACACATTCGTTTTTTCTTCGCGCGCGCACGCCGTCGTCGTCGGCCGCGGGGCCCTGAATAGTAGCCACGGTCGTCCGCATGCCACGAAGTGAAGTGTCCGAACGTCATAGGGCGGGAAGCTGGGTGTGGGTGGTGGCGAAGAGTCGTTTGGAAATTTGGTAGAGCTTGAACCGGCCCCCCCACAAAGTGGGGGTATTGCCCGCCTCCTACGAAAACCCTGGCACTGGTGAGAACGGAGTGTCCCCACGTGCTAGTAATTGTTGTTGTTGTTGTTGTTGTTGTTGATGGTCGCACGCGCGTTGGCTGCATCGCACCAGCATCTAACCTACTCGGCGCCAAGGGTTGCACCACGTAGGTTGCGCCGCGGCGTGGGCCGTCATGCAACGCCCTATTTCCCCACTTACTATTAGGCTCCAAGCTGGAACCCCAAGGGAGGGGCCACAAGAGGGGACCCAAGGGGAGGCGCCTTGAGGGGCAGGGGTCCGATAGGGGGTCCAGGAACCACTGGGGAGCCCCAAGGGAGTCCCGAAGGAGGGGCCCAAACAGCTTCGCACGCACGGTAAGTGCACACACAGCTGCTGGCGCTGCTCCTAGCATAGGTTTTAAGTTGTTTTGTATGTTTCTGATGGTATGTAAGGCCCCCAAATCTGTGATCAACTTTTGTTGGGGGCGTTGGCCTACCCATCAGACCCCCAGCTCGAAATAGAGAAGCGGCGTGTTCATCCCATCGAACTACCAACTCTGAAAACACAACCTGGGGGCCATCAAACCCCACCAAATGAAGTAATACATGATAGACAGGGCGGGTAAGTCTCAAGAGTAGGAGCAAGCAAGCGTAGGAATACAAAGAGTCTGAGCAGGAGTGAGAGTCGAGCTTGTTAGCCCGATCAAGTTAGCGGGCCTGTCTCACCCACAACATTAAGTATCGCCTCGACAAAACATGCATGGCGCGGCACAATCACAAGTTCGGCAAAGGAGGGTGCGATGCCCTTGCAAAGTGTACGCGGCGTTAATCGCGGATGTGAGTTCACGCCAGAATGCAGAAAACCAAAGCGTTACACAATGGGCGTAATTGAGGAATGACAGTGACGTTCACCTTACATACACCGTGAACATAAAGATGTTCTTGCGTTTCTGGCGCTCGCACGAAACGGGCATTGCGTTCAATACGATTGTGCCTTCATCATGCTATCGCCTAGCCCTGCTTCCGATGGGCTGGGTGTGCACACGAAGCGTGCGCCGCATCCAAGCATCGACAGTTCTGCGCGGCACCAGGGCGAGAGTAGAGTACGATCGAACTTTTCTCGCGCCACGCTATGTGTGCTGCGCACCCTTCCCGCCACAGGAATTGAAGATTCGATGGCGCGACCGTCTTTGTGAAAAGGGAGATGTTGAATTAGTTCCCCGAGCAGTGCTTGCACCAAAGGGCTCTCACTTCTGCTCTACGGTAACTGAGCTGCCCTGGCGGTCTGGCTGGCTTGTGGCCGCCCGCCGCCGCCCGTCGCCGCCGCCGCCCGCAATTGAGTTTCAGTGGTGGTCTTGTCGGCTGGTGGCCGCCCGTCGCCGCCACCGTCGCCGCCGGTATATGAGCCCAGTGGCGGTTTTGCCGGTTCGTGGCCGCCCGCCGCCACCTTGAATCGTAATCGCATTGCATTGCATCGTTTTGCATTGCTTCGAATTGATTGATATGGCTTTGAATTGTCCTACAATGCATTGCGTTGCATTGCTTTGCATTGCATCGTATAGCTTTGCATAGCTCTGCATTGCGTTATTTTGAGGCGCCGCGTTGCATTGCTGTGCATTGTTGTGCATTGCGTTGCACTGCTTTGCGTCGCAGTGTATTGTAATGCATTGCTCTGCATTGCTCTGCATTGTTTTGCACTGCGTTACACCACATGGACTGCACCACCTAGACTGCACCAAATGGATTGCACGTTGCACTACCTAGGTTGCACCGCATAGAGATTGTAAGCAGTCACTGTTAAGAGTCCACGCCGGCTAACATCTTGTCTTTACGCTCGCTGAGCAGTACCCGCCCGTTTTGAGTAGGAAGTGGAGTGGTTGCATCAATTTGGAAGGATAACAATTAATCAGCAGTAGGAGCACCAAGGCTCAAGAGTGTCATTTGATGCCTGGCTTTGAGTAGGCGCAGGAGCACGAGTAGGATAGCAAACTGAAAAGGGGACCAGAGTAGTGGGAGCACGGAGCCCTCCATCTCTTCGTCCTCCTCCTCAGTGGTCATCTGGCTAGTGTGAGAGGAAGAAGGAGGAGAAGGAGGAGAAGGATGAGCAGCAGGAGTAGGAGTAGGAGTTTGAGGAGGAGGACGTCCTCCATGCATCCCCTTGTCGCCCCTTCTGCGGGAGGCTTTGGAGGGCAAGCGCTCGGCGCTGGCCGCTGTGTGCGGGCAGGCGGCTGGGGAATTCAAGACGTCCCACGCCGACAGATTATTGCGGTACCGCTGGAGGGAATATTCAGGAGGGTAGAGTTCGATCCCCGCTGCCGAGACAAACTGAGTCGCCTCGAATGTCCGTCTTTATTCGGCTCTTTCTATCAGGCGGTTGGTTTGCTACTGGTGGGCAGCGGGGGTGCGGGGGGTGGGTGGGCAACGCGGGGCTCGATGTCTTTCTTCTTAGACTTGAAAGAACCTCTGGCTCCATCACTTCTGTCGCCCCCAGAGGTGGAGCAAGCCGCAGACGCAGATATGTCCAAAGGCTGCGACATCTCCCCTTGCCTGCTCGCGCCTGGCTTTTGGCCGCCACATTTGCCTCCATCGCCCTAGCTCGAGGCGTGGCGAATGTGATATTTCCAGCTGGCGATGTTGGCAGCCACGTCCGCAGGAGTGCTGGAGTTGTCTGTCGAAAGCTCTGGCGACGAGTTGCAGTAACTCCCTGCAGTAACTCCCTGCCTTTCGGGGGAGAGGGAGGGAACACTAGGGATTTCGCTGCTCTTTGCGAGCCTTCAGTGCTTTCTTGGCGGCCTCTTGGGGCTCCTGGGGACCGTCTTATGGCGATTCTCGGGCCGCCTGGCGCTCTCGGAGTCTGTCTCGAGGTCGGGGGCCACTGCGGACCGTCCTGGCACCTTCCCGACGCAAGTTATGTCAGTCGTGGAGTTCGCTTGGGCCGCCTGGTGGCTGACTTGAGGGCCTCTTGAAGCGTTCTGGACGTCCTTGGCACAGAACAGACGAGAGTCCGACGCATATTGAAAGCGTATATGTTGCAGCGAATGTGCTCACATCCGATGCGGGGTTCTTGTTTTCCCTTGCCTCTCGAGCCCCCCCCCGCGCAGGAAAACCTCACCAATTCTCTTCATCCCATCGCCACCAATCACCATCATCACCAGCATCACCAACACATGGTGCTCCCAAGCGTGGAACTGTCGTCACTGTTTAGTCCATGGTGCTCCAACGCGTAGAACTGCCCTCGCTTTTCGGCTCCTGGGGCTCCCAACCATACGTACAAATGTCGTCACCTCTCGGCTCCCGTTCGTGTATTTGCTGGGCATGGGTGGATACAACCATGCAGCGATAGCGATGAGGATTGCAGGACTGATGGTGTCAATTGCGAGGAGGGCGACAATGAAGGCGATGGTGACTGCGATAGTGTTGTGTGGTACTGGCATGTTGAAGACTCTTGTCGGTGTCAACGGTGGCGGGATGGTGTGGACGATGCCCGCGTAATGTTTCAACATAGCCGCATTTGCTCGTGGGCGAGGTCGCAGGCCCCCCGGCAGAACGGGAGGCCGTTCTTAAGCATAGTGATTCATATTGGGCTACTTTGATTCCCTCTTGGGAGCCATTTTGGACTGAGGAGTCCAAGATACCCACCTGCCTCAGGGGACGGCTATTCTTGGTGGTCGGCGGGATGGGTTGGAGACACTGAGAACAGTTCAAACGCGTTTCAATATTGCTAGTTGGCCCGCCAAGGGGGTGAGGCCCATCCAGCACCGTTCTTTCGGGCGGCCGCCCAAACCTTGGCTCGGTCTGCCAGGCAAGTTGTCGGCTGTCGTGTCTGTCCTATCCCAGGATCCATTGGGAGCTGCATGCTTTCCGTCCGACTGTGTCCCCGAGTTCGGGCCAGCGTGTCGACCCCTTGGTCATTAGGGAACCAGCCCAGCCCCAGACGATGCACGTCGTTCCATATCCCCGCACATGCCCATGCTGCTCCTGTTCATCCTCCCCCCGCCTTACCCCCAGAGCGACCAGATCGCTGTAGACCGCGAGTGCGAGAGACATGAAGGGATGCTGGCCGACATTGCACAAGCGCGAGGCACGTGGGTAAGGGATGCTCGTCTTCTCCTGCCACCCCTTTTTCTTCCTCCTCGGCCCCGTCAGGTCAGCAGTCGCTTTCTCCTGAGCAGGAGGCCGCGGCGCAGTCGCTGGAGGGCGAGTTCGCCCAGCTCTCCGGGCCGCGCGGGGGCGGCCTCTGTGTGTGAATTTTGCTCCGAGGGGAGCTCTGTTCTTGTACGTATTCGCCAAGCGCGTCTGGAGGTGCAGGGTTGGGAAGTACCGCACGTGGTCAATGATCCTCGAACCATGCGGTGAAAATCAACTTTGGGGCGATTAGGAGGGAAGAGGGGCTTGAACGGGAACAAGGGGGGTCTTAAGTATTCAGAATCAGCCGAACCACAATCAAGCAGCCTAGGTTTTGATATCAACATTGATCTAGGGTTCAAGGGTGCAGCGCACCCCTCAATTCATTATGGGGTCCGAATGTGCTGTCGGTGCTCCACGTACGGTCCCCAAGAACGGTCTAGTCCCCCGGCAGTGCGTACACCAGCGGGTCTTATTCCGCTTGTACGTTTCTACGTGATTTGCGTTTTTGGGGATTTCGTCAGGCGGCCTTTCCGTGGCCGACTCGTCGCCGCTTCGCGCGCTGGCTGGATGTTCAAGGCAGTCGGCAGGTCGCCGCCCGTGCCCGCCAGGTGCGCTAGCTGTAGCATAGATGTGCTCCCACAGACTCCACGACACACATCACACCACGTATATTGCATAACACACAGGCGCAGTCCTTCTACCTATGCAATTACATGGAAAACCCCGGCATGTCACCGTCCCCCCCCCCCGGCACCCGCGCACGAACCCCAGACCGCATCCCCGGCGCCTCGAAGAGGCTTCAAGACGGCCCAAGAGGCCTCCAACACGGCCCCAGGAGGCCCCCAAGATCGTCCAAGAGGGCCCCGAGACGCACAAAGACCGCTCCACGACGCCCAAGATAGTCCCAATATGGCCCAAGACGCCTCCAAGACGCCCCAAGAGGCGTCCAGGAGACTTCCCAAGAGGGCCCCAAGAGG
Organism: Prorocentrum cordatum; assembly: GCA_963575745.1. NCBI lineage: Eukaryota > Dinophyceae > Prorocentrales > Prorocentraceae > Prorocentrum > Prorocentrum cordatum. Next base: position 102,301 of record CAUYUJ010009102.1, on the reverse strand, counting down.
CAAACATGGTTGGTTTTTTACAACAGGTTTTTGAAGGTTTCTTTGGGTCTCGCCTTTTCGGCTTCCCGACGCTCCAAGACAGCCCAAGAGGCCCCCAAAATCGCCCCAAGACCGCCCAAGAGGCCCCCGAAACATCCCCAAGACGGCCCAAACGGGCACCCTCCAAGACACCCCAAAAGGGCCCCAGGACGGCTCCAAGAGAGAGCCCAGACGGGAGATCCGAACGGACTTTTCGGGCTTTGGCCCCAAGAGGCCCCCAGGAAGCGCCAAGAAACGCCCTGGAGGCCCCCAGAGGCCCCCACGAGACTCCCAAGAGGCCCCTGAGCGGTCCCCTAGAGCCCCCCAAACGGCCCCCAACAGCCACCGAACCGGGCCCCAAGAGGCTTCCGAAATGCTTCCAAGAGGCCCCCAAGAGGCCTGCCCCCAAGATCGTCCAAGAGAGCCACGAAACGCACAAAGATCGCTCCACGACGCCCAAGATAGTCCCAATACGGCGCAAGCGCCTCCAAGACGCCCCAAGAGGCGTCCAAGAGGCTTCCCTAGGGGACCCCAAGAGGCAAACATGTTTTTTTTTGTAGGTTTGGAAGGTTTCTATGAGTCTCGCCTACTCGGCTTCCCGACGCTCCAAGACAGCCCAAGAGGCCCCCAAGATCGCCCCAAAACCGCTTAAGAAACGCCCGAAACAAGACGGCCCAAACAGGCACCAAGACAGCCCAAGAGGCCTCCAAAACACCCCCCAAAAGGGCCCCAGGACGGCTCCAAGAGAGAGCCCAGACGGGGGATCCGAACTGACTTTTCGGGCTTTGGCCCCAAGAGGCCCCCAGGGAGCGCCAAGAAAGGCTTTGGAGGTCACCAGGAGGCTCACAGAGGCCCCCACGAGCCCCCCCAAGAAATTCCTGAGCGGTCCCCAACATTCCCCAAACGGCCCCCAACAGGCACCGAACCAGGCCCCAAGAGGCTTCCAAAATCCTTCCAGGATGCCCCCAGGAGACCTGCTACGAGCTCCGAGCGAACTGTCCAGATGATCCCATGGGGAGCCCCGGACTCCTCCAGGACAGCTTCAAGCGCTCCAAGGCTTCCCAAGATGGCTCCAAAACGACCCGGGATGGCAGTTGTCGTCGCCGAGGACGTTCGTCGTCGTCGTCATCGTCATGGTCGTCGTCGTCGTCCGACAACGGCCCTGGAGGACCCCAGGATAGCCCAAGAGGGCGCCTCGATGACCAGAAAAGGGCCCCAAGCGGATCCCCAACCAGGGCTACAGAGGCCAATTTCATAAACTTCCCACTGTCCCAGCTTCATCACCTTTCCTGTCACGAGCCTCTGATGAGATCCCCGAGAAATCCCAAGAAGGTCCCAATGTCACTCTCGATACCAACTCTTCGGAAATCTCCTGCCCTCCTCCCCCCCCTCCTCCTCCTCCTCCTCCTCCTCATCCTTTTCTCCTTCTCCTCCTTCTCCTCCTCCTCCCCTTCCTCCTACTCCCCCTCCTCCCCTTTTTTTCTCCGCGGACAACGCGCGCGCGCGTTGTACGAGTGGGAGGTCCAGGACCTCGATCTGTCCGCCATGCTGCTGGTGGAATCGTTCGGCATCTGGGAGAGCCGGGGCGACGCGGGCCGGAAGGCACGGGATATCCACAATTTCAGACGGAATCGTGTCAACGAAACGATTGCGCTTGGATGCCACAGACCTTCCGGTACGACACGCATGACCACATGTTTGAAAGTCTGCAGCACCTCGCCGAGGTTTCGCGCGAGGCCGGGCTCGAGCTCGATGCCTGCATGGGCAAGACAGACTTTCGGTCGGCCTTGCTTCCTCCAGCCCAGGAACATCTATGGATGTGCTGGTCGCTTCTGTTCAACCCAGAGGCTGAGAGATACCAGGCCGCAGCGCTGTTTTCTTACACTTTCGGCAATCTGGGCACAGTGGCCGGGTGGTTCAGGACTGCCGGAGCGCTGCAGCAGATCGTGACGACAATATTCCTCTTGGCTGTCTTTTTCTACGTCGATGACGTGTTCTGGGCAGCCACCAGAGTCATTTTGCCCAACGGGCGGCACCAAGCCCAATGGATAGCAGAGGTCTTCAACGAGGTCGTGTGCGCGATGTTCAGCTGGGAGCTGGACCCAGGCAAGTCAGCGGTGCCCCCGCAGATACCGTTGCTGGGCTTTGAGGTGGCCGTGCAGAGCTGGACGGCGCACTGGCGCTTGGGGGAGGCCAAGCGCAGACAGTGGTGTCGCGAGATCCAAGAGATACTGCAGGCCGTACGCCTCAGTCCAGGCGGGGCCTCCAAGCTCTGTGGCAAGTTGAACTTTTTGAATTCGAAGATGTTCAACCGCCTGGGGCGCGCACTGCTAAGGCCTCTGATATGGCGGCAGTGCCAGGCCCGCGGCCCGGCAACAATCACGAAGAGGATGCAGCGCGCTCTCCAGTGGTTCCTGGAGGTGCTCTCTCTGCATGGGCCTCTGCTGGTCCGCGCCCCTGTTGCCGGAGGTCGGGATTCCTGCAGTGTTGCTGTATTCAGACGCGGAAGGCAACGGGCGCGTCGGTGCTGTCGCCATCGCGGACAGGGGGGCCGCGGAGTTCCTCCGGGGCAGGGTGCCGAAGTCGATTCGGAGACAGCTGTTGGGGCGGGCGACCAATGCTGTCGCCTTCGAGCTGCTCGCTGCCGCGGTTGCAGTGTGTTCGCCGTGCCCGGACACTCTCCGTGAACGCCGGGTCGTCCACTTCGTCGACAACACGGCCGCTCTCGCCTGCATCGTCAGGGGGTTTTCATTGAAAAGGGACCTCGCTGCCATTGCGGGCCGGCTGTGGTTCGAAGCGGCAGTCATGGGCATGGACTACCAAGTTCACTACGTGCCCAGCAAAGCCAGCATAGCAGACGGCCCTTCTAGAGACGATCTCGATATATTGCGCGGCATGGAAGCGACGGAAAGGGACAATTGGAATTTCCCAGATTTTTCCGAAGGTCTCGATTCGTGGCTTCAGCGCACCGGTGCGCACCGCCTTGCGTTGTAAATAATCAGGAGGGGCGCGTGCACATGAATTCTGACAGCGCGGCGCAGAAGCCGCGGAGGTGAGAAAAGAGGTATAATCACTGGTCGCGTCGTCGTCGCCTCCTTCGGGCCGCGCGTTCTTCCCCCGCTTGCGGTCATGTATACATATAACGGGGGGCCGAGTCAGGGGGGCCCCTGGCCAGAACCCCAACCGCAAAAGTGGGCGATTGGGCGCTGGGGCGGCTGTTCAAGCACCCAGGTCGGTTTAAAATGGGCCCGGCGGGCCCCAGGTGGCCCCCTGGATGGCCCAGGAGGGCCCCATATCGGCGAACCGCCGCTCCCAGACGCCCAAAATACCCCCCAAATGGCAACGGATGCCGCCCAAGACGGCCCAAGACGCTTCCAAGAGTTTTCCCAATGGGGCCCCAAGAGGCCAAAAACTTGGACTCGAACCGGGGGCGCTACAAAGGGTATGAGTCCGGCCGATAAGAAGGTTCATTGTGTCGCATTGCGCATTAGGCGCCCCGGGGTGCGCCCGATTTACATCGCGCTTCGTCTGAGTGGTGTTGTCGTTTTGGTTATTGTTGAGGCACAGTGCGGAACGCGATGTCGAATTGGTGTCCGTATCGTAGCAGTCGGCCTCCCTCGCGCTCACCGTAGCCGCGTCGGCTCTTGCCGGGTCGGGCTCGCAGGGGCCCTTGCGCGAGACCAGTTTCGCGAGTACGTCTGCAGTGCATCCGTTCACGTCAGTGGCCTGGGCGGCAAGACTCCATGGGGAGTGGCGCCCGCCAGGGCCAGGCGCGCATTGCCAAGCGGAGCGCGCGGCGTTGGGCCCGCGAGGGCGCGCCAACAGCACAGCGCACATCCCGCCTTTCACGTCGGCTTCGTCTGCGGCGCCGAGCGGGTTGGCAGACGCTCAGGTCACCCACGGGGGTGTACAGAGTCATGCAGACGCGCGGCGGTATCTGGCGGGCGCCCTAAGCTGGGGGCGCGCAGGCAGCCACGGGGTTGCGACACTGGGGCCCAATCTGTTGCAGAACGTGGCGCAGGCGATTTCTCCGCCCCGTGACAGAGCAGAAACCTTTGCGATTGCAGCTGCAGGTGTGCCTCTGGTGAACGCTGCTGGCTCTGGCTGGTGGATTTCGAGACTCTTGGGCCTCCCAGAGAGGCAACGCGCGGGCTGGGTGGCGGCACGGGCCATGCATGAGTTCCACCGCGAGACATCCGTAGCGCAAGCGACGGGATGGCGCACATTTGATGACCGCATGTCGTCGGCTGGCCTTGGCCGGCTTTTGTCGGACAGGCTGCCGCCCCGGCAGGCGGCGGCCGCGCCGGCAGGCGGCGGCCGCGGCGGCGGCGGCGGGTGGAGATGGTTCTCTTCTGGGCGAAGCAGTGCAGAGAAGCATGCTTGCGGCGATCGGCAGATCACTGCCGTCTTATATTGCCGGAGTGCGGTGCTGGGCTGCGTTCGTGGACGCGCTGGGACGGGCGCGGCACTTTCCCGCAAGGGAGGGCGATATCATCCGATGCGCGGCCATGTTCCGTCAGTGCGGCACTCTGATGGCATACTTGACAAATCTACGATGGGCGCACCTATTCTTGCGATTCAGCAACGATTGGGACACGGACGCGGTGAGGCAGGTCCGCAGGGGCCAGGCGAAACAGGCAGACCAGCCGCGACAACGCTTGGCGCTGCAAGCCAGGGAGGTGCGAAAGCATGTCGCTCACGCAGAGGCGTCGGGAGACCCCGAGCAAGCTGCACTCTACGCTGTCGGTCGGCTGTGTCTGTTCCGAATGCCGTCGGAGTGCATCCTGCTGGAGATCGACGGGGAGCATTCGCAGATCGCGCTGGAGTGCGTTGGGGCCAGCATCGCCCTGTCCCGGCGGAAGCCGGACCGGCGCCCTGCGGTCGTCCGGCGCGAGTGCTGCTGTCGGCAGTATGGGCGCTTATTGTGCGCGCTGCACCACCTCATGCCGCTCATCGCCGAGGCGCGCCGGCAGGGGCGGCAGCGGGTGTTCACGCGGTCAGCGCAGCAATTACTTCAGCGCATGAGGCAGCACGCCGAGCATGTAGGCATAGTGGACGCACACAAGTTAGGAACCCACGCGCTCAGACGAGGCATGGCTCGAGACATAGTGGATTCCGGAGGCAGTCTAGCGACGCTGCTCCGGGCAGGTGATTGGACGAGTTCGGCCTTTGTGCAGTATTTGCGTGACCACCAGGTAGAAGAAGCGGCGGCCCTGTCGCTGCTGATCGACCGCTCGGACTCCGAGTAGGGGCGAAAAAGCGAGGAACGAGAGGAAACATGAACAGCCCAGTCCACCCCTTCCTGGTTTGGCTTCCGCGCCTCATAACCCGCCAAGCCAGTCGGGGCTGTCCCGCGACGATCGCGACGATGGGGGTCAGACAAGCGATCGCCTCACGATGGGCGCGGAGCTACGGCGACCCGCTTTCCCTGGTCTGACTATATGACCCATCGCGCGACCAGCGCGGGAACGCCAGCAGGCGGAGGAATGATAGTGGGTGTTCTCCTCCGCGGACAACGCGCGCGCGTTGTGCGAGTGGGAGAACATAGCGCGGTAATGGAACTTACAGTCAGGGGAGAGAGGGTAGTCCGGCGAGCGGGGATGACGGATTGTAGCATGGTGTTATCGTCTTGCCTATGCATTCGCAGGGGGCTAGCATTGCGCATTTGCTGGCATATTGCATTCATGTTGCGATTGGGCGCGGGCCCAGGCCCAGGCAAGGGCGTTGCGGGAGGTCACAATCGGACCCCGACTTGGCCTTCCCCTCCCTCGGGTGGGCAAGGGCTTGCAGGCACTGGCAGGGCAAGGGCCCTCAGGTGAGGCGGCGTTTTCGGCCCGCCCACCCACGGCCACGCCGCTGCGACCACGGCATGGTGCGACTCGGGCAACGGGCGGCCGACGCACAGCTCAGCAACGAGACTCCCGCGGGCGATTCTCGGACCCACCCGCCCGCCCACGCCTCCGCGGAGCATCGGTGACCCGCTTTCCCTGGCCTGACTCTATGACCCATCGCGCGACCAGCGCGGGAACGCCAGCAGGCGGAGGAATGATAGTGGGTGTTCTCCTCTCTCCTGCTCATGCTTCGCCTCTCTCTGCTTCCCCTGTGCCCCTCCCTTCTCCCCCGTCTCCCTCTGCTCCTTCTCCGCCCCCTCCTCCTCCTCCTCCTTCTCCTGCTCTTCCTCCTCCTGCTCCTTTTACGCGAACGGGAATTCCAGTGGCACCAGGTGTAGATATCCCGCGGCCTTTGGGGCCCTGAGCCTGGCCAGGTTTAGCTCCCGCATATGCGCCTGACAGCACCGCATGCCGCATATGTCTCTTTCGTAAAACAGAGCGCACATTCTCTGATCTTCCATTCCTTACTTGTCATTCTAGTTGGTAACGGAGCTTCGGCTCCCTTCCACGATGTTCCATTCTTCTCGCGTCATCTCGATGAAGACGTTCCCCCACTCCGTCTACACGAACCTTGTGTTCTTCCGCATATCGGGCAGCACGCTCATCAGTATAGCGTTGTACTTTTGCCCCCCGCGCGGCGCGGCAGGGAACCCGACCCCGCCGCTGGAACCCGGCGATCCGGGAGCAGGCGCGACCATCCTGCACAAGTATGACCACCAGAAGATCTACGACGGCACCCGGCAGGACGGCGCCAGGGAGGGAGGGCGGGAGCGCGAGCTTGTTTGGGATGTCTCAATGAGCCCAGTGCGCGGCGCCACGACCGCCCCGCACGATCACCCCATGAGTACCTCGTACATCCCGAGAGAGCCAGATGCGACCATGTCGCAGGTAACCCCAGAGTCTCAGATGTCATGGTCTCCGCCTGTGGAGATTGCTGGTGACGTCAATCTTGAGATTTACTCCGAGCCCACGCTATCAGTGTCAGAGGAGAGTCCAAGGGGGGCGCCTACAACTGCGACTACGCCGACGGCTACTCCGAGCACGCCTACGGCCACGAAGACTACGCCTTCGGCTACAATGTCTTCGCCCACGGCTTTGCCTACGCCTACAACCTCGTCTACGCCTACGGCTACGACGACGGCTCCTACGGCGACTTGGGATGTGCGCGGCACCAGTGGACCGCAGAGTTTGGAGGACCGCCAATCCCAGCCTGCGCGGCACAACCCAGGCCCAAAGAGGAGGACGCCCCATGAGCACCATCCTCGACAAGGCCAAGCCTGGGGCAGTCATCCAGCACCGCAACTGGCCGGAGCCCAAGCCCTTTGTCAAGTTCAGCGCCCAGCATCGGCCGCGGTACAAGAATGCGGAGACGATCGCTCATGGCGCGAATCTCCTGCATCGCTGGCGCGACGACCCCTCGGCGAACCACGGCCCCGAGGGGGCCGACGAAGCAGAGCACGCCAGGGGCCACTATCCGCGTCGACTCCGAGGCAGCTTGCTGGAGCATTGACGACGGTGGATCCCAGGCTCCGAAGCTACGGGGATGCTGCTGAGACGCCTCAGCCACAAGTGGGCGCAGCTCATATAGCTGGGGCCCTGCTTGCCATCTCCTGCCTATCCTGCATGGATGCAGGCGGGGGCGGCAGCAGCAACATCCGTCACCTCTGGACCTGGGGGCCCGAGCAGCAGGCTCGCGCGCCCTTCAGTCGATGGGCCCGGGAGGTGATGATCTAGTCTGTCGCGAACTCCCACGTGAACGAGTTCCGGCGGGCGGCCTACGTCTCGTCGCGCCTCACCGACATGGCGCGCGAATACGTCGACGAGTGGCCGCCCCAGATCCACAGCCAGGGAGGCATCACCAACGGGCAGCCAGCGCCGCCGATGACCTTCCTGATGCACAGCTTGGCCGAACACTGGGGCCAACTGGGGGAGGAGGAACGCACCGCCGCAGCGCAGGTTCTCATGGGTTTCCACCGCCAGCCCGGGGAGCGCATCGACGACCTCCTCACGCGGTGCGACATCGTCCGCAACCGCGCGCAGCAGGCCGGTCAGCTGACGGTCGGCTTCGAGGAAGCTTCCTGCTCCTCCGCGCGTGCGGCGTTGACGACAGTCAGCTGCTCATGATACTCCAGCGCTACAACGTGGCCTACCCCTCCAACGCGCAGCAGCTGGAGCACGCGACCAATCAGCTGCGCCGCATCGGCCATATGGTGGAGAACTCGCCCGGGAACCTCTCCCAGGCAGTTCGTGCCAGAGGAAACCAGACGTTCTTGGCCGCTCCTTCGCCGCGTGACCCCAGCAGATTCCATGATGATGCTGGCGGTCTGAGCCTGGGTCACCAAGGACCTCCGGCCATGGGCGCAGTCAGCCCTCCCGAGCCCAGTGGGGGCCACGGCCATGCCGAGGCTCCCCGCCAGCAGGAGGCCCACCCAGCCGGCGGAGTCGACTCTGGCACCGACTCGGACACAGAGTCGAGCTTCGGCGAGGAGATCAGGGAGGACGACCCCGAGCTCCACGGCGTCCCCGAGGACCAGCGCGCGGCTCACCTCTTCTGGGCCTACGAGCGCGCCGAGAGCAGGTGGCGCCGGCTCAACAACTACAAGCCGACCCGTCGAGTGCGCCGAGTCCTCAAGCGCAAGGGGAAGGGTAGAGGCCGCGACAAGGGCCACACCTACCTCGCGCACCTGAACGACGCCACGGTCTGGGAGACCTTTGTGGGCTTCGGGAAGGGCAAAAGCAAGGCAAAGGGGAAGCGCCGGACCAGCAGCGCGGGCGCGGGCAGGTCCGGCAACCCCATGGTCCCAGACGGGCAGCGCGTCAACTGCCACGAGCGCGACTCGGAGGAGCACCTCGTGCGCCACTGCCCTCGGCAACGCCAGCGCGGCGGCCGGGCCCTCTACCTGAGCGCCTACCTCCCTTCATCGTCCCCTACATCATATACGTCACCATTGACCTCTCTTGGGCAATCAGGCTCACCTGAGCCATCAGCGCAGATGCCCAGGACGAGTGCTCACCAGGCGTGGATGGTCAGGGGCACCGCGGCAGGAGCAACCAACTACCATGTCGGCGGCCCCCCTGGCCAAGGTGATCCATTGCAAGGCGCTGATCCGCGGAACGGAGGACGGCCGACGCCAGAGACCGCCTCCCGCAGACCACAGACACCAGGGTCTGACGGCTCCTGGCAGCAGGTCGGCCACGGTCAGTGGAGCCAGGGCCCATCATCGCGCTCTGGCGGCCCAGCAGCAGCCTCGGCCTCCCCCACTTCTTCTCCGAACCCTCTCGAGGAGGAAATACGACGACTACGATAGGAGATGGATGCCATGAGGCAGCGTATCCAGCAGCAGCAGCCTGCAGCCGGAAGATCCGACGATGTCGGTGAATCCGTGGGCTCAGCAACAGCACGGCCAGCGCCAGCAGCCCCACCAGCAGCGCCACGGCAGCCAGCGCAGCAGCTGCCACAGCAGCCGCAGCAGCAGCGACCTCAGTGGCACGTGGGCGCCGCCTTCCCTGTGGGAGCTGACTGGATTGGTGACCTCAATGCTCGCGTGGCCTCACCACCAGAGCCACCGCGGGGCGTTGAGCTGCCGAACTGGGCGTACATTCCCTCAGTATCGGCCCTCGGCATCAGCGCGCCATGCGGTCCGAGCGCCATGTGGTTTCCGCGTGCTGCGCCGAGTCCGGAGTCCCCAGCGGCTCCAAACTCCCCTGAGATGCTGCCGCTCTTCGGCAACAGTGCCACAACGCCGTTGGACCTGACGCAGCCCTCAGGGGGGATCGCGAGCTGGTTCGCCGGGCGGGAGCAGTGGCAGCAGCAGAACAGCCGCTCTGGCATATCAGTCGCGATGGTGGAGACGACCCTGGACGCGACCCAGTGGCGTCCAGTCTGGGAGCTCAACAACGCGCAGAGCACGCTCGAGGAGCTGAGGAGCCAGGAGCAGGCGAGGGGGAGGCAGTCACAGCAGCCGCAGCCTCAGGCGCCTCCACCGCCGCCTCGGCCTCCATTGGCGTCCTTCGACGGCGACGACACCAGCTGTCCCATCTGCCTCGAGGCGCGCGTGCGCGGAGCTGCAGTGGCACGGCTGCAGCGCCGCCACGTTATCCATCAAGGCTGCCATCTACAGCTGTTAACCCAGACGGACTCAGCTGTCGCACTGTGCCCCGCGCGTCGCGGCCCCGCAGACATCATCGCATAATACAGACACATCGGAACAGGGAGGGCCAACTCCTCCAGAGCCGACGGCACAGGCCATGCTAATGCCGCGGGTCTTGCGATGGACATGGACGAGCAGGTTCAGGACGGAGGCCCGATTACACTTAGGGATGCACAGTGGCCGATCCACCCGGCCATGCCCGGGACCCCAGGCAGGCGAGACTTACTACAGTCGCTTGGCAGTGCATCCAGCTTCGCATCAGCTGACGATACTCAGGTCCCAGAAGGCTTCGGTGCAGTCTTCGGCAGCGGGCAGGACTGGCACCGCGCTCTCCCCTGGTGGCCTACTACGGGGGAGGCAGGGCGGCACTGGTCAGACGAAGACCCCAGTGCCAGCTCGCCCTACTTCTTAGCGAGCACCGACCTCCCAGGTGGCCGGTCGGGAGTCATTGTCGACACCGGCGCCTGGACCAACCTCTGGGGACTGCACTTCGCGCAGCGCCTTGCACGCCGAGCGCCCCAGCAAAGTTGCAGCCCACCGAGGAGAAGATACCACATCCACTCCTACGTGGCAGGGGTCGGCAACGGGTCACAGCAGGCACGACGGGAGGTAGACTGCCCCATCGCTGTCACCTCTCACGAGGGCGTGACCTCTCAGCACAGCATGCGCGCCCCAGCTTTGGAGGGCGACGGCGCTGAACTCCCGGCTCTCCTGGGCTTCCAGTCCACGCAGGCCGGCGACGGAGTCGCGGAGACAGGCGTGAACCACGTACAAGCGCTTGACCTTCCCTGGCAAGGGCGGCTACGAGATCACTTGGAGCCCCTGCGCCGCCCACTTCGACCTCGAGTCAGCGCCGAGCGGCCACCTCTGCACCCCAGTCGACAACTTCGACAAGTTGCGGCCGCCCTCGGGGGGCCTACCGCCCAAGCAGATCGCGCTACTGGCGGTGGGCAAGGAGAGTCGGCCTCAGGACGATGACGACGGCCGCGTGTTCGGGAAGCTGAAGGTAAAGCTCTTGGGCCCCAACGCCTCGCCACAAGCGACGGCCGCGGCGGAGGCGGCTGGCTACGACATCACAGCCAGCGCGGACATCAGTGCATCGCCCCATGGACGTGAGCTGGTACCGCCGCACTTGCGCTGCCTGGGACCTACCTCAGGATCGCGCCACGCTCGGGCCTCGCCATCAAGGGTATCGACGTCGCCGCCGGTGTGATCGACCCAGACTACCGCGGCGAGATCAAGGTCCTCTCTGTCAACAGCGGCGCGCGCGACTACGTAGTGCAGCAGGGCACTCGGATAGCCCAGCTCATACCGAAGCGCAACATCCCAAACTCCGAGATGCAGATCGTGGATCACCTCCCTTCCTCAGCCCGCGGCCCCAATGGCTTCGGACGCACAGGCCTTATGCACCTCAGCGGGATAACAGAATCTACCGGTACAAATTTGAGTTTTTCGTGCCTTGGAGCCCCAGACCTCGTCGGGCGTGCCATCGCCCATGATGATGGCTGCGCCGGCCCGCCTCGCTAGGAAACGGCCGGGCCGGCAGCGCCGGCCGGCCCAGCAGGGCCACGTTGCGCCGCCTGGGTCCTGGAGAGAGGCAGAGGCACCACTCAAGCACTACAAGGACACGGCGTGGACTTCCACAGGCACAGCGACTTTGCGGTTGCCACCGAGTCCATGCTGGGAGGCACGTGGCCTGCCACTCGCCACGGCCTCATCTGGATCACGTGCAACAGCAACGCGCACGACGCCGACGCCTTGCTGAACACCCTTCCACATTGGGTGTCTCGAGCTAAGGCGATGGGCACCAGGATCCCGATCTTCGGCGTTCACGGACCTAATTGGCGGCTACCCGTGGTCGAGAACTTGGTTAGCACGCAGGTCCTCTATGCCAGCAGGCCCTGGGCATGTCACAAGCACCTAGTGCTGCCTACGCCTGGCGCGAGGTGCAGCGCGGCTGCCTTCGCAGCGTTGACCGGCGAGCAGATCCCCAGCCAGCTCTGCCGGTGCCCCATTAAGCTTGTGGAGCACGTCAACGACTGGCACACCTCGGACAAGACGGCCTACGCGAGCCTGATGTGCAGGGAGTTGCTTCTCATTGCACCTTACTGCCGATGTTCCTCTACGGTGTCGCACCACCCGGGCGCCAAGTCGAACGAGAGCCCAAGACACAACGGCAGTGCGGCATCACGAGGGGCAGCGGCAGTTTGCTCACCAGACTCGAACACCACATCCAGTCCAGGTGGTGGGCGCAGCGGGAGCAACACCAGACAGCAATCCAGCCGAGGCGACGAAGGAACAACGGCAACCTACCATTTTCGACCAAAAATGATCGGCTTACCCCGGCGGCCGTTCGAGGCAACAAGCCAGGACAAGACAAGAAGACAGTACGCAGCAACCATGTTGCCAGCATCGAACCGAGGCAAGGGCAGTCGGGCGGAGATTTCGGGAAAGCCGCGGGGGCGGAAAAGGCGCCCCAACCTGCGATGCGAAACCCCGGAACCCAGGGTGCGAGGAGCGACCGCGTCAATCCCGCATACCCGACGGACGAGCGCATCCGTCAGAGGGCCAAGATCAAGGAGGGGCACGTGCCGAAAGCCAGGAAGCAGCACGTGGAGGACCACCTCGACGACTGCGGCACGGACCTCTCAGGCCTCGCACCTTACCTACTCGAACTTCCTGCCCTCGGCGACTGCGACGGCCCGGGGTTCGACGACGATGACCTCTAATCTGTTTTCACAAACAGACGGCGGTTGGGAAAATAATAGACGGCGGAAAGGCCACCGAGCGACATGCGGGCGCAGGTGCCCGCATGTCGCTGGGGGTTGTTGTAAGCATAGTTGTGCTTTCTTATCAATTCACATCACAGTTTTGTTTTCTCTTGTTGTTGAAGGGTTATTTTCCTTATCAGGGTTGCATAGTTGTTTCTGTTGTCACGCACATATGATCCTCCTTCCTCCTTCCCGTCCTCCTCCTTCTCCTCCATGTCCGCCGCTGTTTGATTCAAATCCAAGTGCGTTGTTTGGTGAGGGCGTCCGTGGTCACGGTTCTAGCGCAAATCGCGCGAGGATGCCCGAGTCAAACGCGTGTGTGATCAAACATTCCATCGCCTTCAGGGCGCGCTTCAGGATTGAGTCGGAAAAGGTTGTTCCGCCTTTTGAAGTGGTGCCCCACCCTGTGAATCGGGGCGGGGATCCAGTGAAATCGTTGCGCACACAAGAACTCATTCGTTCAATTTTCAAGGATGGATACGATCCCATCGAAGCCAACAGCAATGGCGCACTCGTCGAAGTAAAACCCGCGGTAGCGGGGGGGGGAAGGCAACAAGTTTCAGGAAGTGTTTGAAACGCAGCAGAAGACATATCCAGACATGGCGCTTCATGGAGACCCCAAAGCACCAGCGGTGTATGGTAGTTTGTCGCACAGTCAATTGAATCGCTGTCTGCGAAACATCGCGGGAGGCAGACGCGGATGCGACTGCAGCGCCCTCCGCGGTAGCGGAGACGACCGTGGCGGCAAGTGCGGGCGCGCGACCGCGAAGATCCTCGACGCTCGGGGGTGCTATTCTCTGGAGAAGCTCAAGGGCTTTGACCCTGAGTGGGCGCGGCAGTGCGCAGGAGGCCTCGAATGGGATATTCTTTCTTGGAAAATGGATGAGGAAGAGCCCGAGGCATCCCTGACCATCAGCATCGCGTTAAACACAAGGAACGAGAACGCGATGAAAACAAGGGTCTTGGAGATCATGGCCAACCTTGAGGGCTTGTGCAAGCCAGACCCTCAAGGGTGCGTGCCGTTCGAGCCAGTGAGGGACAAGCTGGTGGACTTGTACGGCGCGGAAGTCGACCATCTCGATTTCCTGGGCCTGTTCAAGGTCGTTTGCGACGCAGGCGGGCATGGCAGCATCCACTTGCAGGACCTCAGGGCGTTCACGAACGTGTTCGTGAACCCGAAGGTGCGGAAAATGCGCCTGGAGGCGTTTTCGGTGATCGCGCAGTGCCCTGTGGAGTTACAGAGACTGAGGAACGCTTCCATGAAGTGGGCTTGGAAGCAGCCGACAAGCCACGGGGGGTGGTGCCAACTGCCATGCAATATTGCTTACAGGCTTACCCGAAGAAGCCGAAGCGGCGATGCTGGACCTGAGCAAAATAGCATCCACGGTGGTGGATGTGAGGCATGGCGAGAAGGCGAGAGTCAAATGGATTGCCGAGGTGGAGGTTGCGATCCTGTCTAAAATGCATTAGGCTGCGCCGCGCCGTCGCCGTTGTTTCCCCCAACGGCGCCTACAGAGGAGATGTGGCGGGGTGGGGGGAGGGATTCTAGGGGGGGGATTGAGGAATGCAGCTACTTATGTATTTAGCTATACGTACTCTCTGGTCGTCCCTCCCTCTTCTTGCCCCTCTCTTGTCTGCGTTTCTCCACGGTCCCTCTCCCTCTTCAACCATTGACATCCCCCTGCGCCTCTCCACCTCCTCTCTCGATCATCCCTCCACAGGCCCCCGCTGCCCAGACGGGGCGCGGCGGATTTTCCACGCTCCAAGACTGGAGGTCGGCCAAAATCCGGCACGGTACAGCGAAGAGCTCGGAGGAGAACGCGCGTCGCTCATCGCGACGAAGCTTCTGAGTTTGGTTTCTTTGGGCTAGGCGAAGATGACGAAGGCTGATTTGCCGCCGATTCCGACAAAAAACGGCACTCGTGCATAATGCCGGGAGATATTGAAAGACCCAGCCTTCAGCGGCTTTCCGGAGAAGAAATCCGCCAGTTCCGCGGTGACGGAACTGACGCCTAAGGTGATTCAGCACGACTCAGAAGGCGCGGCCTTCACATCGCATGAGACCACCGTTGTTGCGGGGAAGGCGACCGAAGTAAAAACCATCCCGTGACACGCGTGGGCTGACAAGTCTGCCGCAATGGGCGAAGAGAAGTTGCGAAGAACGTCTCGGGGCTAACCATGGCATCTGCGCATCATCATTTGCTGTGCGAAACAATCAGCATGTCCGTGCACGGAAACGTCGCGAAGGCTTTGGCCACGGCAGACATCGGCATCGGTGGATTGATCGTGCCATTGTGGTTCCAGAGGAACACCTCCATGGCCATGGGGTCTTCGGGCGCCCAGACGCACGCCAGGGCTGTGGCCGCTGAGGTGTCCTGGTCTTTGCCCGCGACCTCCGCTGAGGCAGAAACTGGCTTCGAAGTCGGAAACCAGATCAGCGAGGAGATATTTGTGCAACCGGAGCTGAAGCTCCCAAAGGCCACCCAGGACGGATACCAATGGGCATTGAATGATTCAGTCCATCTTTTCTGGTTCCCCAAGCGCGCTGACGCAGAAGAGAGTATGAATTCGGCGAATGCCGCCATGGTGGTGGAGAAGGTAACGCAAGTTTTCGCCAGTGAGCTCTCTCAGGAGAAAGAGGCCAAAGGCAGCGCTAATGCCTGCGTGGTCACGTACGCGGTAACATTGCCATGCGTCGTCAACGCGGTTGCCATTAAAGCGGGGCAGGAGATCGTCGCGATGTGGCACAAGGCAGCCATTCAGAAGAAAACGAAAGCACCTGACAAGCAGACCGCTTTCGACCAGTTCGCCCGCGCGCTCAAGAAACCCAAGAAGTCAATAGTTATAGAATACTCTGCGGTTGCGGAGCGATGAAGTTTAGCGATGCGAGGCGGCGGGGAGATCGCCTCGACGCGAGTTCCCATGCATTCATCCCTCACTTTGTTTATGAACTTCATTTTGCTCCAGTGAGCGCTCGCCTGTCAAGTTTTTCTTGCCCCTGCAATCCCATCCTTCAATTGCTTTGCCCCCCCCCCCCCCCCCCCCCCCCCCCCCCCCCCCCCCCCCCCCCCCCCCCCCCCCCCCCCCCCCCCCCCCTCAACCTCTCACCCCGTTTTCTTTTTCCTCCTGCTCGTGCTCCGCTCTGTTCTTCCATCCTGCGCTCGCCCCCTGCAATCCCAGCGCCCTCCTCTCGCTTGCAGATCCGTCTTTCTCTAGCGCAGCCGCGGTGGCTCAAAATTGCCCGTCGCCATCCTTCGCGGCGACGGAGTTTGCGCCGCGATAATCGCCGAGAAGAAGCCAACGGGGCGAGTGGACGTGCCCGGGTCGGACAAGGAAGACGGCTACAAAAAGAAAGACAATTGTGCTGACCTGCCGCATTCGCCGCGGCCCGCAAGCAGTTCGGACGGGGGGGCGGCCGGCTGCCAGCGAGGCGAGGAAGGAGGCGAACAGCCGCCAAGGGCTCCGACGCCGCCTCCGCCGCCATAGGTAATAAACCGAAACTGGAGCCCGAGGCGAAACTCATCGCTCGCAGAACACAAGATGAGAAAGAAGATGGGAAATAACGCGAGAAAATAGACGAGAACAAAAAGAGCGGACTGCCGAAGAGCGGCAGCAGTGGGAACAGGAGAAGCTGGACATAATGAATGAGCGGGAGAAGAGACGCAAACAAAAGAAAAGGGGGCGGGAGGAGCAGAAGCACGAGAGCGGCGCTGAAGACGAGGACGAGTGGCCCGAAGAACCCGCGGTAGCGGAGAGGAGGCTAGCAAGCAAGACGCAGCCTGAGGACAAGCAAGATAAAACCGCTCGCAAAGCAGAAGCCACAAGAAGGGCGAGCAGGAGAAGGCAAGGTCGAGCGGGGCTCCTCCGCCAGAGCGTCGAGAGGAGCCGTCTGGGAGGTCCCGCAGAGACGATCTCATTGCCCAGCTCCGTGCGGAGGCGCCAGGCATCCTGGACGAACTGCGACAGGATCTCAAAGGAACGATCTTGGAAGAGACAAGAAGGCTCGGCGATAAAGCCATGAAGAAGGAAAAACAGAATGCCAGGGAGCTCGAGAAGGCTAGCGAAGAGGCGGCCAAGGAGAGGGAGAGGCAGAAGTAGAAGAAGGCGAAGAAGGATAATAAAGATAAGGAGAATAAGAAGAATAATAAGAAGAAGAAGAAGAAACGCAAGGCCGCGGTAGCGGCCGAGGAACCCCTCGAAAGAAGGCGCGACCGTACAAGAAGAGTAAGAAGAAGGACAGAAGCGAGGAAGTGTCGACGCTGGAGGCTGAGTTGCTCACCAGGGCGGTGAATGCACGGAAAAGGGAGTGGGCGGAGAGGCGGAGATTGTCGCCATCCGCGTCTCTCCCCCCCCCCGCTTCGATCGCCGTTGGAGGCGGTGTCCGACGACGCGGACGCAAAGGGCCCCGCAAAGGGCCCCCTAAAGGCAGCGCCAAGGGCACTGCCACCGCCAGCACCCCCAGAAGAGGCTTCCAGCCAGGAGCCCTCTGAGGACGACTCGAGCTCTGAGGCCGGTCCTCTTGCAGAAGCCGCGGCGAAAGCGCCGGCCGCCCGTCCTCCTGCAGAAGCCGCGGCGAAAGCGCCAGCCGCGGCAGCGGCGTCTGCCGCAAAAGGCGCAGAGCAAGCGCATGGCGCGCCGCGTTTCGGACGCGCTGGCGTCGAGTCCGACGCAGAAGGCCCCGAGGCGAGCAAAGAAGACGACAGCTCAGACGAGGAAGGTCCAACCGCCGCCACTCCTGGGCAGCGCCTGTCTGCAGAGCCCCAATGCCGCGGCGTCGTCATGCCACCCCCGCCAGCCGCCGTAGCGGCCCACTGGCAGCACGCCAGTGGCTGGCGCCCCAGTTGGCCATGGCCGCCGCCGCGGGGCTGGCGGAGCAGGCCTTGGGACAGCGGCGCCCCAGGTTGGCCCCGACCGGACTCCGGGCAGAAGTCGCTTCAGAGCGGAGCGGCGCACTCGAGCGTCGCGGTTGCGGCAGGGGGAAGCGGGGGCGGCATCGCCCAGGGTTTGCATGTAAAAGTGTCGGACGGAGCCGACCTCGAGGACGTCGCGAAAGGTATTCGCACCCATGGCGCCCACCTGGTCATGATCCTCGTCGACGAACCTGACCAAATGCAAATGCTCAAACCGATGTTGCAAAACGCTTCGGTTCCGGCTGAGCCCCGTGGTGACGGAGCGCGCCCAGAAGTGCAGTACTTGGTCGCCGAAGATCACCTAATGCTCTTTGCAGGTCGCGAGGGTTTTGTCTCGGATGCGGCGCTCATCGTGAAACATTTTCACCGAGGCATTGGCGCGTTGGCCATCTTCGAATTCCAGCTCGCGGTTGCCATCCAGCAAATGGCCAGCATCAAAACCGGCCTCTTGAAGATTGACCAGCGTTGGAAGCAGCGCCCCGTGGGGAGGCGGGGAGTTTGGGCGTCCGTCAGTCGTGGCGTTGCCCAGAAGGGTGTCCGATTCCTTGCGGGAGAGCCCCGCGCCTCCTCGGCAGTGGAGTTTCTCGAGCATGCGCGTCAGAGCATGCAGCTGAGGCCGTGCGCCAGAGAGCAACACAGCCTCCAGGAGGAGCACATTCTCTTCACGGTGATGTTCGTCGCGGGGCCTGTGAGCGAGGGGAAGATGGCTGGTGCAGAGCCCCGCGGTAGCGGGAGACTGCTGGAAGGGTCGCTTGACTTCGGTCCGATGAGCCGTCGCGTGGGCCGAGCGTTCGCGGCCGATCCGCTCGATGCCAGAGGCGAGGGCAAGACTAGGGATTGGCCGCCCATCCGCAGCACGAAGGAGAAGAGCGCGAGGGTCGCCCCAGACAAGACTCAGAAGATTTCGATCTTCTTCGGAGGGAGGGGTAGCCGCCGCAGCGCGGAGGCCCAAGTAAAGAGGGCTGCGAGGACGAAGAAATGGGTGGGTGGGAACTGGAAGGCGAAATGAGGGCACGGCTGGGGCCCCGCGGTGACGGGGCCAGCGTCTAAGAGAGCGCGCGCGGTGCGGTCGCTGTGCCTCGCGCAAAGAAGAAAGCGCGCGGGGGGGACGCGGGGGTGGAAGCGGGAGAAGGATCAGGGGGGGGAGAGAGAACATCAGAGGGGGCGCAAGAATATGAGAGAGAGAGAGAGAAAGTGAGAGAGGCAGAAGCGGAGGGAGAGGATGATAAGGAGCAGGGAGCGGAGGGGCAGGAGGAGAAAGTGGAAGGGAAATGGTGATGATGATGGTCACGGTGGTGGTGGTCACCATCGAGATGGTGATGGCAATCATGGTGATGATGGCGACGCCAGAGCTAGAGACCGGCGAGGTGGTGACCATCGCGATAGTGACCATCGAAATGGTGCTCTTCCAGATGTTGGTCATCCAGAGTGTGATCATCCAGATGGTGATCATGGTCAACATAAGCATGGTGATGATCCAGATGGTGACTATCGAAATGGTGATGATGGTGACCATCGAGATGGTGATGGTGGTGACCACCGAGGTGATGATGATGGTGATCATTTTGAGGTTCAAGGCCGAATGGAGGTACTAATAGACTGGGGCCCCGACGGGCTTCCGCAGCCAAGATTTGACGTCGCGGTGGCGGCGCCAGACCCGCACCCACAGTACGTAGAAGGAGAATGGTTTGGGGGGAATGTGCCATCCACTGGATGTTGGTTGGGCTATTAGCGGTCAAGCCCTGGACAAGTGACAAGGGGCCCGAAGCTGCCACCACCCCCATCAGTGCCCGACAGAGACCCCGACTGGTTTCCCATATGGGGGCCAGCCGTCCTGGAACTACCACGGCCCAAAATGAAGCCCGCATGGTGGTACTTCCGTGCCTGGCCCGAGGGCCCTCATGGTGGGATGCCAGAAGTGCGGTTTGTCCCCGAGTGGGGCCCAGGCAAGAAGAACAACGATGACCCCTATGCCTTGATGGTGTTGAGGAAGGACCAGGAGGTTCGATATGGCTGGTACCTGCCTTCGAGCCTGCCTGGAGAGGAGGGCATGAGGAGGCCGAATTTGGAAGGGGGAAGAAGAACCGCCATTGTTCCTTCCGTGACCCCAGCGCCCTCACAGCCGCAGGCGTTCGGCTCAAGCCAGGACGCGCCGATCCCGATCCCCCGTTGTCCCTCCATGGCCGCGGGGGCCGCAGCCGATGGGTCACACGCCGCGGTAGCGGCAGCCGATGGGTCACACGCCGCGGTAGCGGCGTATAGGGCAGACCTCGATGCAATAGAGATAACGCAGTCATTCCAGCTCAACAACATCGCTCTGAAATGGTTGCGGGACTCTCATGGAGAGCCTCCAGGATGTCCAAGCGTGCGGCACGTGGACATCACAGACCAGCACCCGCTGGACATAGGTGTTCTCGAGCGTACTACGGGGATGGCATACTCGTTCAAGGCAGGCGAGACACAGCCATGGTCATGGCGACAGATGCTGTCCGCCATGAAGCGTGACGCGAAGGATCGCATTCTCGGGCGCGACCAGGCAACGGGCGTCAGATGGATCACCTGCGAACCCGTGGGTGGGTCGCACGACCACAAGCGCTGGCACGCCGCGCGGCAGGTGGGGGGGGGCCATTCCCAGAGCAGGCGCCTGTTACCGTGTGTGACTTCCACGTCTATCGCGCGGATGGTGTCGTCGTCCGTTTCCATGCCAGGTTGACGAACAACAAAGTGGAAGTGGCCATCGTGCCAGGCCCTTGCGAGCCCCCAGGTTTGCCCAAGCCGCCAGCGGGAGGGAAGGGCTTGTCAGGCGGCCCAGGCACCTACAGGAGGAAAACTGTTGGGAATTACGACGCGCCGCCTCCAGAAGAGCAAGCCGTCGCGGAGGAACCCGCGGTGGCGGAGCCAGGCAACGCTCAGGGAGCAGCAGTTCCCGTTGAAGCACTTGTTCCCGCGGAAGCTAACGGGCCCTGGATCCTGGTGGGGGATGAGTCGGGAGAGCCAAGCAGCCAAGGCATTGGCGCGGGGCAGCAGCAGGCAGCCCTCACTAATACGAATGCGCCGCAGCGTTGGAGGTCGCGTGGCCAGGGCTGGTGGGGTCGCAAGAGCGCGTGGTGGGGGCGCAGCCAGGAGGCCTCTGCAACAGCGGCGGGGCCATCGTCGCAGCCTGCTGCCAGCAGCTCTGGGTGGCGGGGCAGCGCCGCCAGCGATGGGCAGTGGAGAAAGGATTGGCAGTGATGCAGCGGCCTGCTTCGCGGTGACGGAGTTTTTGTCAGCTGGCTGCGCGCTGGCTGTTTTAGGCGGGCGTGGCCGCTGCTGCGCGTAGCAAAACGAAGACCATCATCCTCAGATGTTGGCTCCTCCGTCCCCCCCTGCCCCTCCTCGTTTCTCCTCGTCATTCTCCCGCGGCCTTCCTTCGCATCAATGCCCATCGCTTGGCCAATCGTTTCCGCGGCGCCATTGTCATCATCCGTTTCCTCTTGTTCTGCCGCGTCTTCATTGCCCCTTCGTTTTGCTGAGGGCGTCGGCGTGAAATTTCTTGTGCGAGGAATATAGTTTTAGTTTCTCGTCTCCTCAGGCTCTCCTGCCGTCTGCCTCATTCTCTCATGGCCTCCTCCTCATTCTCGCAGATGCTCCTCATCCTTCTGGCATGTCATCTCCTCCGCCTCACATGTCCTCCTCCTGCGGCGCATCTCTCCAAATCCGCCTCGGCCGTTGGCCAGCGACATGCGGGCACATGTGCCCGGATGTCGCTCGTTACGTGCGACATGCGGGCACATGTGCCCGCATGTCGCTGGATGCGCGCGTGGGTTGTAGCGGCACGCGGGCACATGTGCCCGCACGTCGCCGGCCGTTGCGGCGCGCCCTCCGTGAGAGTGAGCTCCTGGAGGCAGCCGTTCGCCAGTCGGTCGCCTGTCGTTCGCCTGTCGGCCGTCGCCATTCGCCAGGTGGCCGCGGCCCCTGAGTCGTCGTCGTCGGCCGCCGCAGTTTTGGCTCGAGCGGCTTCGTGTTCTCCGCGGTTGCGGAGAACGCGAGTAGACTTCCGCGGTAGCGGAAAGCCCAGCAGACTTTTCCCTTCGCGGTAGTGAGAGCGCAGCCACGTCGCAGTTGGGTATGTCGAAGTTCAAGCCTGTGGAGTTTGAGTTTGGGCGCGCGTTCGCGGCGGCATGGCGACGAAAAGCTTCCCAATGATCACGAAGACCGAGAGGCTTGCGACTTCATCCAGCTCCACAGAGTCTTTGGGAGGCCGAGCACCAAAGAGGAGTGGCTGATGATGGTCGCAATTGGCAGCAGAAGGTGCAATGGGTCATCGTTATTCCGCGCTGGGTTGCTGGATCGCTTGGGGGACCTGACTAACCAATATTGTGACGGGGAACTCCAGGTGGACCCGCCCCCAGGAAACTCCACGGTAGTGGAGCAAGATGACAGTTATGATCCGATGGCCGAGATGGAAGGCGGCGAGGTGCAACAGATTTCACTGGCCAAGGTGGACGGCGCGAAGCGGACCCGCTACTACAAGAACCACAGCAAGGGCCAGATCGCGAAGGTGACGCTCCCAAAGCGCTGCCCAGAAGAAGACCCGAACTGCGCGGACGTTCGCACGATCCACCTTTTGATGGTGGACGATGCACGTGGAAGGATGCAGCGCCCGTGCGGATGCGTCTTCGGATGCCCTGGGGAACCCGATCGCGTCTCCCACTTCCTCCGCTCCTGTTCTCGACTCCAGTTTTGGGGTGTTCGTGCACTACGGTCCCCGCCCCCCGCTCATCCCATGTTTCTCCTTGGCCTGCGCGGCCATCCGTTTGTTTTCATAGTTGCGTGTTATCACAACATGCATTGTGCAAAATATATTGCACAGCCACATATGTTGCACAAGCTAGATTGCGCTGCATAAGTTGCGCCACAAACATAGTGCAACATAAAATGCACCACCTATATTGCACAACACATATAGCTCAACAGATGGAGCACCGCATAGACTGCACCGAATAGATGAATAGATTGGCACCACGGAGATTGCCCCACATAGATGTCAGCGCAGAGATGGCACGAGATGTGTTTCGCGCCTGCAGCTTGTTTTGTGACCGCTCAAGACATAGATTGCGGTACGGATATGTTGCAACACGAATGTTGCGTCGCGCGCATTGCACATCATCGATTGCACCACCTGGATTGCACTAGCAATGTTGTGCAGGGTGGGTTGCGCCGCGTCCGCTGCACAATATATAGTGCACAACTAAGATTGCTTCACATACTGCACCACACACGCACATCGCACGACGTCGGGGCGCTCCACATAGAATGCGCCCTCTCGGAGGCCTATGGAGGGCGTTTGTGGGTCCGGGACCTCTTGGGAACATATGAAGCCAGTTTTGGCGCATATTGCAGGCCTTTTGGCCCGTCCTCGAAGCCTTCTGGGGACCAAGTGAAGCGTACCCGGACTACTTGTTGCAGGCGTTTTGGAGGGCAGAATCCGTTGAACACATTTCTTTACATTCGAGATACAAAAAAATGCGCACCCAGTTTGGGGATCGAACGTGGACCCAGGAAGGTGGTAGGGCTGGGGGGTTTTCTTAGAAACATATGGAACGAGCGCTTTGTGGCCGGCCTCGTATGCACATGCATATTCATATATGTTTATTCGATTATGTGCTTGTACGATTTCGTCACGCGCGCGCATGAGCACGACAATTGTTTATGCGGCTGTGAGGCAAGGGAACGACTGGTTATCATACAAGTTCAGAGCAATTTGGCGCCTTGAGCACAGCAAGGCTTGTCAGCACAACGTGGTGTTGGATACAGCCACGAGTTGTCCTGTAGCTCTGAGACGCTCGCCCATGTGCCCTGCGTTGCCCACATGCAGCGTAGTAGGTAAACCCCTTATTGTGCTCATATGCTGTTGTGGTACTCGCAGGCGTTGTGGTGGTTTCAGGCGTCGCAGTGCTAGCCTGGCGCCTGCTGTTGCTCTTCGCCCCCCCGTCCACACCCCGCATCCTAACCGTAGCGCCCATGAACCTTTGCAGAATACATGACCTGAATGAAATGGCACGGGATTTCAAGGAAGGTGCATCGGGTGTGAAACAAATGCAGAACGATAGTGAGAGCAACGACGACTACAGCTCTTGAGTCAAGTTTGTTATCCAGTCAGCTCACTATAAGCGAAATAGACGTCCAGCGAAATTGAGGCACATGTGCAGGGCGAGTATGCACACATGACAAGCATGTTTGAGAACGCGAGCGCCGCATCTGTTTGAGCTGATGAAAGCCAATGCCATTGATAATCTGCCTCCGCATCGCCAGTCCCTGTTTCCATGACAAGGCAGACTGGATGGAAACAGCAGACGCCTTTGACCCCTGATCCAAAGCACACGCATGTATTCTGCAGTAGTCGATTTGTTGCTATGTCAGTCGCAGACTTGTACGATTTTGGAGCACTCCCAGTCTGCTTTGAAAGAACCAATTTCACCGAAGCCTTCTTTCGTCGGACAGACGTGCGATGCCACCGCAGCCGCGATGCGCACCGGTGTTGCCGCGACGCCCCCCCAAACCGCCTCAGCTGCTGGTTCCCATATTGAGCTCTTCTACGCGAGTGATCAGGGCAGCGCTGGAGTTGGCAAGATGTGGTGCAGGGGACGTGGTGCTGGATGTCGGCTGCGGCTGTGGGCGGGTTTGCTGCATAGCTGCTTCAGAGTATGGCGCTGTTGCGCATGGTCTTGACATCTACGAGCCAAACCTCGAAAAGGCGCGTCGACGTGCGCAGGAGGCGGGAGTGGAGGGACTTTGCCATTTCCACGTCTGCGACTTCCTGGAGAACCTGGAGCACCACCCCGCATGGTCCGTAGCCACCTTGGTCTACTGGTTCATTTCCATCCCAGAACTGGCTGACCGGCTGTTGCCCGTCTTCGTTCGCGCCGCCCACCGTATGCGCTTGGTGTCTTACTCGCCAACCAATCCACACTTCCTCACCGACGTGCGGCGCCTCGGTGTCTCGCTTGTCGCCTCCGTGGAGGGGGGAGCTCTCGCGCTTTTCGCGGCGCAGTCTCCAGGGCCACGGCGCTGCCCCGCCGAGCTGGCCCTTGACGACCCCTGCGCCTCGACGGCAACGATGGGGACGCAGGCTCCTGCAGGCGCACTGGGCAGCGCGGCCGCAACCGCAGGTGACGTCCGCCAGGGAGGGCCAGTGGCTAGCGGCATGCGCCCTGGTACCGAGGAGCCGCGCGAGCAGAAAAGGAAGGGTTCTTAGCGGGTGAGGAGGGCAAGGAGGAGGCGAGAGCAGTGGATTGGCGTTCAAATTGTCTGGGGCCCTCGGTGATTTTCAAATCATGGGGGCAATGTTTGGGTAACCTCAGCTTCGTTCACGTACCGTAGTATTGGTTTCTATAGAATGCTAGTCGTGGCGCCCGGCCCCGTAGCAGTACATTCACATACTCAGAACTCGGGTTTGGGTGTTCCAGAAAAGGGCTTCGTTTTCGGCCCATCTCGCCTTCGGCGGAAAGTCCACGGAAGCCAGCGGGCGTAAAAAGGCGGCGGGTCCGCTGGCGGAAGGCCGCAGAAGTCGGCGGGATATCAAAGTCGGCCATATTTCAATTGATATACGTTTGTGGGGCAAGCGAAATTTGGGCCCCTGGAACTTCTGGACGCCCCTGCAGAGCGTCTCCTCGGGTTTCCGAACCTCCTGGGTGTCCCTGGCAGGCCTCGGAAACAGGCCCAAAGCGGTTGGGTGGGCGTCCGAGGGACTTCACAGGAGCCCCCGGTTGCTTCAGCAACCGCCAACACGTCCCGAGACGACCGACAGAAGACCCCCAACAGATATCGCAGTAGTCTTTATTACGTCTCCCGTTTCTTCGATCTTCTGGGCTTCCGTTATTGCCGAAGAGGCCTCCAAGATCGCCCCAAGACGGGCCACCAAAGCTTCAAGACGGCCCAAGATAGCCCCAAGACGGCAAGAAAACGGTCCCAAGTAAGTCCCAAGACTGCCCAAGACGTTTTCAAGGCGCCCCACTTCGCGTCGGGGCCCGGTCGTTCAGGGAAACTGCGGTTGACAGCAGGATGGTTTTAAGGAGCCCCCAGAGGCTCTCGAACGGCTCTCAGGAGGCCGTCGGAGACTTTCGAGAAGGCTCCAAGAAAAGCTTTCGAGATGCCCTCTAGATACCTCCCACGGAGGAGCCTTCGCCGAAAAATCGAATACTGGGCTGGAACCAGGCAGATGGCAAAGGAACATGAGGAATGCGAGAACGAGGAAAAGCAAGACAACGAGCAGTACTATTATCAATATGTTTGTGTCCATATCTCGTTCTCTCTCTCTCTCTCTTTCTCTCATCCCGCATGTGTTCGGACAAGTTGAGTGACCACGGTACATGTCGCGAAACCAGAGTGAAAAGCGATGCGGGGGAGAGATCAAACGGCACATTTTTCCCCAACCATCCTGTGGTGTTGGGTCCTCGTTTTGAAGAGACAGCGCCCCGCGTCTCCTCTCCTCTCCTCTCCTCTCCTCTCCTCCTCCTCCTCTCCCCCCTCCCTCCTCCCATCGCCGTCATCATACTCATCGTCATCATCATCATCATCATCATCATCATCATCATCATCATCCTCATCTTCATCATCTTCATCATCCTCGTCATCATCATCATCATCATCACCATCATCATCATCATCATCATCATCATCATCATCATCCTCGTCATCATCACCACCAGCATCATCATCGTCATCAACATCGCCATCGCCATTAGTTCCCAACCATCCTGTCATCATCACCACCAGCATCATCATCGTCATCACCACCAGCATCATCATCGTCATCATCATCATCATCATCATCATCATCATCATCATCATCATCATCATCATCGCCATCGCCATTAGTTCCCATTTCCGCACACCCCTCACACGTTTCGTGGCCCCATAGGGAGCTCCACCGAAGGCCCCAGTGGCAGGGTTCGCATGCCGCCCCCACCTCACTTTGGCACACCCCTCACACGTTTCGTGGCCCCATAGGTAGCTCCACCGAAGGCCCCAGTGGCAGGGTTCGCATGCCGCCCCCGCCCCACTTTGGCACACCCCTCACGCGTTTCGTGGCCCCATAGGTAGCTCCACCGAAGGCCCCAGTGGCAGGTTCGCATGCCGCCCCCCCTCACTTTGGCACACCCCTCACACGTTTCGTGGCCCCATAGGAGCTCCACCGACGGCCCCAGTGGCAGGGTTCGCATGCCGCCCCCACCCCACTTTGGCACACCCCTCACGCGTTTCGTGGCCCCATAGGTAGCTCCACCGGCCCACCGCAGGCCCCAGTGGACAGGGTTCGCATGCCGCCCCCACCTCACTTTGGCACACCCCTCACGCGTTTCGTGGCCCCATAGGTAGCTCCACCGAAGGCCCCAGTGGCAGGGTTCGCATGCCGCCCCCGCCCCACTTTGGCACACCCCTCACACGTTTCGTGGCCTCATAGGGAGCTCCACCGAAGGCCCCAGTGGCAGGGTTCGCATGCCGCCCCCATCTCACTTTGGCACACCCTCACACGTTTCGTGGCCCCATAGGAGCTCCACCGACGGCCCCAGTGGCAGGGTTCGCATGCCGTCCCCATCACTTGCACACCCCTCACACGTTTCGTGGCCATAGGGAGCTCCACCGACGGCCCCAGTGGCAGGGTTCGCATGCCGCCCCCACCCCACTTTGGCACACCCCTCACGCATTTCGTGGCCCCATAGGGTGCTCTACCGAAGGCCCCCGTGGCAGGGTTCGCATGCCGCCCCCACCCACTTTTGCACACCCCTCACACGTTTCGTGGCCCCATTGGGAGTTCCACCGACGGCCCCAGTGGCAGGGTTCGCATGCGTCCGCGCCACCCATGTCGACACACCCTTGACACGTTTCGTGGCCCCATAATGAGCTCCACCGAAGGCCCCAGTGGCAGAGTTGGCATGCCGCCCCTCGCCCATTTCGGCCCACCCCTCACACGTTTCGTGGCCCCATAGGGAGCTCCACCGAAGGAGCCCCAGTTTCGTATCCGTCCCCACCACCCATTTCGGCACACCCCTCACACGTTTCGTGGCCCCATAGGGAGCTCCACCGAAGCCCCTGGCAGTTCGGCCTCCCCACCACCCATTTCGGCACACCCCTCACACGTTTCGTGGCCGCATAGGGAGCCCCTCCACCGAGGCCTCCACCGAAGGCAGGGTGCAGGGTCCGCATGCCTCCCCACCACCCATTTCGGCACACCCTTCACACGTTTCGTGGCCCCATAGGGAGCTCCACCGAAGGCCCCAGTGGCGCGGTGCCTATGAGAAGAGGGGCCTAGTTTGCGTGCCCCCTCCTTCGTCTCATATCCGTGCGGTACTCGCAGCTGCATATGGTTGGGTCCTTCGCCAGGCTAATTCTATGAGAGGGGTGTTCCAACCGGGGAGGGTCGACCCCCGATTCCACCCTTGGGACCTCTCCGGGACCCCCGTGGGATTACCCCATGTGATCACCCCCTTGGCGGGGGAAGGATCAAAGGAAAGGGACTTCCCGTCGACTCGATGACGTTCGGGAGTGTACGAACATTGTACCGCAATCTAATGAAAACCTACAATTTGTGCCTCTTGTGGGCCTCTTGGGAGTTGTGTCTTCGGGCCTCTTGGGCCATCTGGGTAGCCCGTTGTGCCGTCGAGTGCCCATCTTGGGCCATCTTGGACCCATCGTGGCCGTCTGGGGGCGCCCGTCGGGCCCTCCTGAGGCCTCCTGGGGCCCTCCAGGACCGTCTTGGGGCCTTCTAGGGCCGTCTTGGGCCCTCCTGGGGCGCTCTGGACACAGGCTCCCCGGCTGTACAGATGTGTGAATAGTAACGCTCCCGAAATTACCACGAAGCGCAGAAGAGGTTCAATGAAGCTCCGTAGGCCAGCAGAGACGCCCCATGTAGGCAAAATCAGCCGAACACCTTTCGTGTTCAATGTCTTCGGCGTTGCACGTGTTCTCCTTCACGCGGCTTCGAGACTCAAGATCACCTCCAGAGAGACCCAGGAGAGGCCCAGGACTGCCACAGGGAGCGCCAATATGGCCCAAGAGGGCCAGCCAATCTGCGCCAGAACGACCCGAGTCGTCCCAAGAGCTCCCCCGAGCAGCCCCCAGTAGCCCCAACAAATCCACAAGAGACCCCCAAGACTGTCCACTACGGATCCCGGAGGCATCCCACAGACATTCCCACAATAGTTCCAAGAAAACCCTATACTCCAAATTGGCCCCTGCCATATACAATGTGTCCTCTCCCTTTGGGTGGGCGGAGACTTCGGCAGAAGAGGAGGTGCGGAGGCGGAGGAGGGGTGCGGATGCTGGCTATGATTATGATAAGGATGAAAAGGATGAAACGGACGAGGACACACGAGGACGGATGAGGCGGAGGAAGAGGCAACGGATGAGCAGGAGGAGAGGGAACACGATGATACGCATGAAGTATGGAGTGAATGGAAGACGAGCAATTAGAGGAGACAGTAAGCAGAGTGCAGCGGGGGATACTGAGGTATACATATGATGATCATGGGGATGAGGAGACGGAGAAGGGGGATGCTGATGCGGTTGTGGAGGGCGAGTTTCGATCTCACGAGTCGTGGCGTTCCGGCTTCGACCTCCACCTCGACTTCGTCTGCCGTATCAGCCATTCTTTTTGGAATGGAGTTGTTGTGGGTCTCTTTTCTTCCACCGAGCCGTCAAATGAATCCCCGTGTGGTCAACCACCATGGGATCTGATCGTTGCTCGCAAGCTGATGGGGAGCGAGCATGGGACATGAAGGGCCAGTATACGGTTCGATTTTCGGACCCCGTCCCAGGCTGGGGCCCCACGGGGCCACGAGAAACGGGAGGGTGCGAATCTTTTCTTAAGCATCACCTCGCACACGAATTCCACGACACCAAAACCATGACTCAGCCTCATCCCACACACGAGGGGCCCGAGATGCCACAGGACCACGAGGCAGCCGAGACCAGTCTTGGGCCCCGCCGTCCCCCATGTCCCCCCTTCCTTCACACCAGGGTCACGCAGGGGCCTCGGGGAGTCATGGTCGAGTTTTGAACGTTGTGCTTCCTCCCCCCTCCGCACGTAGACGAGGGCCGCCACGAGGGCCAATGGCAATCACACTGCACATTGGTACACGCCCTGCAGTCGGCAATTCATGAAAGACCATGTAGCTTTTTCTCTTCTGGCAGCGACGATATTCGGGCGAAAGGCTGCGAGTCTCCAACGATGTCCCTGGACTTCCCGTATTCCCCATCACGGGCCGCTCGTCGTCTGCGAGATCATGTGTCAATCCAACGACCGAGCGGACGGCAACAGTAAGCGCAAGCGTCGAACGCCGTGGGTTGAGTTCTCACCCTTTCTATGTTTTTCCACTCCCCTTCAGTCTCTTGCTGGCGCCAGGCATACCGCCACTTTCGGGCATTCTTCCAGGCCCGACAGGCTTTCCAATTTCAGGCCACACGCGCGCCCATTGCTTTTCAGGGGTGCGTTCTTTCTTCCTTCCCTGCGCGTCGGGATGCGCGCGCTAAGGGGCTACACTCGAGTAACAAAAAAGAGAGGGCCACGATTGGGGGGGGCACGATAGAGGGGATCGGTTAGGGATACAGGGCTAGGGATAGAGGGATTGAGGGTTAGGGATAGGGATCGGGACGGGGATGGGGATGGGGGGAGGTATGGGGATAGGGATGTGGACATGGATGTATAATATGGATAGGGAGGGATAAAAAGGGGTAGAGATGGATAGAGGTATAGAGGGATAGGAGTAGGGGTAGAGGGATATGGACGGGGGTAGGGATATTGATTAGGATAGGGGTATGGGGTAGGGACGGCACTGGACGGCTACGGGAGGCCACGGGAGGCAACGGAATGCAACGGGAGGCAATTGGAGGCCACGGGAGGCACTGGGAGAAAACGGGAGGTAATGGGAGATAATTGGAGACAGCGGGAGGCGACGGGAGGCAAATGAAGACAGCGGGAGACAACGCCGCCCGAACGATTCCGGATCCGGCAACGACCTATTAGCTTCTCGCAAAATCTGTAGAACCCTTACAGACAATGTGTTCCTCACCTTGGGTCGCAATGAATGTTTACTTACGCAGGTCCTCGCGCTTGGGTCGCCGAGTCGGACCCTCCTTCCCCTCACCACTCGCGGGGTCTCCATCGCCGATCCAACAAACTCCACGCGCACCTCCGAAGGTTGTATGATTATGTCGTCCCACACGCGACAGGGTCGGACTGCAAGGTTTTGAGAAAACCGTTTCCGCCAGCCATGCATACCGCGGCCGCCAGGCCCAGGGCGCCAGGCCCAAATAATCCCCGAGTGTCCCTGAGTATCCCGCCTCGCGGAGCCCCACCAAGGAGGCGTCACGCCGTCCAGGCGTCTCGACGTGACGCCGTCCAAATACGTTTATAGCAGAGAGCAGAACAGACATCAAGAACATGGAGCAGCACCGTACCCCAATACTCTTCACGAAACGCAGGTGCCCACAACATATCTCAAACACGTTCACTATTGACATACATCAACAACCGACTTCAACGGCGTACATCAAGGCCACGCATCAACAGCCTATACCAATAATACCGAGATGCGTATCCGCAACGATATGCACCGCTAGCGCAATCACACATCGCAGGCATACAGACCGTACGGAAATACCATGCACCAATCAAGTGCGCTAGGAGCAAACACAGCAACTTGCACTTGCAGCATAAGTACACAAGGACCACGCTTCAAGAACAGCCAGCAGATTTCACACGCACATTACACCAGTACCACGTCTCAGATATAGGCGCCACGAATAACCACCAGTTTCATACACCGCTGGCTGACACTACGGCGCACACATGAACAAGTGTGCCGGCTGCGGGTTCATAACGCACCAGGAAGCCATGGAGCAGAACACTTGGTTGTTCCTCTCTGTGCTCTGTCGCGGGTTCGCGCCCACTTCGGCGTGCTCTCCGACGGCGTGGAGCGGTCCGTGATACCTCTCCGTCCCGCCCTGGGCCGTTCTCCTCGCGCTGCTCGGGGCCGCGAGGCGAGCCGGCGAGATCGAGCAGGATCGGCAGGGTTTGCTGGCCAGGCTGCGGGCACTCGACGCCGAGGCGCAGGCCAACAAGGCCCAGCCTCGCGGTTGGCGGTCTCGTCTGTGTTGGATCCCTCCTCGATTATCTTTCTCTTTCTCCTCGTCCTCGTCATCGCTCTCCTTCTTCTCATCGCTCTCTCTCTCTCTCTCCACTCTCTTGCGGTCGTCGATGGGCCGTATTTGGCCTGTCGATGGGCTCTCCAAGGCCGTTAGGGGCTTTCTTGGGCTGCCTTGAGGCCGTCTTGGAAGATTATTGGGCAATTTGGGGGCAGTCTTGGGGCCATAGTGGTGGATACCTTTAGGGCCATCTGGAGCAGAAGGGAGCCCGACCAGGTGAAGATGCCGAAGACTTTCGCATTATCCTCTTCGGGCCTTACTCGGGGTTCTCGTGTGGCTCTCTTGGGATTTTGGGGGGGCGTCGTGGGCCGTTTTGAGGCCACCCTGGGCCGATTTGGAGCCATCTTGGGCCGTTTCGGATGCGTCGTTGGCCATCTTGGCGGCCTTTGGTTGCCTGTCTTGGCCGTCTTGTGAGCGCGGGGTGGGGAGAGAAGAGAAGAAAAAATGCATAGAGAAGCAAAGAGCTGCCCCCCCCCTGCATGCCCAGGTGCAGTTGGCATAGAATGGATTCGTGTTTTCCCCGTGGGTTCTAACGCCATGTTGGCATTGGCGTTTGGACAGCGCGGGAAGATGTTTTGGCTTACGCCGCCCCGCCAACCCCTTGGGGGAGAGTCGCTGTTGCGGCTTCTGGGTGCTGCGTGACTTATGCGGCCTCGGAGGCCCTTCAGATCGCTCCAAGACGGCCCACGAGGCCCCGAAGAGGGCCCAAGACGGCCCAGGAGGCTCCCCAGACGACCCAAGTGTGCCCCAACAGCGCCCCAAGAGGGTGCCCAGAGGGGGACCGCGAACAGATATTTCGAGGTCTCTGGCCCTAGAGGCCCCCAGTAGGCCCCCGGAGGCCACCAAGAGGCTCCCACGAAGCCCCGTGAGGCCGCCAAGAGGCCCCCAGGAAGCCCCAAGATACCCCAAGGGGTCCCCCAAAACGCAAAAGAGGCCCCCCAACACACCCCAACACATCATGTTCCCAGAAAATTTTCTGGGGACATGGTTTATCATGGGCCCGAGAGTCTCTGGAGGCTCCGAAGTACCATCACGCTACCGGAGAGTTGTCTGGGAAATTGATTGGGAGCATGATTGATCGCCTTCTCGCGGCCCTCCGCGGATCGTTTCACACAAAGTTACCCCAAGTGCCCTCTAGAACCGACGACGACGAAGACGACGAAACGACGAAGACGAAGACGACGACGACGACGAAGACGACGACGACGACGACGAGGACGACGACGACGACGGCGCGCCCCAAGAGGCGACGACGACATTGCGACGACGACGACGGCGACGACGGCACGCCCCAGCAGGCTCCCCAAGCCGCCCCCAAAACCCATGTTCCGCAATGCCTTTTGGGAAGCCGGTTAATCAGGCCTCCGCCCCCTTTTTTTTTTTTTTTTTTTTTTTTTTTTTTTTTTTTTTTTTGGTTTTTTTTTTTTTTTTTTTTTTTTTTTTTTTATTTTTTTTGTTTTTTTTTTTTTTTTTTTTTTTTTTTTTTTTTTTTTTTTTTTTTTTTTGTTTTTTTTTTTTTTTTTTTTTTTTTTTATTATATTTTTGTTTTTTTTTTTTTTTTTTTTTGTTTTTTTTTTTTTGTTTTTTTTTTTTTTTTTTCTTTTTTTTTTTTTTTTTTTCTTTTTTTTTTTTTTTTTTTTTTTTTTTTTTTTTTTTTTTTTTTTTTTTATTTTTTTTTTTTTTTTTTTTTTTTTTTTTTTTTTTTTTTTTTTTTTTTTTTTTTTTTTTTTTTTTTTTGTTTTTTTTTTTTTTTTTTTTTTCTTGTTTTTTTTTTTTTACGCCCAGCCATCCACCGAAAGCCTTCCAGAATGCGGATTGGACACGCGGGGGGACTCTCACTTGCCCATACTGCGTTCAGCGTTGTGGGCAATTTACTTCTTGCTCAAACCATCTGTGGTCCACTTACTCCAGAGGAGCAGTGCACTCGTCAAGGCCTGGTGTCTGCTAGAACCTGAGCGCGCGCGAAGCGCGCCATGGTTCTAGTATATATTTATATACATATGAAACAACGAAAACGCGCGCCCGAACGATTGCGCATTCTTTCGATGGATTGCGCGCTCTTTTTCCCCACATGCTTAGTGGGGTTATGGTTTTCTTCCTTCCCGCGTC
Source organism: Prorocentrum cordatum (assembly GCA_963575745.1). NCBI lineage: Eukaryota > Dinophyceae > Prorocentrales > Prorocentraceae > Prorocentrum > Prorocentrum cordatum. The sequence goes on along the minus strand of CAUYUJ010009102.1, from coordinate 68,267 downwards.
GCACGCGGCTCCTCCTCCTCGCCCCTCCTCCTCCTTCTCCCTCTCGCACAGCGCAGCACAGCGCAGCGCAGGACAGCACAGCACAGCACAGCTCGGCACGGCACGGCACAGCACACAGCACATTGACACATAGCACGTATACAGCACAGCTGTGCTCAGCACAGCGCAGCACAGCTGAGCACAGCACAGCACAGCACATCTCATTTCAACACAGCACAGCACAGCACAGCTCAGCACAGCACATCTTGACACCATAGGGGGTGCGCAGCAGGTGGTCTCTGAGCGAGGCCGCTATCCACGACGTTGTCGCAAAGGCTAGCAGGCGTGGCACGTTCGGACACCATAGGGGGTGCGCATGGGGGCGTGTCTCTCAGCGCGGACGCCTACCACGACATTGTCGCAAAGCCTTAGCAGGCGTGGCACTTTCTGGACACCATAGGGGGTGCGCAGCAAGTGGTCTCTGAGTGCGGCCGCTATCAACGACACTGTCGCAAAGCCTAGCAGGCGTGGCACTTTCTGGACACCGTAAGGGGGTGCGCAGGGGGTGGTCTCTCAGCGCAGCCGCTATCCACGACACTGTCGCAAAGCCTAGCAGGCGTAGCACTTTCTGGACACCATGGGGGGTGCGCAGGGGGTGGTCTCTCAGCGCGGCCGCTATCCACGACACTGTCGCAGAGGCCTAGCAGACCTTTGCACTTTCCTGGACACTGAGAACGTAAGGGTTCGCATCTCGCCCCATTCGGGCCGCTATCCACGACATTGCCGCAAAGCCCAGCAGGCGTGGCACTTTCTGGACACCCGAAGGAATGCGCAGGGGGTGGTCTCTCCATGCGGCCGCTATCCACGACATTGTCGCAGAGCCTAGCAGACGTGGCACTTTCTGGACACCATATGGGGGTGCGCAGGGGGTGGCCTCTCAGCGCGGCCGCTATCCACGACACTGTCGCAGAGCCTAGCAGGCGTGGCACTTCCTGGACACCACAAGGGGGTGCGCAGGGGGGGTGTCTCAGCGCGGCCGCTATCCACGACACTGTCGCAGCGCCTAGCAGGCGTGGCACTTTCTGGACACCATAAGGGTGCGCAGGGGGTGGTCTCTCAGCGCGGCCGCTATCCACGACGCTGTCGCAAAGCCAAGCAGGCGTGGCACTTTCTGGACGCCGCAATCCGTTTCGGGCCCGCAACGTGTGGCAGGCGTGGCACTTGCTGGACACCATAAGGGGGTGCGCTGGGTGCGGTGACTATCCGTTTCGCCCTCGCAGAGCGTAGCAGGCGTGACACTTCCTCGACGCCACAGGGGGTGCGCTGGGGGTGCGGTCGCTACCCGTTTCGGCCTCGCAACGTGTGGCAGGCGTGGGACATTCTCGATGCCACTAGGGGTGCGTTGAGGGTGGTCTCCCTATCCGTTTCGGCCGTCGCAAAGCGTGGCAGGCGTGGCACTTTCTCGGCGCCGCAGGGGGTGCGCTGGGGGTGCGGTCGCTATCCGCGTCGGGCTCGCAAAGCGCGGCACGTGTGGCAACTTCTCGACGCCGAATGGAGGGTTGGGGGTGCGGTCGCTATCCGTTTCGGGCCCGCAAAGCGCGGCAGGCGTGACACTTCCTCGACGCCACAGAGGGGGTGCGCTGGTGTGGCAGGCGTTGCGCTTTCTCGACGCCACAGAGGGGGCCTTGGGGGTGCGGTCGGCGTCCGTTTGGGGCTCGCAAAGCGTGGTGGGCGCGGCGCTTCTCCTGTCCATTCTCCTCCCTCCTCTCCTTTTGGTTGGCGTCACCAACGGTATCGGCGGGGCAACGGCCACCAACGTCATTCTCACATACTTCACTTCAGCTATCATCACTCCAGCCAGCATATAAGTATGTGGGGTTCCTCGGTGGCGTAATTATGTAGCGTGCACTTTTTCATGGAGGCGCCCATCAAACATTTGAATTGCGCCTGTTTTGCGCGCCGTGTGACGCGACGCATTTCGCCAGATGGTTTTCACATTTTTTGCGCGCCTATATTTTGTACCTACCCCCCCTCCCTCCCCCCTCCCTTTTGGCGAGCCTTTCCTTGGCAGCCCTGGCGGGCGGGACATCCCAGACCCAGGGGGGCGGGGGGCGGCGCGGGTCAAGCTGCCCACCCGCCCGCAAGCCGATTCGTTTACTCCCGCCCGCCCTCTCAACTCACGCACGCACACAATTCAACATATGTGAAATATGTAATTATCATTATAAGCGCACACTTATCACTTATTGTAGGTGTGAGGGGGCGGGTAGGGCCAAGGCCAGGGTAGGGGAACAGGGCAGGGCAGGGAGGCAGGAGGTAGGGAGGGGGAGGGGGGAGGGAGGCATGAGGCAGGACACTTTTGGGGGGCTCTGTTAGAATCCTGAGGGCCTTAAGGCTTAAGGCACAGGGCCTGAGGGCCCTTCCCCCCCCAGGGCCCCAGAGTCCCAGTGGGCGGCTTCTCTTCGCGCGCGCGCCCGGGAAGCAGCCGGGAAAACACATTCTTTTCGCATCCGTTCAGGCGGCCGATTCGGCCGCGCATTCTTCTTGCATTATTTTCAGCATACTTTTAGCATACTTCTGCATGTTTTCAGGCAGCCGATTCGACCGCGCATACTTGTTACATTATGTTTACTTTCTTTCAGGCCCGCGCATTATTTTCGCATACTTTTTGCATACTTTCAGGCGGCCGATTCGGCCGCGCATACTTGTTGCATTATTGATGCATTCTTTCCAGCTTTGTTTTTTGCATGTTTTCAGGCGGCCGATTCTGCCGCGCATTGTTTTTGCATTAGTTTCAGCATTCTTCCAGCATTATTTTAGTATTTTTTCGGGCGCCCTGAAGAGCACCCAGAAGACCTGGCAGGTCACCTGGAAGACCCGGCAGATTTCTCCGGCCCGCAATTAGGCCCCCTGCACCACGGGCCGCCCTGGCTGCCAGCCTGGCTTCCCTGGAGCCTTTGGCCTGTGCCCTCCTGGCCTGGTCGCCGAGAGGAGCCAGCTGCTGGCTCTTCTTCGTCACCCCTTCTGTCCCATCGCAGCAGCCGAGCTGCGCCACAGGCAGCGCAAGGCCCATCGCGGGCGCCGAGAAGGAGGAGGGAGCGCGGGGGAGGATGGAAGAGGAGGAGGAGGAGGAGGAGAAGGAGGAGGAGGAGGAGAAGGAGGGGGAGGAGGAGGAGGAGGAGGAGGAGGAGGAGGAGGAGGAGGAGGAGGAGGAGGAGGAGGAGGAGGAGGAGGAGGAGGAGGAGGAGGGGGGGGGATGCAGGAGATGCACACGAGAACCAGGAGCCAGCCAAAGCGATATTTAGAAACGATTCGAGCGCAGTGCGATCGAACGAAAGCGACGGCGACGTAGTAGGCAAGACGCAAAGACCGAAGTCCCCCAAGTAGGAGAGCGAAGCAAGAGGTAGGAGGTAGGAGGGATGATGAGGGACACAGAGGAGAAGGAAAAGGGGGCGGGGGGCCCGGGGCCGCAGCAACGGAGCCCACTTGGGCCCGACCTGCGCGCAGGAGGACACATTGCCAAGGAAACGCTGCGACTGTAAACTTACGCTGCAGAGGAACCCCACATACTTGTATTATAGCTGGAGTGATGATAGCTGAAGTGAAGGAAGCATGTGATAATGATGTTGGTGGCCGTTCCCCGCCGATACTGCTGGCGACGCCAGTCAAGAGGAGAGGTGGACAGGAGAAGCGCCGCGCCCGCCACACTTTGCGAGCCCGAAACGGATAGCGACCGCACCCCCAAGGCACCCCTTGCGGCGTCGAGGAAGCGCAACGCCTGCCACACCAGCGCACCTCCTGTGGCGTCGAGGAAGTGTCACGCCTGCCGCGCTTTCCGGGCCCGAAACGGATAGCGACCGCACCCCCAAGGCACTCCCTTCGGCGTCGAGAAGTTGCCACGCCTGCCACGTTTTGCGAGCCTGAACCGGATAACGACCGCACCCCCAGCGCACCCTTAGCGGCGTCGAGAAAGTGCCACGCTTGCCAGGCTTTGCGAGGCCGAAGCGGATAGAGACCGCACCCCCAGCGCACTCCCTGTGGCATCGAGAAAGTGCTACGCTTGCCACACGTTGCGAGGCCGAAACGGATAGCGACCGCACCCCCAGCGCACCCCCTGTCGCTTGCCACGCTTTGCGAGGCCGAAACGGATAGCGACCGCACCCCCAGCGCACCCCATTGTGGCATCGAGAAAGTGCCGCGCCTGCCGCACGCTGCAAGCCCGAAACGGATATCGACCGCACCCCCAGCGCACCCCCTTTGGCGTCCAGGAAGTGCCAGGCGTGGTAGGCTGTGCGACAGTGTCGTGGGTAGCGGCCGCGCTGAGAGACCCCCCTCTGAGCACCCCCTTGTGGTTTCCAGAAAGTGTCACGCTTGCTAGGTGCTAGGCTTTGCGACAATGTCGTGGATAGCGGCCGCGCTGGGACCCCCCCCCCTGCGCACCCCGTATGGTGTCCAGAAAGTGCCACGCCTGCTAGGTTTTGCGACAGTGTCGTGGATAGCGACCGCGCTGAGAAACCTACCCGTGCACACCCCCTATGGTGTCCAGCAAGTGCCACGCCTGCTAGGCTTTGCGGCAGTGTCGTGGATAGCGGCCGCGCTGAGAGACCCCCTTTTGCGCACCCCCTTATGGTGTCCAGAAAGTGCCACGTCTGTTAGGCTCAGCGACAATGTCGTGGATAGCGGCCGCGCTGAGAGACCACCCTCTTGCGCACCCCGTATGGTGTCCAGAAAGTGCCACGCCGGTTTTGCGACAGTGTCGTGGATAGCGGCCGCGCTGAGAGACCCCCCTCTGAACACCCCCTTGTGGTGTCCAGAAAGTGCCACGCTTGCTAGGCATTGCGACAATGTCGTGGATAGCGGCCGCGCTGAGATACCCCCCCTTGCGCACCCCGTATGGTGTCCAGAAAGTGCCACGCCTGCTAGGTTTTGCGACTGTGTCGTGGATAGCGGCCGCGCTGAGAGCCCTTTCCCCCACGCGCCCCATTGTGGTGTCCAGAAAGTGCCACGCTTGCTAGGCTTTGCGACAGTGTCGTGGATAGCGGCCGCGCTGAGAGACCCCCCCCCTGCACACCTCCTTATGGTGTCAAGTAAATGCCACGCCTGCTAGGCGTTGCGGCAGTGTCGTGGATAGCAGCCGCGCTGAAAGACTACCTGCTGCGCATTCCCGTTTGTGTCCAGAGGAGCTGCGCTTTGTTGTGCAGTGCTGAGCTGTGCTGTGCTGAAGTGCTGTGCAGTGCTGAGCTCTGTTGTGCTGAGATGAGCTGTGCTGAGCTGAGCCGTGCTGTGCTGTGCTGTGCTGTGCTGTGCTGAGCAGTGCTGTGCTGTGTACGTGCTGTGTGTCAGTGTGCTGTGTGCTGAGCTGTGCTGTGTTGTGCTGCGCTGTGGTGCGCTGTGCTGTGTGAGAAGGAAGGGGAGGAGGAGGAGGAGGAGGAGGAGGAAGAGGAGGAGGAAGAAGAAGAGGAGGAAGAGGAGGAGGAGGAGGGGAGGTGAGTGAGCGTCGCGGGTGCGCGTGCGCGTGCGCGTGCCGTGTTGCGTTGTGCTGTGATGTGCGAGAAAGAGGATGAAAAGGGAGAAGGTGAGTGCGCGAGTATGTCTGATGCGCGCGTGCGTGTACGTGTGCGGGCGGAGGTGAGGAGGAGAGGGTGTGACTGAGGCGCGCGGAAGACGCGGGTGAAAAGAAAACCGAAACCCCACGAAACTTGTGGGGAATGACTGTCAATGTGGATTTGTATGTGCGGTTGTCTTATCATGCTCTATAATTGTCACGTGTTGCACGGAATTGCTATGTTGTGTGCAAAGGACACATAAGCCACCGTTTGTTCTGGGTGTGCCTCGTGCGCCTGCAATCGCGTTCTGTCAACGCGATCACATCCCAAACCATATATCGGCATGTTGCGCTGCATTCGTTTTGGCTACGTAGTTTCAGCGACATTATTGCTGCATTCTTTTTGCGTTCAAGACGACATTCTTTTTGCATGAATTATGTGCCGATTTTGCGTGTTCAAAAGTATGCAACAAGAATGCGCCTAATAATGCAAAAGGAATGCTCGCGCGCTTGCTGACCAAACAAGTATGAAACAAGAATGCGCCGCCTTCGTTTTGCATTCGTTACGCCGCCCAGAGGGCGCCCCGCATTCTTTCCAGCATTCATTCTCGCATTTTTGTTTGGAATAATCTTTCTGGTCTCAAAAGTCCAGTGTGCCCCGAGGAGTGGAGCGCAACTCTCTCTCTCTCTCTCTCTCTATATATATATAGGGAGAGAGAGAGAGAGAGAGAGAGAATAGTGAACATCCCGGACCCAGGGGACATGGGACCCGCGGGGCACGCGAAGCATCATGCTATCCACGGAACTGTGGTTCTGCTGACCAGAGCTATGATTCGACGGGGGAAAAGGGGAGGTCTTCCCAGGACGGAGAGAGGAAGGAGGAGAGAGGAGGCACGAATTCGAAGAGAGCGCCACATCCGCTCACCCGAACGGCACGTCGTTTCGGACATTTGGGGCTCAAGAGGAAACTCTGTCGGCCTGCGTCAGCGGGATTTCGAACTGCGTTCCCCCCCACACATACACCACCAACACCACGCACTCTGTCAAGAATGTTTGGCGCTGCGCGCCGAATACTTTAGCGGGATTTCGAACTGCGTCTCTCCCACAAACACCATGCATCTGCCGCAAAAGCCTGGCGCGGGGTGCCGAATCCTACAGCGGTATTTCGAACTGCGTATCTCCCACAAACACCAGGCACTTTTCGCAAATGTCTGGCGCGGGGTGCCGGATCCTTCATCCCCAGGCCGAGCGTTTTTTCCTCTGATCAAACATATGAGAACACCGATTGGTCAAAATTGATAGTTTGTTGTGTGTTTTCGGGTGTGCGACACTGTCGTGGGTCCGATTTATGCCTTGCGCGGATCCTATTTCTCGTGTGAAAAAAACCAGGGGTCAAATTATTTTTCTGGGAACAAACATATACTAATACCTAACATCCTGGACCTAAAGGATATTGGATCCGCCGGGCACGTGAAGCATCATATTATCCACTGAACTGTGGTTCTGCGGACGAAAGCTATGATTCTACGGGGAAGGGGAGGTCTTCCTAGGACGGAGACAGGGAGGAGGAGGAGAGAGGAGTCGCGAAGCCGAAGAGAACGCCACATGCATCCGCTCACCTGAACGTCACGACACTGAAAATATTCGGGGCTCAAGAGGAGAATCGCTCGGCCAGCGTAAGCGGGATTTCGAACTGCGTCTCTCCCACTGACACCACAGACTCTGTCGCAAATGTCTTGCGCGGGGTGCCGAATCCTTCAGCGGAGTTTCGAACTGCGCCCCTCCCACTAACACCATGCACTTTGTCGCGCATGCCTGGCGCGGGGTGCCGAATCCTTCGGCGGGATGTCGAATTGCTTCTCTCCCGCAAACACCATGCACGCTTTCGCAAATGTCTGGCGCGGGGTGCCGAATCATTTGCCCCCCAGGCCGAAATTTCTTTCCTCTTGGATTAAAACTATGAGCACGCCGATGGATCCAAGTGGATTTTGTGTTCCACGTGTGGGATGCTGTCGCGGAGGCTATTGCTGTCTTGCGCGGGTCTAAGTTTAACCGATGGGTCAATTCATTGTTCCAGGAATAAGCGTGCAATAATAATTCGCACTCTGGACCGAAGGGAAATGTTATCCGCTAGGCTCGCGGAGCATCATGCTATTCACGGATGTGTGGTTCTGCTGACCAAAGCTATGACTCTACGGGGGAAGGGGAATCTTCCCAGGACGGAGAGAGGAAGGAGGAGAGAGGAGTCGCGCAGCCGAAGATAGCGCCACATACATCCGCTCACCTGAACGGCGCGTCGCTTCGGACATTTGGAGCTCAAGAGAAAAACCGTTTCGGCATGCGCTGGCGGGGTTTCGAAATGCGTCCCACCCCACGAACGCAATGCGCCCTGTCGCAAATGTTTGGCGCGGGGCGCCGAATCCTTCGGCGAGATTCGAACGGCGTCTCTCCCACAAGCACCATGCACTCTGTCGCAAATGCTTGGCGCGGGATGCCGAAACCTTCAGCGGCATTTCGAACTGCGTCTTCAACAACCATCATGCACTCTCTCGCAAATGTCCGGCGCGGGGTGCTGGATCCTTCACCCCCGCGCTAATGTTTTTTCCTCTTGTATTAAAATACGAGAACGCCGATGGATCCAATTGAATTCTTTTTTTTCCGGGTGTGGAACGCTGTCGCGAAGGATATTTCTGTTTTGCGCGGATCCAATTTTCCCGCGTGTGAAAAACCAATGGGCCCATTAAATTAAAATTCTGATATAAAAAAAGACAGTGAGAATGAACATCCCGGACCCAGGGGAAATGGGGCCCGCGGGGCGCGCGAAGCATCGTGCTATCCACGGAACTGTGGTTCTGTTGACCAAAGCTGTGACTCCACGGGGGAAGGGGAGGTCTTGCTAGGACGGAGAGAGGAAGGAGGAGAGAGGAGGCAAGAAACCGAAGAGAGCGCCACATGCATCCGCTCACCTGAACAGCACGTCGCTCCGGACATTTGTGGCCCAAGATGAAAATTTCCGGCCTTCCGTGGCCATTTTGGCTCAAGCCATTCGGCTAGTTGGCGGCGGCGCGATTGCTCCCTCCCTGCAATTGCTGTTCTCGGTTCCGTGGAGCTCACTGGTGCGTTCGACTCCATTGCCGCTTCCCCGCTGTGGTCCAGCGACCGCCTCTTTGCTATTCGAGCGGCCATCAGCCAATTCAGTGCCAAGTTTGACCGCCATGCAGATGAGGACCCCGTAGTTATTCAAGAGGCTATTTTGAAATATCTCGAGTGTTCTCGGATTCAAGATGCGAAAGCTCGTCTTCGGAACGAAGGCCACAACGCTCTCTCGAATCGGCTCGGGCTCTTGAGTCGAAAGAGGAATGCGGCTGCACACCCTAAATGGTCCTCCCTCTTGTCTGAGGTCGTTGCCATCTCACCGACGCTCCCAAAGCAGGAATCTCACGATGTCGAGGACGAAGTGATGGCTGTTGTACTGATTGATTCGTCTGAGGAGGAGATCAACGACTTTGCCCAATGAGCGCAGCAGAGCAGTGAGGAGGATGAGATATCTGGCCCCTCCCCTCTTCATGGCACTGATGTGGCGGCCAGCACGGAGTGCTCACTCTTTCAGACTCACATGACTGACTCTCGTCGCGTCGAGGACTACCTGTCCCAGCACCCAGCAGCGGTTCTTCAGGGATCGACGGAGGATGTTGTTCCTTTGTTGCCGGTGGATGGCCCCTGCTCCTCGACCATGATGGCATCGGGCTTTGTGAAGCACTACTGTGATGCGTACGCGGTTTTGAGCCCTGGTCGCAAGGCCCAGTGTGACCATTGGTTACGCTCCCTTGCCATCTACCTCCAGCCCAGCCTTTTCGATAACCCGATCGGCGCGATCCAACGTATTATTTCCGACAACCCTATGGGGGCGATTGAGGAGTTCAAAAACAGGCTTGAAGTGTCGTCAGTACGAGCTGCCCCTCAGGATACGCATGTTCATGACATCTGGTAGACCTGACTGGCGACGTGCAGCTCGCAGTGGACAAAGTGTTCCTATGCGAGGAAGCTTCTCAGTTCAACTGTCCAGCGCTGCATGCTCTTCGTGAGCGCACCTCCCGCCTTTCGGGAACATACTGCTGCGACTACTGGGGGCAGGACATCAGTGCACATGAGAGCTTCTTGATTTGCGAATCATGCGACGTTGGCGCGCGTTCGGAATGTCAGAAAGAGCGTGTTCTACCGCTGCTGGCGGAAAACCGGGGGGGGTCACTACCGGTTCGAACCCCTCCCCCCCCCCCCCCCCCCCTTCCGGAAAACCGGGGGGGGGTCACTACCGGTTCGAACCCCCCCCCCCCCCCCAGAAGGGGGGGGGGGTCACTGCCCCCCCCCCCCCCTCGAAAACCGAGTGGGGGCGCGGACAGTGGTGGGGACGGTGTCGGTGGGGACAGTGGTGAGGGGACAGCGGGGCAGTGGTGGGGACAGCGGGGGGACAGTGGGACAGTGGTGGGGGCGGTAGTGGTGGGGACAGTGGTGGGGACAATGGTGGGAACAGGGGGGACAGTGGACAGTGGTGGGAACGGTGGTGGTGGGGACAGTGGTGTGGGGACAGTGGGAATGAGGTGGAAACATTGGGACAGTGGAGGGTACAATGGTGGTGGAGACACTGGTAAAGGCGGCGGCGAGGACGGCGGTGGGACAATGGGACAGAGGTACAGTGGGGACAGTGGCGGGGGCAGCGGGGACAGCGGTGGAAACAGCGGGACAGCTCAGTGGGACAGCGGAGGAGTCAGTGGGACAGTGGGGACAATAGGGATAGGCAGTGGTTGGGTCCGTGGAGACAGCGGGGAGAGTGGAACCGCGGTGGGAACAGTTGCGGGAACAGTGGGGACAGTGCGACAGTGGTGGGGGCATTGGTGGGGACAATAGGGACGGCGGTGGAACCAGTGGGGACAGTGGTGGTGAGGACAGTGGTGCTGGGAACAACAGTGGGGGATGTGATGCGAGCGGTGGTAGGGGCCGGGAGTCGTTTGCTGGCGGTGCGTGGGGGGGGGGGGGGTCGAACCGGTAGTGACCCCCCTTCCGGTTTTCGAGGGGGGGGGGGGGTCCAACCGGTAGCGACCCCCCGGGTTTTCCGGATCCAGAGGGGGGGGGGGGGAGGGGTTCGAACCGGTAGTGACTCCCCCCGGTTTTCGAGGGGGAGGGGGGGGGGGGGGGGGGGTAGGGGAGGGGGGGGATTTTGCCGGGAGGGAGGGGGGGGGGGGGGGAGAGGGGGGTTCCGCAGGGGGGGGGGGGGGGGGGGGGATTTTCGGAGGGGGGGGGGGGGGGAGACCCCCGGGTTCCGGAGGAAAAGGTTGGCAATTTTCCACAGTAAAGCGGCGGTGGATCACGCTCTCTCGAATGTCAAAACAATGCTGCTGCCATGAAAGCCGCCATGGACGTGAGTTGGCACGCCCGGCCCGTGTCCCGCATGAGCCTCTTGTGCTCTCTCATTGGAGGCGTGCGTATGGGGATCTTTGTTGCTGTTCCTTCACACCCTGATATGCGCCCGCTCTTTATGGTCATGTTATATTTGTGTGAGTCATTTTGGCTCCACCATCTGCCAGTGTGCTTCCTACCCCGCACTGCGTCGTCTTTGACAAAGTCACTCCGCAATGCAGGCCAGTTAGCTCCATTGACGCTGATGATCTCGTCTCGTTCAGGCAGACATGCTCAATCTTGTTCAGGAAGGCTGCGACCATCTACACCAATTTCCGAATCTATGATGCATGCTATGGGTGCCACATTGCCCATCAGTCCGTGAGGCTGAAGTGGTTCTCCGTCGATTACGAGTCTCGGTTCTCAGACACACGTGTTAGAGTGGGCGGCTCGCTCATTCCTTGGAATCAAATTGTTCCTCACTAGTGTCGTATCGTGTGTGCTTCGCAGTTGGTTCACCTTTCTTGCAAGTTTTGTATTTCATGGTGCAAATTGGTGATCTCTCTCGCAGTGATTATTCCCTTGCCCTGTGCGTGGTTGGTATACCCTGTCACGTTTGGTGACTTATGAAAGACATACGGATCATAGAGTGCCCCCCAAAAAATATAATAACAAATATATGAAACTATCTGGCCTGCGCAAGTGTGAGAAAGACTTGCGCCGTCCCAAATCCATTTCGCTCCTCCAACGAGAAGACTGCAATGCAGTGCGCGCTTGGAACACGCGTCGATGATACTTTGCGGCCCGCATACGAAGGGTGCCAAACTATAATTTACAGCGTGCTCGCTGAGTTTGACATCCCCGTAGCTTCCGTTGCAGTGCGTCGCAAAGTAACCAGATTAACGCAGTGATTGTCAAGTTTTCAGCAGAGGACAAGGTCGGGAAACTAATCTTGCATCGGTTCCGAGAAATAGCCCTTGAACCAGAACGCGCGACGAAGGCAACACATTACAGCTTATATCCACTGTTGAAGCCTCATCGCGGGTATCCCGACAGCGTAAACCTAGGTTACTTTACCGAGCGGGCTGCCTCCGAAACATGCAAGCCGCGCGAAAGTTGTAGATCGCAAGAAAGCCAGCGGGGCACTGGGTCGCGGTCCAAGCTGCGGACAAGGGGATAGCATGCACAGGAGGTCTTATCCAATGGGATCTATATATGACTGCTCGCCATCACAGGCGCCGGTTGTCTCGGGGAAAGCGACGCAGCCCTCGGGAGGATTGGGCCATTAAGGCTTCGTAAGGGCTTCGTCCCCAGCCGCCGGCCCTCTCTCTCGGATAATGGGCCATGGAAGAGCTAAATCATGAGGTCTGGGCGCCGCCGTGAAGCTGTGTCGGGACTTGTTTGTTTTTCGACCCTGACCCTACGGATCTGCGTCACGGGTGCCACCGGATTTCAGAAATGTGGCAAATCCAATGTGTTTTTGCACCCTGGCCCCGCCGATCTGCGTGAGGGATGCCGCCGAATGTCAGAAATGTGGCAAATCCATGTGTCTTTGGACCCTGACCCTGCCGATCTGCGTGAGGGGTGCCGCCGAATTTCAGACATGTGGCACACCTCATGTGTTTTTGGACCCTGACCCCCTGATCTGCGTGAGGGGTGCCGCCCAATTTCAGAAATGTGCCACATCCCAAGTGTTTTTGGACCCTGACCCAGCCGATTTGCGTGAGGGGTGCCAGCGAATTTCAGACATGTGGCGCATCCCATGTGTTTTTGAACCCTGACCCTCCGATCTGCGCGATGGGTGCCAGCACATTTTTAGAAATGTGACAAATCCCATTTGTTTTTGGACCCTGACCCCGCCGATCTGCGTGAGGGGTGCCACCGAATCTTAGAAATGTGGCAAATCCACTTTGTTTTTGGACCCCGACCCCGCCGATCTGCGTGATCGAATTTGACAATTTTGCAAATCCCCTGTGTTTGTGGACCCTGACCCCGCCGATCTGCGTGAGGGGTGCCACCGAATTTCAGAAATGTGGCACATCCCATGTGTTTTTGCACCCTGACCCCGCCGATCTGCGTGAGGGGTGCCGCCGAATTTCAGAAATATGGCACATCAAATTTGTTTTTGAACTCCGACCCTACGGATCTGCGTGAGGAGTGCCGCCGAATTTCAGAAATGTAGCAATTTTTTTTGTTTTTTGACCCTGACCCCGCCGGTCTGGACCCTGACCCCGCCGATCTGCGTGAGGGGTGCCACCGAATGTTAGAAATGTGGCAAATCCCTTGTGTTTTTGGACCCTGACCCCGCGGATCTGCGTAAGGGGTGGCGCCGAATTTCAGAAATGTGGCAAATCACCTGTGTTTTTGGACCCTGACCCCGCCGATCTGTTTGAGAGGTGCCACTGAAAGTCAGAAATGTCGTACACCCCCTGTGTTTTTGCACCCTGACCCCGCCGATCTGCGTGAGGGGTGCCGCCGAATTTCAGAAATGTGGCACGTCCCATGCGTTTTTGGACCCTGACCCCGCCGATCTGCGTGAGGGGTGCCGCCGAATTTCAGAAATGTTGCACCTCCCATGTGTTTTTTGACCCTGACCCCGCCGATCTGCGTGAGGGGTGCCACCGAATGTCAGAAATGTGGCAAGTCCCATTTGTTTTTGGACTCTGACCCCGCCTCTGCGTGAGGGGTACCAGCAAATTTCAGACATGTGGCACATCCCATGTGTTTTTGGACCCTGACCCCGCCGATCTGCGTGAGGGGTGCCACCGGATTTCAGAAATGTGGCACATCCCTTTTGTTTTTGGACTCTGACCCCGCCGATCTGCGTGAGGGGTGTTAATTTTTACCCACCCCAGCAATTCAGAGCATACGATTTGGGCGTAGTAAAATGCCCGTTTCTGGCCTCCCCCCTTCGCGCGGTCCATCAACAATGAACAGTAAGCAGCAAGAAGTCAACAAGGAACAGTAAGCAGCAACAAGCAGAACTGTAACAGTGGAAACTGGAAGCTGCAACTGGTACAGGAAACTGCGAACCTTCGCCCTACAGCCGGCGGATTGGGCCCGCAGACTCGTGCCCATCCCATATGCCCATCGAGCAAATTTACTCGACGTGTGCGCAGGGTCACGTTTCAAGCAGAAACGTTAGCATGCCTACGGGGGGTAGATTCTGGAGTTCGCATTCGCGCCGATTTCGCCGACGCGCGTGGCATGCTAGGCATGGGTCGCGAACTCCGTCGCGACTGGGAGGAGGCGCCCGCCTCTAAAATGAGACATGTCGGGATGGCCGACTGCAAGAGCCTAGAACATCTGACTGCATCTACTATAGGGAAGGCATCAAACATGCGATGGATCATTGATCTTAGTAGTCTGAGGCAAGACCTATTGACGCGCGGAGGTACAAATTGAGGCCTACACACCCAGCATTTTCTATGACGAGATCCGATGGATTGATACAGGCACCATGGCAGTATATTGTCTCACCAAGGCAATGCCTACTGACTCCCTGTGAACATTTGAAAAACCAGCTCGCATTGTGTATTTCCAGACCCAGAGCCTACAATGAGCAAGGCGAGGCTGCCGAGGTCTCGCGCCAAGACCATTATCCCATCGGGGAATCGAGTACTGAGGCCATTTGGGCCGTCGCCTTGTGCTACCGCCCCAGCGAGCGTACATAGGTTGCTTCTACAATGACGTGCCTGTCTTACCGCCTAGCTCGTGACAAAGTTTCGCGGATGTGAGGTAGCGTGCGCGTGCGCATTGTATCATGATGTTGTTTACCACCACCCGTTGCCGTTTGACTCGCAGGGGCCCCATGTTGCCCATGGCTGAACACGCATCCAAGACTCCCTCAATATGAATGAGTGTGTTTGTGAGTAAGTGCGGGAGTGCGACGTGCAGTGAGTGCGTGAGTGAGCTACGGTTGTGATGATGATGATTCGATTGTGATGACAGTAGTGGTGGTGATGATAATGGTGATGATGGTGAGGATGACGATGCTGATGATGATCATGCTGATTCATGATCATGATGATTGATGCCCATGATGTGATGATGATGATGATGATGATGATGATGATGATGATGATGATGATGATGATGATGATGACTGTGGAATGACGAAAGTGGAAAATAGGGAGAGGAGGACGGTGTTCCCGCGCCGGGGGTGTGGAGAGAAAACAGGAAACCAATTCAGGATGTGGGGAAAAATGTTCCGACAGTCGACCCCAGCATTGTCGTCTTCGTGATAGTGGAGGCCCTCTTTCTGTCTCCCCTTCGCCCATCCTCCTTCGCTCTGGTGGAGGCCTTCCTCCCGCCCCCTGCTCGGCCTCCTTCTCTTTTCCTCATCCCCCTCATCCGCTTCATCCCCTGTCCTCTTCTTCCTCCAATTTCTCTTCCTCCTTCTGCCCATTGTCTCGTGTGCCTTCTTCCCCGCCCCGTTTGCACGGGCGTGCATGCCGATTTTCCCCGGCGCCGTCGCCGCCGCAGCCAGCTGGGGCGCGTCGCCAGACAGCCAGTTCCTGAAACAGCTGGGACAATGCCACAGGCCAGGTCATTGAGACGGTTGCCGTGGGCCGCCGGGGCGCTGGATCAAGCCGTCGGGACAAACTTGGAACCCCAAAACGAGGACGGTTACAGGATTCGGATGGCCCGCTCGGATTACGCACGTGATCTCGCGGACCCCATAGGGATGCGGGTTTCCGTTCGAGACCTCTTGGATGACCCGCTCGGATTGGGCGGCCACAAGGGGAGGAACTCCCGCCTGAAACTCCTTCGCAAGTCAATCATTGACCAGGCGCCAGCTCGATTTTATTTCCAAATCGACGCCTCGTGAACCCAACCCTAACACGATCTGGACAGCCTGCTTGGAATACGAATGTGATTTGACGGCCCAGAAGGAGTGGGTTCCCGCTTGAGACTTCCTCACGATTTACTCACAGACGGGGCCCCGTTCGAGACTTCGTCCATATCCACGCTACAGGAGCCCAACAGTGAAGAGAATTACAATATCTGGACGACCCGTTCGGATCACCAACATCACGTGGCGACAGCATAGGGAGGGGGCTCCCGCCCGCGACTTCCTCCAGATTCGTGCTTCCAGGGCCCCAAAGTGACGACACTCACTGGATTTCGCCTGAGACGTTTGACACTTCACTCACAGATGACGTTCCCTCCCGAGATTTGCCCAAGATGCAGTTGTGATTGTAGGAGTGCGAGTGAGAGCGTTAATGAGTAGGTGGGTACGTGTGAGATGACGATGGCGGTGGTGGTCATGGCGTGGGTGTGTATGAGTGAATGTGTGAGTGTGTGCGGTGCTGGTGATGATGATGGTGGTGATGATGATGGTTCGATGGTAGGTGACCAATGGAGAAGAGTGTGAATGCGATTATGGCGCTGCTGTTGATGATGATGGTGACGACTACGATGATGTGATGCTGATGTTGGTGATGACGGTGTGATGGTGATGGGGAGCAGAGGGGGTGAGGACTGCGCGTGGTATCCAGAGAAAACAATCACCCCACTTAGGATGCGGATGAGCCCCACTTAGGATGTGGGGAGACATCAAGTATGAAAACCTGGTATTTTCAAATCAACTACTATGCGGAGAGGGGCAGAGACCTCCCAGACAGAGTCAGGGGAAAGAGGAGAGCCGTACTTACTCAAAGTGTGCAAGTGTGGAGAACAGCAGAGATCGGTTCGAATCCAGTCATCTGCAGCGCCGCGCGCTCGGCTCTCGATCCCCCGGCGTGTCCAGCAGCCTCGCCACGCGCGCCATTCCCCCGTCGAGGAGGAAGGAGGAGGAATCCGACCCCGAGAGGCCGCGCTGTCCAAGTGCGAGCAGGGCCTGCGGGCGCTCGGGCGCAGCCCAGCGGCGACCCTTGCGCGGCCCGTCCTGTCCGCTGCGGCCTCGCGCCAGCGCCCGCCAGACACACCGAGCATGTGCCGAGAGTCGCTGGGAGGAGAAGGAAAAGGAGGGGCAGGAGGAGGGGGAGGAGGGGGAGAAGGAGGGGGAAGGCGTAGTAGGAGGAGGAAGGATGAACAAGGAGGAATAGGTGGAGGAGGAGCAGGATGGGAGGAGGAGGAGCGCCTTGCGCCAAGCGGAGCGCTGAGCAGCCGTGGTAGGGAATGACCTTCGGCAGGAGCTTCCATCCACAGGCTGGAGAAGCCCCGGGCTTGAGTCGGCATTGGACCCACTTCCGGTCGCCAGGAGGGGGGGTCTCCGCGCCGACACCAGAAATCTACGCGGACCTCTGAAGGGTTATTGCTTTGTTTTCCCCAAGCAGCTTTCTGTACAGGTTCTATACCAGTCGCTGGCGGCAAACCCCGCCACCGTGCTTGTGCAACAGAGCAGCAGGAAAGAGGCTGAGTGTAGGAACAGCGCAATTCCAACGAGTAATCTGCATTGGGGCGTGTCGTTATCCCGACCTCGTCTTCATTCGCGAGGTAGGGAGAAGGAGGAGGAGGAGGAGGAGGAAGAGGGGAGGAGGAGGAGGAGGAGGAGGAAGAGGAGGAGGCGAGAAGGCTTCTTGGGGCCTTCTTCGGGCTTCTGGGGTCCTCCTGGGAGTGTCCTGAAAGCTTCTTTGGGGTCTCTTGGAGGCTGCATGGGGCCTCTTCAGGGCCTCTTGGGGCTTCTTGGGCCGTCTTAGGGATTTTTGCCCCGTCTAACGCCTATGGAGGCCGCCTTGGGGGCCTCTCTAGGCCGCGTTGGTGCCCTCTTGAAGCGGGTCACTGCTGTCTCTTGGGAGCCCCTTGGGCGATCGGTGGGTCCTCTTGGGCCGATTTCGGACCCTCTTGGGGGCCTCTTGGACTGTCTTGGAGCTATCTTGGAGGCCTGTTGGATGCTTCTTGGGCCGTCTTGGGCGGTCGGAAGCCCGAACAGGTGCGAACCTGGCAAGTTTTGAACAATCTGAGTATAATCAATAGTCTTGGCCTCCTCGGGCTCTCCAGGAGGGCATCTTTGAGACCTCTTGGGCCGCCTTGGGGGATGATTGACATGTCTTCAGGCTGTCTTGGGAGCCTCTTGAGCCCATCGCGAGGCGCTCCGCGCAGCTTCAATGGAGGCAGCGCGTGGAGTACGCCAGCGCTGGGTTTTTTCTTTTCTTCCCAGCGGGGAGGCAGGTGCACGTGCTGAGAGCTGAGGCCACGGAGTTCACGCCAGCTGCAAAAGTGGGTCCCGACCCTGCGGCCAATGGACTTCCATACACCTGCGGACCTTTGGTGTTTTCATCCTGCCGACTGGGCCTTCGGCGGCTCCACCTGCCCGTGGCGGGAGCGCAGGCAGTGTGGCGGGAGCGTGGGTTTCCAGAAGTTGCCCGTGCTATCGGTGCTGGTGTCAAGCTCGCTGGAGACGACATTCGCGATGAAAAGCTTGGCATAGCTCGTGCCGACTATGGCGATGGAGAAGTTCCTGATGATGGTCCTGGCGAGGGGGGCCGTCCCAGCTGGCAGCGCAGAGCGGCTGACGCCCAGGAATTTCCACTTTGAGAGTGCCACAGTTTCGATGTTTGGATCACACGGGAAGAACGTTGATGTTCTGCCTATGACGTGTGAGGAGGCCGCTCGTCAGTTCGTAAGGAGGTGGAGACCCAGATGGCCTTGTGGCGGCGTGAGGGCCCATCTGCCATGCCATTTGTGCGCAGACGGGCGCGAGAGGATTTCGCAGTGCAGGCGCTACCGATACAAGGCCAGACGCAAGCACCTTGCGCCGCCTCCAGGCTATGGAATGCATGAAGATAGGGCGCAGCAGTCTGCAAATATGATGGAGGATGGTGGTGTGTTTGAGGGGTTGAGCGGTGGCGCGTTTATCTGAGCCTCTCCTCTCCATCTGTTGTCCTTGTGTGCGTGTTGTCATCCCAGTGGTCCAGGAATGCGCGTAGGTTTCCTCCCCTCGGCCGCTTAGATTTGCGCCTCGCGAGTCGGTGGAGTGGTGGCACAGGCAGGCTTAGTACTATTGTCACTCCGCGGGGCCGACTGGCGATCTTGGCGCGGGGGCTGGCCATTCGCCCTTTCAGGCGTTTGTGTGTGTGTGTGTGTGGCAGGCGGCTCTTGGCCGGTGGTGCCCAACTTTGCTGCCCCACTTCGGGGTGGGCCTTGCCACTGTGGGCTGGTCTTGCCGCCTTTTCGTGGCCTCCGGGCCGCCCCTCTCTGCCAGCCTCGGGGTGCACCTGCCCCGCTGCCTGCCCCCTGCAGGTTTTGTCCAGGCGCTGCCTGTGGCACCCCGCTGGCCCTTGCCGTGCTTCGCCGGCCGGGTGACATTCGCTGCATAGCCAGTGTTCTGCCCATCTGCCTGGCTTTCTGGCCACCTCCCCAGCACCGGCTGCCGGTGTCCTGGCCGGTATCGCTCCCGTGGCACCGCGCCGCTGTAGGCATCTGCCCATTTGGCCTGTTGGATTTGGAGCCCACCTTTTTTACTCAACCTGGCCCGCCGCTCTCCCAATGGGCGTGGCTTTCTCGCATCCTCCGCCCCCGGCTGGCGTTCCTCCGCCGCTTGCCGCCGCCTGTCGCCACGCTTGTGCCTCGTTGGCCCGTCTGGGCTCGGCACTCGCACTTCTGGTCTCGGCACCCGCTTTGGTCTGGGTGTCGCTGACGCTGTGCCCTCGCCTCGCCGTTGGCCGGGGCCCCGCCTCGGCGTCGGCTTTCGTCCCGTCCGCGCTCTGGGCCCGCCGTTCCTGCCCCTTCCCGCCCGCTTGGCGTGGCTCCCGCCCCTTCCCGCCCTGGTTTGCAGCGCCGTTGCGCGTCGCCGGGCCGTCTCCTCTCTTCCACGCCTCGCGCCTCGTAGGCCCTCCTGGTCTCGGCGCTCTCTTGCCTTAGCAGTCGATCGGGGACCCCGCCTTTTGGATCGGCGGGTTGGGTCTCTGCTTTGCTTCCTCTGCTCCCCCCCACCGCCGCCCTTCCGCGGGCTGCCTCCTCCAGCTTCAGCTCAGTGCAGCGCGCCGACGCTGGTCTTCCCCCTCGGCGCCCTCTCTCGGGGCGCCTTCGTGCCTGCCCGCCTTCCACCTCTCGACTGCCCCCGCCCCGTACGCCCGCAGGTCTCGGGTCTCTGTTGCGTTGTGTTTCTCCCCCGCTGGCCGCCCAGTCTGCTGGGCTGCTCCGCCCCCCAGCTTTAGCTCAATGCAGCTCAGTGCTGGCGCTGGTGCCCCCCCCTTCTCGGCGCCCCCCCCGCCGCAGTCGGCGTCTCTGAGTGGGCCCGGACGGCTTCCTCTCCCCCTGTCGCGCCGGGTTCCTCCTCCTCCTCCTTCTTCTCATATTCCTACTCCTCCGTGAATTGAGGCTTTAATTTTCATACAGCGTGTCCCCTGTTGCCAATCGGCCGGGGCAGTCGCCCTATGCCCAGCCGCCGACGCCAAAAGTGTGTGTGTGTGTGTGTGTGTGTGTGTGCCAGTCCTCGCGGGCTGGTGGTCCTGTCGCTGCCTTCCCTGTCCCGACCTCAGCAGTGGATTGGTGGGAGCGAAGAGAGAGCCATTGAAAAGGAGGGAAAGGAAAGGGCCGAATAGTAAGGATCAGAATATTGGCGCGATGGTGGGTAATCCGACGAAGACGGGGATGATGAGGAGGAGGGGGATGATAAAAAAGGGCCAATCAAAATTAGCTTGTGGGCAAGAGGAGGAGAAACAACTTGAGCAGGAAGAGGAAACGGAGGAAAAGGAACTGATGCAGCAGGCGATGGGAATGAGAAGGAAAAGGGGTTACATCAGACACAGGAGGAAAAGGAGCAGCGATGGGCGGAGCCTGGGAATGAAGGGGTGGGAGGCGGTAGTGTGCGAAAATGGGAAACCAAGCGGGGAGCTCTCGCGGCGCATTGTGTTTGTCCAATCATATCGTCCGTTCTCCTCGATCTTCTGATTCTCGCCCGTGCCCGATGCCATCTCCCTGTCTCCAAAACGCCAGCGAGGTGGGAGAAACGAGCTCCCCGACACACCCTCACCCCCCCGCGTACCTTCGAAACTGACAACACGCCTGTGATGCCCCCAGTTGCCAGATGAGGGGGGCAGCGGTTCGCCCGAGGAAAGGCAGTCGCTCCTGCGCGAGGTTCCGGCCTGGCAGAGGGCGCCCTCCCCCCCCCCCCCGTTTTCCTCTTTCCCCCCCGTCTCCCATTTTCCATCCCCTCCCCCTCCCCCATCTCCCCCGCCGACCCCCCCCATCCGATCCCGCCCCCGTCGCCTCCGCCTCGCCTTCGCCCTTTCGCCATACCCTCCCCCCGCATCCGGGTCCCCGCCCCCTTCCTCCCCACTGTTTTTGTCCCTTCCCCGTCCCCCTCCCCATGCCCCCCTCCGCACGCACACACGCACACACACAGACACACAGACACACATCCCCCTCCGCCTCCCGGACTGATTCCTCGTTTGTCGCTCTTGCTCTCCTCCTCGTCCGCTGGTGCTGCTGCCGTTGCTGCTCCTGCTCCTTCTGCTCATCGTCCCCTTTTCCCCTCCCCGCGCCGTGCCTCTTGCTCCTATGTTTTGCCATCTTTGTCTCCTCCTCCTCCTCCTCCTGCTCCTCTGCCTTCTAGTCGCTGTTTGAGGTGCCCAAGAGTCGACCGACCGCACCTCAAGTACAATCGTACACCAGCGATTCTGCGCCCACACCCGCAGGCCTCGGGGGCAGGGGGGACTGGGGGGCCCGCATGGCGAGCCCGTGCGCCTAGGCATGAGGATCTGCTACTACAACCCACAAGAGGCAGCGAGCATAGAACGACTGGAGGACATCAGCGCGGAACTACACAGTTGGGATGTCATTCTCCTCAGCGGCACATGCAGATGAGCGGGAGCAGAAGCAGTACAGAGACACTACCTCCCTAACCACTACGTGTTACAATTTGGTGCTCGCAAAGGGAAGTGGATCAACAAAAGCTGTGGCCTAACGATCCTCATCAGTCAGAGAATTGATGAGCGCAGCTTACGAGAGACCTACACCCCACCAACCAGCCTCCAGGGACGGGTTGCAGGAATTCGCCTCTCGACTGGCCAACACGACTATGCTTTCTTTGTTTACTACTACGCCCCAACACACCTTTCGTACTACGCGCCATTAGCAGAAGCGATAACCAAATGGTTGGAGCAGTGTGTCGATCGAGTAGGCAGCCGTACGACGATAGTGATGGGCGGGGATGTGAACAGCGACTTTGGTTGCCAGCGAGACACCGACGGGACTATTGTGCGGAGCAGAGGACCGACGGTAGGAGACAGGGAACCCAAAATAGAGAACTCCAACGGCACGAGCCTTAGGACCCTGTGTCAGACCAGCGACCTCAGTATAGCCACCACTTATCACATCGCCGAACCTACATTCTACGGACATTCAGGTTACAACAGTCGTATTGACCACATTGTAGTACCTACAGGGGCCTTGGGACTCGTAAAAAGGTGTGAGGCCCTCCATCGGTCAGGCAAAAGGCTCCAAAAGGTAAAAGTACGAGGGCACAGGGGCCACCTCCCCATCGGCCTCACCCTCCTCGCCTCTACTTCCACCACCTCCTTCCCCACGCGCGCCCGCCTACAACAGGGGCTGTGCAGGGACGGACTCATGGAGTGTCTGCGCAGCGGCCACAAGAGGGAGATGCTGCTCACCGAACTCGACAAGGAGGTGGAGGAGGTGGGTGGGGAGCAGTGGGAGAGAGCACTGGGGGCGGCGACGCCAGACGAGACCTGGGACCTTTTGGGAGGAGCAGCACGATCGGCCATGCTCACGACTTTCGGAAAAAGTGGCACACCCGACGAGATCGACCAGCTTACGAAGCGAGCCAAGCAATACCGACTCGAGCTCCTTAGGAAGCGACGAACATTGCGACAGAGCCTAACGCCAGAACAGTGTGCCGACGACTACGACTGGGTACAAAACGAGCTGAAAGAAGTCACGGCGGCGCTGAAGCAGGCCCGAGAAGGTGTAGAGAAACAAAGACGGGCGCTCCTGGTCGAACGCATATGGGCTGCCTACGAAAAACGGAACCTCGCCGAGATGCACCGACTACGCATCCAGTACCAGAGGAACGGACGCGGGCCAAAGAAGAGGTACTACCGATCAGCTCGAACCCACTGGCCTCGCGACTACTGGTATCAGGAGCTCGCCCATCCAGCTTTGGAAGGGGGACTAGGAGCAAGGCCTATCGATAGAAAGGCAGAGAGAGCAGAACACGAGGCTTTCGTCCAGGAGCACATCGACCGATTGCCGACCGACCGCGATCTACTTTTTCAGGTCGAGGCCGACAAGCGAGCGATGCGAAGGTATTGCCAGCGAGCCAGTAAACGACGGGCCTGGCCACCATGGGGCATTCCGATCGAAATGACATGGCCGATGATCGATCCCACCCTCCATCTTCAGGACCCAGCAGAGCTCAGCAGACGACTAGAAGAAAAGCGAGTAGCAACTGCAGAACAGAGGGGGGACGAAGATGAGCTTGCACACTACACGACACTGGGGCGATGCAAGAAGGGGAGGGAACTGCTTCGACGGATGGGGTGGACGGAAGGTACCAGGTTGGGACGTGCGCCGACGGCGACTGATGGGACAGAAGGAGCCGCCTGGGAGCAGCAATCCTATGCAGTGGGGAGGGGCAGGTACGCAGGACTAGGTGCAGACACGATTGCGGACCACAGCAAAGGGTACATGAAGTACCTAGACCAATTCCTTACACAATGCCGAAGTTGCCAGGTCACCCCGTTGGACTGGCACCGGTCACAGGCATTCCCAGCAGAGAAACACAACAACAAAGAAGGGATACTAGGGAAGCGTATATTACACGTCTACGATTCCTTTGGGATGGCTTGGCACTCAGGCATCCACTTACGTGGTTCACCCACTACGCAGGCGCCCTGGGCCCAAGGAGGCCTCCCACACCGCTGTCGGGAAAACGCCATCCTCTGCGTGCAAGCGGGCCAATGGAGGGCTGCCCAAGGGGGGGTGAGCACAATCACAACCAACTACGACGGCACCAACGCGTTTGCAGCCACCAACCGAGCTTTACTCAGAGCGGTTGCCTTCAGGCAAGCACACGAGCACGACCAGCGCTTCGCCATGGCAGCAATTGACCACTCTACCCTGACGCTCGAAGCTGCCGATGGCACAGTCGAAGCTGAGAGCACCACAGGCGCCCAAATGGGCTTCACCCTCTGCCCAAGGCAATTCAACGACGCATACAACCTGTACGTCACAAAATGGTGGGAACAAGGCCACACGGACCCAGACCAGATTATCCACGACACGACCAACCCAGTCGCAGGCAACACTCACGACTTAGCTCTCAACACGTTCATGGACGACATCACGTATGTGCAGACAATCCTACCCGCAGCGACGGCTGGAGATACCGAACAACAACTCAACAGCAACACAGAACGCCTTTCCCAAACAATTGCAGCAGGAGGGTGGGGACTTAACAATGCAAAGACCAACCACCTACTATACCTAGTCGGGCAAGGCTGCTACGGGAAAACCAGACAACTCAGACGCAGCAAAACACTGCAAGGTCAGGCGCTAAGGGAGATGCGTGTACTTGGCCCCTACCTACCAGCTGGCCAGGGCATCACTGGCGAGGTTGTGCGGCGCATCGCAGCCATCCGCGTTGCATGGCGACAGTGCGGAATCTTCTGGACCTCTAAGGTACCCCGACAGATAAAACGCATGATGTTCATGGCTTTCGTAGTAGGTGCGGCCCTTAGCGGATTGCCTGCGCTAGTTCTGACAGATACCCATACAACAGCAATCGACAGCGTACTAGGCAAGTACCGACGGACGTTAGCGGGAGGAGCAATGTCGTGGACCAGAACAGATGGGACAGTGAGGTGCAACAATTTGCGACAGGTGTTTAGATACTGGAGACTTGAGCGTACATCCGTATCTTTGCTTGTGCGACGCCTACGATGGTACCAGAACTGGTCAAGGCACCCTTGGGAGCACGGAGCAGTCATCGCAGCGGTGTTCGGAACATCCAGACTAGATGCGGCTCAGGGCATACGGCGACTAGAGGGGCAGGGATTCGCGGGGCCCTCCTCCACCCCGTGGGCACAGCAGTTTGCAGCCGACATGCAGGTGATAGCAACTGTGGACGAGAGCATGGGATGGTATGCAGACAGGGAATCCGACCTCGCCATATTCGAACAGGGGAGTACGGAACAAAAAAACTGGTTACAAACAGACCCATCAATATTGTACAGTTACGAGCGAAATTGGGATGTGCTTACGACACGAGATGCGACGTTACAGGAGGAGGAGGGCAGGGAGGAGGAGACATTAAAACCTTACTGGTGCGATCATACGACGAAGGGCGAAAACGACACATAACAGAGGTGTGGCATGCGCTTTGCGACATACGCAGCACTAGCTGGGCATCGCCGAGAGTCCCACAACATCCGACCAGTGGTGGCGTCCGTAATCGTCAACAACCAGTGTCCCTGGTGCAAGAGCACATTTATCAATCGTAAGGTATGTGTCGACCACGCGGTCAGGGCTGTACACGGGCACGGTATATGCCACCAAGATAGGTCGATGTGGTCCCACCCCATTTCCGACCCCAGCTCCCTTACCTGCCAGATCTGCAACCACGAGGCTCAAATTCTTGAGGAGTATCACGCACACATACGCGAGCACATAGCAGGGCCAGAGTCGATCAGAGCAGCGCGGGGAGAAGGAGCACATGTCGCACAAAGGCCACGGCGACTGGCGCATCAGAGCCAGCACGAAGAGAGGAGGGGGCGCAGCCGAAGGGCAGCGACCAGCACAGCGCCCACACCTCGGCGGTGGCGGAGTCGGCTCGTCAGACACGCAGCAGTCGCAGCAGACTCCGCAGCAGCCGCCCCCCCCCCACACACAGCGCCGAGGAGGAGGCGGTCGCGGACCCCCAGGAGGAGGCCGTGGTGGTGGAGGAGGCGGCCAGGTGGAGCTTCGGGATCAGCTGAGATCGCTCCAGAGGCTCACCCTCCAGAACTTGAACGAGATCCGCAATTTTCTGCATCTCACGGGAGAGTTCTGGCTGGCGCCGCTAGAGCCAGAATGGGTGCAGGCGCCGATGGAGACTGGCAGAGAGTACGGACGGAAGGTAAAACAGCTGGGCAAGGGGCACGGCCTCGGCCCACCGCATGGCCAGGTGGCGGCGAGCCTGGTCGAGGAGATCGTGGCGGTGCTCGACTCGGAGGAGCAGAAGCTCGACGCGTCCCTCCTCCACGTGAGGCAGCTCCTGAAAGAGTTCATGAGCCAGCTCGACGAACCCTGGGGGCCAATCTTCATCACGGAGGTCTTCTTGCAGTGCAAGATCCAGGAGGCGTACAACAAGACGGGCGAGGACGTGGAGATGGACATCAAGCAGTGCAGGGCCAAGCTCATCTACACGATCAACACGGCGCCGAGCTTCAGGGCGGTGCTGTACGACCAGAAGCTCGAGCAGGAGCAGTACGACAAGATCGCGGGCTTCAAGGGGGACAGATTCAAGCAGGCACTGGGCCACGCGCTGGCGCACCTCGGGGCCGCGAAGAGCCGTTCAGGGGGCCCGAAGACGGGCCTGGAGAGGGCAGTGGAGGCGCAGCTCAACAGGAGGTGAGCCAAGGCACGCCCCAGCCAAAGCCCAGCAGCTCGCCCCGCCGCGAGCGAGAGAGCCCCGCGGGCCAGTTCGTACCAGGCCCGCAGCCCAGCGGAGCCAGCAGCTCGTTGTCGAGCAGCGCCGTCGAGCCACGCCTCAACTCCATGGGGCGCCCTCGCGCCTGGCCACCATCATCACCGCCAGTGAGCCGAGAGGAAAAAATTGCACAGCAGATTAGTGCAGACCTTGTTCGTATGACGAGTCTCAGGAGCCAGGCCGAACAACACGGGGGCCAGATGGCCTACCTATATCGGATGGCTACATACTATCGGGACTTACGACCAAGGGACTATTACCAGCCTATGGCAAACAAATGAGGGGGACGGCGGACCTTCTAGTTATTCAGCCGTCACCCTACCATTACACGGGCTCCCACCACCTACGCCCCCTCCTCCCACCAACTCCCACTTCCAACCTACCATCCTTTTCTCAGGCAATCAGCTCTCTACTAGTTCCACTCGCAGTTGGGGTTTGTCTGTCATGCAGTATGGCGGATGCACGCTCGGAGCCGACGTATCTGCGACCCCGTACCGGACAGTATACAGAACGACAGTACATGCTACAGGGTACACACCGCGTACTATGACAGCATACACAGGGAACTACCACACCACAACATCCAGCACAGCCATGCGATTGTGATCCGACCACGGTTCGACCTCTCCTCTCCCGCTCAGACACATCCAGCCTTCGTCCGCGTTAGTTATCACAGCTGTTGCCTTTCTCGACCTCCAGAGGATAGAGTGAGTAAGAATTGCGCACTAAGGACAGGCACAGGATTCCGACTGCAGCGAACTACCGAGCCTGCGCCTACTCTCACACCAAGGTCCTACTACGGTTCCTTACGGCCCAACTACTGGGAACTAAGGAAACTACTACAATACCTAAGGTGTACAACAGTAGGCTGGAACCACTAAGGTAAACGAGGATCAGTACACAGCTCGACATACTACCAGAGGACATTTGCGACTCGAGCATCTTCGCGGCCTCTCTGCCCATTGCTGGCGGATGCTCCGCCCACGTTCAGAGCCTGCGCCCCGAGGGCGCACGACCAGAGCTGCGATGGCGGCGCAGGCGCACTCGGAGAAGGGGGGGATGGCGCAGCAGCCAGCTGCAGACGAAGCCGAGCTTCTGCAGCCAACGATAGTGCAGAAGCCGCACGACAGAGGAGGCTCGGGAGGAGCGGCGGATCAAGTCGTGGGCACGGCGGCGTACAGGCTGGAGATCGCGCACAACACGCTCCAGAGCACCGCCGTCGCGTTCAAGGTGGCGACCGAGCACTGCGAGAAGGCTCTCCACGCGCTCCACAAGCAGCGGGAGAAGGTGGCGACCACCTTAGGCCGCATGAACGCAAGGAGCCTCAATCCACATGAAGAAGCAGAGCGTAGCCAAGCGAAGCACTACCTCAAGGAGCAGCTCCACGACATCAACTGCGCCATCAGTTCGGTGAGGAGTGCCATCGGCATCACCGACGACAAGCTTGGCAAAATGATGCACGGCCCGATGCCATGGGAGCTGGACTACACGAGGCGCCAGGTCGACGGGATCGACAACATATACACTCGCTGGACCAAGGGCCCGCACGGCTACGCCTACGACGAGGCCTCCTTCGACACGCAGATGGTGGAGCCGCAGATGGAGCCGCAGATGGAGATCAAGGACTACCTCCAGCCCGCTCGCAGGCCGCCGTGCACCAGCCCGAGCAAGAGCGTAGAGGGCTGGGAGAACCGCGGCAAGGTGATGTGCAGCGAGGCCAGCTCCAGCACCCCAGCCGCCGCCACAGCAGCCACTAAGGCCGACGGCTCCGCTCAGAGCAGGGACGTCAGGCTCTCATCGCCAAGGGCGGCTGCAGCGGCAGGCTGGGGCATAGGGCAGTAGAGGGCAGATTGCACTAGGCCTGGCTCTCCCCTTTTTTTTCCCCCCACTCCAGCTCCAGCAGCGGGGGCTCGGCTGCAAGCACTCACCGCATGGGCCAGTGCGGCCATGCATCCATACTAGCCAGCCGAGAGCCTTCAGGGAGATGCACCAGGCCGCCCTTTCTCTTTTTTTTTGCCTTTCTCTGCCGTCTGGGGAGTGGGGAGTGGGGGGGGGGGGGGAGGGGGGGGATGGGGAGCGGAGGTGGGCGGGCTTTCAGCGGTGGGGGGTGCGCCCAGCGAGGCAGCCCCCTGCCGCCTGCAACAGTTGACAGGCCGATACCGAGGCAGGGTCTCCCTGCTAGCGAGGCTCGGGGACCACGCCCACCAGAGGGGCGGGCCCCGTCGCCTCAGGCGGCCCCCCCAAAGCAAGGGTGGGCTCGCATCCATATCCCTCCCAGGGGTCGGCATGCCTGTCGGTAGGCGAAGTTGACAGACCCCCAAGGGCCTTATCCTTATCCTCTGCCTTCTCCTCCTTTGTACCCAACCGTCCTGTGGTGTTGGGTCTTCGTTTTGAAGAGACAGCGCCCCGCGTCCCTCATCCCTTCCTCCCCCTCCTCCTCCCTTCTCCGCCATCATCAGCATCAGCACCATCACCCACCCCGACACAGCACAGCGCTTCGTGGCTCCATATACTCCGAAGGCCCCAGCTGCACCGCCGCATGCGTCACCGCCACCGAGTACAGCGCTTCGTGGCCCCATAGGGGGCTCATCCGAAGGCCCCAGCGGCACTGCCCGCATGCGTCACCCCCGCCCAGTACAGCGCTTCGTGGCCCAATAGGGAACTCCACCGAAGGCCCCAGTGGCGGTGTTCGCATGCGTCCCCCCACCCAGCATAGCGCTCGGCCCCATGGGAAGCTCCGCCGAAGGCCCCAGTGGCTGTACTCAAATGACGCCGACCCATTGTGGTGCACCCCTCACACTTTTCGCGGCCCCGTAGTGCCTTCCGCCTGAAGCACCAGTGGCAGCGCCCACATGGCGGCCCCGCCCCACATCGTCACACCCTTCGCATGCTTTATTGCCCCATGAGGAGATCCCCCGAAGGCGATACCCGCAACGACGGTACTCACATCTGCATATGGTTGGGTCTTTCGCCAGGATCCGTTTCTTCTCCTCATCCTCTTCACCGTTCTCCTGTGCCCATCGTGTTGCTGGTCCTCCTCCCCCCGTCCTTCGACCTCCTCCTTGCCCAATCCGCCATCCGTCTTCCGATTTCCTGCTCCTGTTCCCCATCCCCTTCCGCCCTCTCCTGTGGCTCCTCATCTTCCTCACCGTTCTTCTCGTTGAAGGGCAACAAAGTGCACGGCGTTGGTTGCGCTCCCGATGTTAAGATGAGAACGGATGATGCCGCCTGGGGGCGATCCCCCAAACAAATGCTACCATGTCAGTACACGCGTTTGATTTAAATGTTACGGTTGGGGGGCGAGGTGCGGGGCATGCCTTAGTGTGTGTTAGCGCCCACGTGGTGCACACGTGTCTTTTTTCAACCGCCCTTCTTCCCCTCTGAATCGTCCTTTCTTCCCCTTCTCGTCGTCCATCCCTTCTCACCCTCCCTTATCATCCTAGTCATCCTGGCCATGGCTCCTGCCAAGGCCTCTGCTCTTGTTCCTGCTCTTGTGCCCACGCTGTTGGTGCAGCTTATCGCTCCCCGTCCTCCCCTCCCCGTCCATGGCCACTTGAGCTCAGGTCATTCTGGCCCCCGTGGTCGCCGCCGCGGCAACAGACCGCGCCGCCACCGCTCGGACCAGCGGCGCTGGGCCGACGGCGCTGGCGGTGGTGTTTTCTGCCACGTAGTGGTCACGGCCTCCACGCCGCGGCAGTGGGATCCTGTCCCGCGACCTCGTGCGGCGGCGCACGGGCGCTTGGTTGCACCCGCCAGGGTTGGAGTTGGAGTTTCGACGACCCGCAGGCCTGCCGCGTTGGCGGCGGCACGCTCCTGGCGCAGGCAGGGCTCTAACGAGAGAAGAGCGGCACCGCCGCAGTGGGCGTTCCTGCGAAGGTCGCGCAGTGTTTCGCCGCCGCCGTGTATTGGCCCAGCACGCCTGCGGCGAGAGCAGGAGGCTTGCTAGAGGGTAAGTTGTTCGCACCGCCGAGCCTGCCGACGCAGGCATGCGGCGCGCCTTGCCCACCACTTGTCTCTGACATCGTAGTCCGGCGACTCTTCAAGTACCAATGGGCCGTGGTAAGGGTACCTTTTTCGAGCAGGGCAGCCGTCACAGCGCTTTCGCCTTCGGCAAAGCTTTCGCCCAGGAGGGGTACCCACGGTGGCCGTGCGCGTCTTCCACCAGACGTCGCCGTGAAGAGTTGCTCGCCCACGAATGGGCCGCCACGGCGGACCAGACGAAGTACGCGCTTGGACA
This sequence comes from Prorocentrum cordatum, assembly GCA_963575745.1. Classification (NCBI taxonomy): domain Eukaryota; class Dinophyceae; order Prorocentrales; family Prorocentraceae; genus Prorocentrum; species Prorocentrum cordatum. The sequence goes on along the minus strand of CAUYUJ010009102.1, from coordinate 37,514 downwards.
CCCAGCATATTTTCGCCCTCGTCCCGCCATGTGTGCTTGCCCTCTTCGGCCGCCGTATGTACCGCGCTCTGGGCCCGAGCCCACGACGCTGCTCGACGAGCCTGCTCTATCAGAACGCGGGCGTCCCTGTGGAAGGCATGGCCACGGGGACAAGGACGACAGCGCCAGCACATCTGGACGAATCAGCACCTCGCCCCGCTAGTGCTCCCCGGTGCCATGGTGTCGAGAGGAGCACTCCCACATTTTTCAGGGCTTCAGTTCTCCTCCGTGGCTGCGACTCGAGCATGGCCATGTGGCCCAGTCACGCCGGCGGGTACATCGAAGGTGGCCGGCTCCCCAGCGCCTGGAGGATCGACCAGGTGTGAGCATCTGGGCGCAGGTGTCCAAGTGACGCGCGCCAGACTTGGCAGCGACGCCCCTCCCGTGGGCTGCATGGCCTGGGTCGACAGCTGGAGCGAGAGCGCCATGCGGCTTGTGCCTTTGGCGGGTTCAACATGCTCATCGGAGTCGACGGTCCTCAGCTCGAAGAGAGGGCGCGTCTCTGCCAGACGGCCGCTGCCTCGACGACATTCGACGACTGCCGCTAGACGTCCCCGTCTGTTGATCCTTACGTACAGCGTAGCCGTGCACATCAGCAAGAGCACCTTCACAAATCAGGCCACGGAGCAGCCATCCACTAGCGCGGCGTTTGTATGATCGAGTGGCTGGGCGCTCGTGGGCTGTCAGCGGCTGACGTCTTGGACATTGTGGGGTGGGCGAGCCTTGGGATTACGAGACTCCTCTGCCCTCGCGGTAGCGCCAGCCTGGTCGAGTACACGGAGAGTCTGTGTGGCTTCTGGGAGGCTTGTTGGTTCGACGTTTCGAGGTTCCGCGCCGCGACGCGCCGCGCCTTTCGCTTCAGCAGCTCAACGACGTTGGCTCCCCACTGGAGGGGGGCGTCAGACGCATCGGGCTCCGTTCGCGCCCATGGATTATCCGTGCACGATTCGCTTATCGAAGTACTTGTCTGTCTGTTTGTTTGGATATCTTTTCATTCCCTCTCTCCCGCCCCGTCCCCTTCCCACGCACCCTCCATTCCCCATCCCCATCCTCCCTCTATCTTGTGAGTTCCTCGCGTCTCTTCCACTTCCCATGGTCCATGCCCAACCCCATCCCTCGGCCCTGCGGCTTCCCAGGTGGAGGCGCTGGTGGAATCACGCCTGATTCAGGCGAGGGCGGTGGTCGAAGAGCGTGGCGTGGCGGCTACCAGGTGTCCTCCCCAGGGGGGCGCAGCATGTTGACATTCGCACCATTCAGTGCATCTGATCAGTGTCCCATGTGATCCTCAGCATTGCCCTGGAGGCCATCCAGGCCAGGCAGGTGATTGCGTTGTAATTGGCAGAGAACGAGAGAGTCACATCACTAGAATGCGGAGTGAGATCAGGACAAGTTGGAGAGGACTGGGGAGGAGTATTGAGGACACGACACTCTTCCGACCAACGGTGTTTTTCTGTTCTGGAGTTGTCTCCGATCGTATTATATCCTAGCCAGAGCGTCTCCTGGGCTATTAGTGTTATGATGGGCTATAGTCTCAACGCGCGTGTGTCCGAACACTCGGGAGCCATGTTGAGGCCTCTGAGGTTGCTGGGGTCACACTGGGCTCTGTTCTTCACGCGAATCCTTACTGCTGTTGTTCGTGCGCCCATGCCGAGCCCTTCAGTGGGCGTCCTTTGGACGCGTATCGGCGACTCCCCTCAAGGAGAGGGGAGCGGAGGTGAGCGCCTCCGAACCGACTCCCTTGCCATCGGGCTGCCCCGGCCACCTTCTCACATGTCCCGCGGGCCGCGGCGCGGGCGCGCGCCGCAGGACGCTGCCCGAGGTCTCAGTGGCCTGCCAGAAGTCCGAGCAGCTGCGCCGCCGACGCCTGGAGGCAGCCCAGGAAAGGTATGGAGGGTGCGCTCCCCCGCCCTCCCTGCCCTTCCCCGGCAAGGCGTGAGGGGTTCAGGAGAGGCGGATGGGGCCGCATCGCTCGCCCCCGCCTCCTCCTCCTTCTCCTGTGCCAGGCGTTGCCAGAGGTGACCCTGGGCCCTGGCCCAGGCTGACCCCAGCTTTTTGCATGGAGGCCCAGATGGCATCAAAATCTTGCTACGAGGCTCGGAGGGGCACAGGGGTTCAAGCTGGCTCGGAAAGCTGAGGGGCACCTTGGGCCAGGATCGCGTCTGGTCTGGCAACCTCTGAATGTGGCCCTGCTTAGACTTGCCTGCGCCCTCTGCCTAAGCCGGCGATGTCGAACGAATGTTGTGGAGTCCCCTTCCCACCAGTTGAGAGGCCCCACCCGCCCCGGCCCCGGCCCTCGAGAGACTGGGTCTGAATGTACCGTCCGTATTGAGCTCGAAGAGGCCAGGGACACGAAGTTGGACCTCTTGGAGACACGGTTTGGAATGTGAGGGAAGAGGAGGTTTCTCGGGATCAGGAACGAAAGGCAGGCTCTGGGAGAGGGGGGGGGGAATCCAGTCCGATTTCGAGATGGTTACCGGAGGAGTGGGAAGCCCACCTCAAACGATCGGGATTCAGATCTTGACACAAGCTTGCCACAGTGAGCGCTGGAAATCAGACGTGGTCCTCAAAGAGGGGGATAGACTTGCATTGCTCCAGGTCGTCCCAGTGAGCCCGATTAGACGGGGTCGGCGGATTGCGTCGCATCTTCCTCTCTCCCCTGATAACGCGTTGTGCGCGGGCCCCCCCTTTCCACATAATCTGTGTTTCGTTGCGCACGTACGATTTCAGAACGAGAGACTGCGCCCCGCGTTCCCGCCTCCTTCCTCCGCTCTTCCGCGTCAGTCGACCATTTTGGCACACACCCCACACGTTTCGTGGTCCCATGGGGAGCTCCACCGAAGTTCCCACCGCTACCGCCAGCATGCAACACCCCCACCCTGTGCAGCGCTTCGTGGCTCCATAGAGCTCCACCGAAGGCCCCAGTGCTATCGACCGCATGCGCCCCCCCCCCCCCCCCGCCCAGTGCAGCGTTTCGTTGCCCCATAGGGAGCTCCACCGACGGCCTCAGTGCTCCCACCCGCCTGCGTCCGTCCGCATGCGTCTCCCCCACCCATCACAGCGCGTCGTGGCCCCATAGGGAGCCCCACCGAAGGCCCCAGTGGAATCGCCCGCCTGCGTCTCTTCCATCCAGGACAGCGCTTCGGGGCCCCATAGGGAGCTCCACCGAAGTACACATGTACAGCGCTTCGTGGCCATATATTCGCGCAGGACGACAGACGGTCTTCTTGAGGTGAAAATGGCGATGAGGAGTTCGCGAGATCACATCGGCGCCGCCCACCAGACGGCGTCTGGACGAGCTGCGTGCAGCAACTGGGAGGAGAGATACGCATTCATGCTGAGTGGGGCCCGCGCTCTCGGAAAATTGATGGAAGCGGGCGAGACAGCGCAGGGCCCATCTTGGGAAGTTGGCGACCGAACCCCCCTCCCCCGTATACCCTTAACACGGGCGGGTCCCAGTGTCGGCGGATCCGATTTCTTCCGGTCCCCCGTTTTATTCCCAACCATTATGTGGTGTTGGGTCTTCGTTTTGAAGAGACAGCGCACCGCGTTCACTCTTCCCGCTGCCCGCTCCCTCCTCCTCTCATCATCATCATCATCATCATCATCAGCAGCATCATCAGCAGCATCATCCTCATCATCCTCATAATCATCATCATCGTCATCATCGTCATCGTTCGTTTCAGCACACCCCTCACACGTTTCGAGAACCAAAGGGAACTCCACCGAAGGTCCCAGTGCTACCGCCCGCATGCGTCCCCCCCACCCAATCAGAGAATTGATGGGTCGGGCGTGTGTTCGGGATTCGGTTTTCTGTTATGCATGGGGCCAAGGGGGCCAGGCGGACAGCGACGACGACGACGAAGAAGGCGACGAGGACGAGGAGGAAGGAAACGACGACGAGGGGGCGGAGGGCCAGCACACTCATCCGTCCTATCGGGCGAAGCCAAAAGCAAGGGCATAATGAAGGAACGCATCGGAGTCATATTGGAGCCATAGTGACACAATGTTGGGGCCAACTAGGGTTTAAGAGGGCTCATCTTGCGGCAATCTAGAAGACGTCTCGGGCTCATGGGGTCGTCCCGGGGCCATCTCGGAGTAACATTGGGGTCGCGTGGTAGCTTTAGTTCAGTCGGAAGACAATGGGTTCATCTCGGTGTTCTTTTGGGGCCGCAGGATCGCTCTGGGGTCATATTGGTGCCATTGCTTAGCAGGGGTGGGCATATTGGGGCGACACGGGTAATGTCGTGATCCTTTCAAAACCTTTTTGGGACCATTTTGGAATCAGACTTCTGTTGCTGTTTCTCGGTGCTGTTGCTACAGATGTTGCTGTTGCTGCTGGCGTTGATGCTGCTGGTGCTGCCTGGGTTGCCTGTGTTGCTGGTGTTCCGTAGCCCTCTGGCTCAAGCATCTGGCTCAAGGAGGCGTCCGACGCACCGCCTGGGCCGCGCGCCGGCCCCCCCGCGCGCGCCCCTGGGGCGCCCCTCGCCTCGCGCCGCCTTCGGCTGCCATTCGACGCGACCGATCGCCTCCGAATGGCTGACGACACCTCGTTGATCAGGACTTTTGCTGCCCCTCCCCCAGCAGCACACGAGGGTAACGACTGGGAGCTGGTGGGGCAGCAATTACCTGAGCCCGAGGACGCGGCCGCGCACAGGAACGAGACGGGGCAGGAGGAAAGGGGGGAAGTCCTGAGGGTCGAATTTTGGGGGGCTGGTGGGCCTGCACCCACCTCCGCCGGGGAGCGGAGTGAACTGCAGAGCGTGCAAGCTAGCAGCGGGGCTGCCGCAGGCACTGTGCGTCCTCTTCTGACTCACCATGCCTCAACGACTGGCACCCTGAACTCCGACCCCCCCCCCTCAGCTGCCAGGGCCAGGCAGCCATGGGGATAGGGAGGGCACGGCGACAGACCCGCGCTCGAGGACGAGTGCCCCCTTGACGAACGGCCCGCCCTCCGCTCCCAATCCCCCCCCCGCCCGCTTTCAATCCGGGTATGCGACTCTGTGTCGCTCTGAACCCACGAGCGACCTGCTATCGAGAGACCCTCTTCCTTCTGACCCCATCCGCCCCACTCTCTCCTCCTATCGCTCACGCGCCTGCGACTGCGAGTCGCCCTGTCCCCCTACCAGACGAGCAGACCTCGCCTGTTCCTTTCCCTGATCGCTCCGGCAACGCGACTCCGTGCCGCCCTGAACCCGCGGGAGGCTCTGCTTGCCCCTACTCTATCTCCCCCCCCCCAGGTGGAAGCGAATACCGACCAACCCGTTGCCCTGTGCCCGCCGCGCAGGAATGACAGCGACGTGGCCCCTCCCGAAATCGGCGGGGCCGCGGAGGTCCCCAGCTACTCAGAGACTGGCACGGGGCGAGACCTGGGCACCATAGCGGGGGATAACACGCCGCCCTGCAGGTCACGAGGCCAAACCAGTCCACAGACAATGAGGAGCGACGGCCGCGAACCCCCAGGACGACCCACCACGTGGATCGATCCGGCGACCCCCCCCTCTTCCCACCGCGACGAGAGAGGGGCAAATCTTCATATCGGCAGAGATCAGCCCGCTCTCCCCTTTCAACAACGCGCCACCTCTGGACCTGCTAACCCCCGCAAGCCCAACCATACGCCCCCCCCCTCCCCCCGTAGACGGAATCCACATCCCCGTGGAAGGGGCGGATGGCGAGGCGAACGGCCCCGATCTCCAAGCTGAGCTCGCCGCGCCAACGATCGGCCCAACCGCCGAAAGCCAGGACTCAACGCCGGCGTCTCGGGGGAACGTATCCAGGGTCGCCATGATGGGCACTAACATGTCCACGGCGTCGCGCACCGTCGATGCAGCGCACTCCATGGCTGGGGGGCGCTGCCCAGCCGACGCGCCAGCGCGTCGGGCACAGTGCGAATCGACGAGCGGCTCGGAACCCCCCTCGAGACAGAGCCAGTCGCGCAGGTCGCCATGTGGACCTGCAACATATGCAGGCCCCAGCATCCCGCGACGCAGCTTGCCTGTTTTAATCCCCGACCGCTCCCGGATCTGCCCGAAGTCCCGGGCGCGCCCTGCCCGGGGGCGCGCCCCGACCCCGGCGCGCACTGGAGAATGAGGGGCAGCAGCGTGCTCTGGCCGTGCCAGAGGCGCCTTGCCCCCACGTCCGCCACCTGCGCCCGCTGCGACCAGGGGCGGCTGAGGGACTTCGATCAGCGGGGCCCCTTGGAGGACGAGGCCGACCTGCTATGGGCCCCCAGAACCCCTCACCAGAGCGCAGCCCTCACTGACATGGCGAACTGGTTCGCGGAGGGGTACCGCCGCGACCCGCCGCGGCATCGGGCTAACCAGACTGGCGGCATCCCCGCCAGAACAGAGGTAGGCGCGCCCGCGAGCGCACTAGGTGCAGCCGACGCCACCAGGCTCCTCTGGCCCCTGAGCGGCCGCGACCGCGTAATCCGGCGAGGCGGAATAGAGCCGCGCGCGTACGAAATCCTCGCGATACGATTCGCGAACCTGCACCAGAGCGTTCAAATCGCGCGCCCTGAGCCATTCGGCCGACCCCCGCCGCGCGAGCGGAGCAAAGTATCGCCAGCGCCCACGCGCAGACCTTGGGAGAAGCAGCAATGCAACTCAACATGGGACTGCAGCCGCAGCGTGCAGGGCAGGGACTCGACCTGTTCCCTCTCGCAGGATTGGAAGCAGGGCCCCCCGACCGTACACTAGTCAGAATGGCACTCACATGGGAATGTAGGCGCGGCAGCATGTCCTTCCCGCCCACACGCGACATGTTAACAATGGCGCGACTCACAGCGACGGGCGCCTTCCGGGATCGCGCCGTAGATGCCAGCGGCGCGTCGCCCGCAGGCTTCGCCAGGGCATGCCCGGACGTCGTAGGACTGCGCCTGCGGGGCTCGGGGGGCGCCCCCCTCCTGCTACGCGACACCTACGGGGGCGGAGGCATGCGACTCTCCGCGACAAGGCCAGTCACGGCGACGTGGCCCAGAAGAGACCCCCCCTCGTGCCGCCCCACGGCTTTAACCGGCACATGCAAGCTCAATGCGGCACTTGCGGTTCCTGGAAGTTCCGAGGAGGCCCCCTGACAGGGATGTGCCCCGTCTGCCTTAGGTTCAGCCGGACGACCATGCAAGAGGCCGACTACGACCAAACCGCCCCAGTCCAGGTCACCCCAGGCGACTGGATACAAAGGCCCCCCTTCGATTGTCTGGGCGACGCCGCCCTCTCAGCCCTGGCGCGCGCAGCACTAGCATACGCGCTACTATGCTCACCTGGGGAGAGACAACTGGTCAGCTACACCCCCTCCTGGTTGGTGGGTGAGTTGCTCCTGACCTGGAAATGGATGGTCGACTCGGAAGACTCTACATGGGCGAACCCAACGGCGGGCGACCACCAACACGGGGCCGCGGCGGAGCTCTCCGCGCGATGCGGATCGAACCTTCGGTATGCTACGGATTTAGCGCATGTCATCCGAGCCCAAGCCCTGAGGAACCGTGAGGTAGCAGAGTAGCTACCACGAGCCATTGCCACCACACAAGAGACCACCCCACCCACCACTGGCACGGACGACTGCCGAGCGCAAGTCGGCGGCCTCAACAAACTAGGGGGCATGAACAGACTCGGGCATTACGGGCTCTCCAGTAGGGACGTGGACTGGATTGCCCACGTGACAAGTCTCAGCAGACATCAGACCGAGCTTCCCGATGACCCCCTCTTTCTCGCGCGACACCAGTGCGGGGGCGGCGTGACCGACGAAGAGCAAGTGGTAGCACTAGAGGGGATGGCGGCTCTCACAGCAGCAGCACAGCACGAGCGCCGCTACGACATTGCCAAACTGCGACACATGTCCCCGCTGAGCAGAGCGCCGACGCGCACGATGGTCAGACGGCTCCGCGAAGATACCGCCAACAGAAGCTCCAGGACAGGCCAAGCGGCCGCCGCATCAGCACGCGCCGATAGAGAAGCAGTAGACGCAGTCAGCGCCGCCGCGGGCGAGCATGCCGAACACGCGCCCGCCCCCGCCCACAGGAGCTAAAGTGAGCGTGGACCCCCAGCGCGCCTGAACAGCACTGGACCTGCGGCGCCCATGGAAATGGACGCAGGGCACACAGGAGAAGCAACATGCCGCGCACAGGAGTAACAGGCGGGCTCACAGACCGCGTTGGTCAGCTAACGCGGACCATGCAAAACGAGGTCGCTTACGTTAGACAGGCCAGTGCAAATCGCACGCTGCAAAACTACACGTGGAGCGGATACCTGGCCCCCTTCCTTTGGCTGTCAGCCGTCGAGGGCACCAGAGAGGCGCTGCGATTGTCGCTTCAGGCCGCCGGAGCACGGCTTCCGGACCATGGTAGAATGGTGGGAGGGAAGAGGCGCGACGACGAGCGGAGACGCACTCGTAATCCTACGAGGAGAGGCACACACCCTATCGCAACGGAGCGGCATGCACGCCCCCCCCCCCAGGAATGGGGCTACTTGCACGCGCGGCTACAGGAGCACCTGATTGACCTCGCGGACCCACGCGGCTGGGCACAAGCCGATGTGATGTTAGGGCCACAAGGAGCAGGCGCACCGCCCCCCCTGGGAGGGGCACGAACCGCCCGCGCCTCAGGAACCTCCACAGGCCCGACGGACGGGCGACAACAGCAGCATCGCCGCGCCCGCCGACCAGCGTACCCTTAGCGGATCAAGCGTACGATATTGACCATTCACGACATCGCCAGTGCACTAGACCGCAGGGACCGCATCGAGGAAGATGCCAACGCCCCCCCACCCACCGCGCTACCCGACGACGGCTCGGTGGGCGGCGCCGCGGCGCAAAGGGCACGCGACATGTTAAGGGGTGCCCCCGGCCCTTGCGCTGATCAAGGCCAATGGCTATCGGCCGTGATGTGGCTCATCCTGCGCCCCCGCTACCGCTCCCTGCTGCGACCGCTGATTGCGAGGAGACGGATTCATGGGGGCCCCTTCGACGTGGTCGCGAGATGGCTCAGGCGAGCAGCGGTACTTTCACCAGCGCAGCTCGTGAGCTTCGCCACGGTGGCCACCGGCATGCCCGCGGAAGCTTTCTTTGTAAACGAACCCTTCAGCGCCGGAGCGCTGGGGGACACTCTAAGACACCTAGCGCGTCTGATGCAGGATTCCACCGGAGAAGGGGGGCAACAGGGGCGCTTCGTCTACAACGAGCTCACAGCTGCCGTGGCCAGGGCTTGCCCACCACCAGCCCCCCCCGCCCAGATGGACACCACGAGGGAGCGATGCCCGATCTGCCAGGGCATCATGATCGGGGGGGGGGTCCAGCATATAATGCCACGCGGGCACCAAGGGCACTCTCACTGCCTCGAGGACTGGAGAATGCGACAAAGAAGGAACGAGCGCCAGTGTCCGCTGTGCCGCGGCGAGGATAACGGGGACACCCACCAGGTCATCGATCCACCTGCTCCAACGGCGCCGGGCACACCTGCGCAAAGGACGGAGGGCGGGAGCCTAGTCCCCACTTCCCACGCGCAGCCCAACGCGACAGAAGGTCACGACAGCACGGCGGAAGACGGCGGCGGGCGGGAAGAGGACGCCCTTGTACCTCCAGCAACGGAGACCGAAACACATTGGGCCACCAGCGTCCCAGAAGGGGCCCTACGGCTCCGACCCGATGGCACTGCCGGCCCTCGGCCCCACACACACTCCCACGAGGGTGTGGACAGGCTGCGGCGCGTGATACGATGGCAACGCGAGTTCACGCAACGGCAGGCCGCCCTGGCCGCCTGCCCCCCTGGCCCCAGGCGACGTCAGGGAGAAATCCCGGGGCGAAGGAACGCAGCCCGACAGAGCGGCGCCCAGTCACCCAGAGACCGAAACCCCCAGCGAAAGAGCGCGACTGGAGCAGCGACCCTTGGTCACCCACGAAAGGCGGTGCACCGTGGTAGTCAGATATCACACAGTTAGCCGAGGACGCATGAGAGGACAAGTCTACGCGCCCACGTTCATAGTCGCAGCAGCGATTCGAGAGTTACGAGCAACCATCGTGGCATGTCCGCGGGGCCTGGTCGGAATCAGGCCCATCGACAACACATCAGCGACATTCACCTTCCCCAACGAGGCCGGACATGACAACGTGACAGAGATCCTGGACCACTCAAGAAGAGCTAGCGAGGATCCAGAGGCACAGATCCCGCCCCCGCCTCCCGCCATCATGGCAGTCGACACCAACGCCACTCAAGTGGACGCCCTGGTTGGCCTTATCCAGCTCGAGGCTGTCCCCTGTCACTTGGTTGTCCTCGGACACGAGAGGACTGCGACGCCAGGAGGCCCAGGCCCGATTGGGATGACGGCCGCCGCGCACACGCTCTGGGGACACCGAGCACTCAGCAGAGCCAACCATCTGGTACCAGTCGGACGACCGCTGGCAGAGCACCGCGGCCCCATACAGATTCTTGCCATGCAGATCAACTTCCTGGCCAGGCCCACGCGCTTACAGCACGCTCCAAGTGTAGCGGTGCACTGGGGAAGCGGCAATGCCGACCAAAGGGGCACCCTTCACATGCTTACCCCATGACTCCGGCAACGAGCACGTCGTCGCCCTCATAACGCGAACCCAGCGGGACTTAGAGTCGCGTGGGCACCAGCTTGAATGGGCCACCAGCATTGCGCAACTCGGGCGCAACCCAGAGTTCCTTCAACAAGGGATAGAGCCACTGGTCCATCACGCCATCTAGATCCGCATGATGGACTCCAGGCCTACCGACGTCCACCGCTTTATCGTGAGCGTACAGGCGGCGGCCCAACAACTGGCACCCACCGACATCCCCATTACAATATGGAGACAGCACAAGACCGCAGACGTCGCCCATATCCCTCTACGGCGGGGAGGCCTCTGTCTCGCCTGCCTTATCGCCGCACAGGCCGCAGCGGCCCTGGGACACAGGGCGGGCATCACGGCATCCGGCGCCATGCTAATCAACACGCCCGAACACGCGGCGGCGCCCATCATTATACACATCCTCTTGCAAGTACCCACGGCTTTGGCCACTAACGGTCAACCAAGCGCGGCCCCCCCCCCCGACGCATCACCATGGTTGATCCCTGGACAGGAGGCCCATCCTTGGTGCGCACTGTGGACCCCGAAACAGGATTGCACCTACGCTGGAACGTCGCTACAGAAGGCGAAGTTGATCCGGACACGGTCCGATACGCGGTCCAAGAAACCCTTGGGGACAGTGCCGTATGGACCGCTGCACGCGCACACGCCTGGCATCCCGACATCGATGCCTATCGGGACATGGCCCAGGTGGTACTCCGTGAGGGTGCTGAGCAGACCATGGAGGCGGCCCACGGGGCCGCCGGCCTCCTCACCCCACACGGACAACACATCCGCATCTTCCCGGCTACCCGCGCCAGGGGGCCAGCGAGGCGCACCCCCGGCACTGACAGCGCAGTGGACGACCACGTGAGAGAAGCAGCCCGACCAGGCGCGGCTGCTGCCAGGCGGGCGGCGGAGCACCCGCAGGTCGCCACCACTGCCAGAATGGACCTCCACGGCGCGCAGGTTGGAGGGACCGAAATACGGCACCTGTACCCGGAGCCCTGGCTACCTGCCCACCGACACCTGCCACTAATGGGCACGACAGTAGGGCATGGTGCGCGCCGCCTCCTGATCAGACCCTGGCCCGCCCCCGCCACCAACCCAGACGCGGCCCGCGTAGACATGCTCCCATGGGTCGGGCCCCCCGCCCTCGCCACAGATGGGGTCGACGATCACATCGGCCCGATGCGCGCGATCGCCGCCGCAGCACCCCCCCCCGCGGCTGCTCGAACAAGGGCAACAGGGCGGGACGCGCGACGTCGACGCCCGCATTGAACTAGGCGATTACATCATCATGGCAATATCCTCTGGCGGGCACGCGGTGGCACAAGCCGCGGGAGAAACGACCAACTACATGCCCGCGCTGCCCTGCTGGTGTACCATCGGCTTCCCAGCGACGGAGGACTCCACAGCCGCCTTGCACGGGTACGCCCCTCCTGTGCACATCCACGCCGAGGCTGTGGTCGGCGATGTCTGGATTGCGCGAAGAACTTACGATCGCCCACCCCCGCCCGCGCCAGAGTCCTTGGGGCGAGCCGCCCCAAGCCCCCCCACGGGCGACCCAAACAAGGCACGCGGCCCCCACCCCGCGACCAGGACCAGCCAGGCCCGCGCAATATCCCCGCATGCGAGACGCGATGCTACGACGAGCGCAGGACGACCCACCACGCGAGGGCGGGTTGGTAGAAGCATGCCCCGATGCCCTAAGGGCGGCACAGCTCGCGCTTGGGATGTTTGCCGAAGTACTGCCGACACATAGGATACACGCCCTGGCCAACTGGATCGAGGCGAGGATGCGGATAGAAGCCGACCGATCACTGGCAGGCCCGCCAATCACGGACTTCAGGCACGCCATGAGCATCGTATGCTGGCTGTTCCAGCACATTTGAGGCAGCCGCCCTGGACCGTGACCACTTCGACCAACTGACCGCGGAGCTTGGTATGGGACAGGCAACCTTGCGGATGAATCCCTTCGCGCAGTGGACTACAGAACCACCGAACGCGGACTTCGACGGGCACAGCCCCCACATGACGATCCCAGAGACGCGCGACGCCCGGTCCCCGAACGAGGGGCTCACATCCCACAGCATGACAGATGGCGCCAATCACGCCCTCGAGCGTCTGTGGGAGCGGGTCTACCACCAGCACCTATCAGATAGGCAGCGCGGAGGGCCAGGAAGAAACACGAGGGGCGGGGAGCCCGGATGCGGAGCAGAGGGAATGGAACCAGACGACCCCATGCAGGTGGGCGCGAACGCGCGCCTCCACTACGCCAGCCTTCGCCCCAACTGCCCATGCCTGCGGCCGGACACCCAGTCCAGGTGCAACAAGTAGAGCGGGAACGAACTTCACCCCTCCGACAACAGGCACGCGCGCTGCGCACGACCCGACAGCATGAACGATGCGCAGCGGCCACCTACGGAACAGGCGGACAGAGTATTGCGGACGCCACAGCCCAGGGTACAAATAGCCCCGCCCACGGCTCAGACGACGGCGTCACGACGCCATCCGACTATCACGACACGAGGACGGCAGCTCACGCCGAGACTGGACAACCGCGAACCAGGGACACAGAAAGGAGTCGCACCCCAGTGGCCCGACCGAACGATCACCCCCCCCATCCGGGAGCTCCCGACGCCTGCAACGGAGAGTGTGCACAATCACATGCAGCGCATGGCAGCGAGGCCCCCCCCCGCTACCGACGGCAGGAGCGGCACAGGGGTTGGCAGAAGGAGCTGACCCGGCTGACCCGCTGTGCAGGGGCGCGCCCAGACCACCAGGCCCTGACCTGCACCCATCACTTGAGGTCGACTGGGAGAGACTCATTAGCCACGCAGTGCACGCTCTCACAGCGCTCTTCAACGGCCGCCACGACAATCAGACGACCGTCATCATTGGTACCGAAAACAGCGGGCAAGGAGGATCGTGGAATGACCTGCTTACATGGCTGATATGGGCAGCGTCCACAGACGCATTGCGCACTCGCGCGAGGTGCACATGGAGCAACCATGGACTCAGCCCAGTTGCAGTTGACGCGCTCGAGGCTCCTTGGAACACCGCATGCTTGCTGGGCTCCCCACCGCGCTTCGGGATTGTCAGCCCCGTTTCCTCGGCCGGAGTCAACGGCGCTCTAGCAATGGGCTCCGCCTGTCTTCGATTGCGGCAGAGAGCAAGGCAGCTAGGCTGCCAGGTGCCGGCGCAACCAGTGGATCCACTCCACCCCGTGCTCTGCCTTAGCCTGCTCCATGAGGCGGCAGAAAGGGGCCCGCGGATCCTGACGGCCGCCGCCGAGGATGCGGCAGGCACCCCCGCAATCTTCACCCTGGCAGGACTCTCGCAGGCCGGCGGCCACGCCGCAGCAGGGGCAGGAGAGCAGAGACGCGCTGATGCTGTCACTGGGCCAGGCGCTGGCAGCTCCACTGACCGCGCAAACCCAGGGGCGGCTGACCGCCGGGGGCCACAGCAAGCACCAGCCCAGCTCCCCACCAGCGACGGAGACCAGAGAACGTGCACTGCACAACGCAACGCCGAGCCCACTGGTGGCAGACAGCAAGCAACGAGAGAGGGGCCCGAGGAGCGGCCCAGCACTACCCCCGCACTAGCAGGCCACACTCCCGCAGCCGCAGAGGGGAGAAACCAGGCGGACCCGAGCGCTCAGACCGCGCGATGTACCCTAGACCCCCCGCGCGGACGCAGTCCTCCTGCGCGCGACCAAACGGAACGCGACGCCCAGGCCAACACGGGCGAGAGGAGGCAAAGATCACGCACCACCGACCCCCGAAGCCGTCGGCGCCCCGCCGTGGACGCAGGCGCCTCGGCCGCGCTAGAAGGGCATCGGATGGCCCCACCCACCGCCCCGCCGATGGGGAGCTACCGCGCCCGGGCCTCCGCGCAGTCCTGGCGCGCCTGACCCACCCGCCCCGCAGCGCTATAACAGGCCCCCAGCGCCGACAGCCAACCAGGCCCCCTGTGGCGGCACCGCCGCGCCCAGGAGGCCTCGACAGGGTGGCAGCACCAGTGCGCCACCGGCGGGTCCACGGCAGAGGCACCAAGGTACAACTGGCGCCGATCCGGACACGTCCACAGCCACCCCCCCAGACGTGCGCGACGTGCTGCTCGCTGCCTGGCAACGCGCGACCGATCCAAATACAGGCGCGGCCCCAGTGTTCCCGCAAGACCCGCTGATGCACGCGCACCTCCGAGAGGGCACCTGGACCCATGACACCCTTGCGAGCGCGGTAGATGAACGACAGGAAGAAACGGGGCCAACCATGCCATCGATTCAAGTACTAACGGACAACTTGAATCAAGCCAATGCTATTTCCACATCGAGTAAAGTAGGAGGAGTAGATTTCCGGGCCATTGCTGAACTTCACCAACGGCCCAGCCGCCCAGATGAAGCTATAGCACCCAGGGAAGAAAGCGCCCAAATGTCGAGAGGCGTGTCAGATGACAACATAGTTCAGCGTCACAAGATAAGTATCCCGACACGAGCGCTGCCGCGTTGGCCTGGTTCGATTTTTATATATGGCGGCATGTCCTATTCGAGACACAACGCTGAAGGATCTAATCGGCAAGGCATTAATTATTAGAGTTGCGACGCATTTTTGGAATGCCTGACTACGTCCGCGGCCTCGGCGCCATTGGACACTGACGTGATTCATGACGCGCCGCGTGAAAGAGTATGGGCTGAACCCTTAGACCGCATCCCCACCATTCCGCGATGGGGACGGATACTGCTAGCCGCGCGAGAAGCAATGCATTCATTCGTGTCTGCAGGACGTCGTGGCATCTCCAGGATGCGAAGTATAACGAATTTCTAGGAATGCAGACCGCCCGCGAAGCGATGTGTGATACATCTGCTTCGGACTGTCGGATTAGGTCCGCGATTGAATCATTCGACTTACCCCATGAATGGACCGACGGATTAGGACATGAAGTTTCGGTGACTGTCAGACAAAATAGCAGAAGCATTCAGAATGCCGTTGTTTTCATGTACAGACACTCCGTTCAATGCCAGGGCTCGTGTCAAACAATCGTTTTGGATTCCCCAGCGCCGACAATGCTATTGGCCCTATTCATTGTTTCAAAAAGCCAAATCAGGAGAGCGGCCCAGCTGACTCCCCCACGGAGGCTCCGCAGTCCACCGCGAATGCCACGACTGCGGTAGTGGAAGCCAAAGCCCCGAGCGGCTCTGCCGGCTCGGGGCCGAGAGCCCAGCGGTATAATCGAACGTTTTCGAGGCCGAAGACAAATTGGACAGAGCGGTGTACCTATAGGGTTGCCCCTCACAATCCCGTGCTCGCCGGCTCAGCCGCGTCGGGCAGCGATGCCGGCTGGGTCGATGGAGATCAGGCCCGGACATGGGCTGATGAACCCATTGCCGAAGTAGACGGCCGCGCGAGCGATGGCGGCTGGGGCGCGACGCAGGACCGCGCCGACAAGAACGAGAACGGGGAAGTTCAAGGATATTATGTCCATGTGACTCGCCATCAGCATATCATAAATCATACCAAAACTTGGTAATGGTTAAATTTGAACGAGTACAACGACAAGTTTAATCGTGATCGTACCTTGCCGGAGCCCCCGCCGCCACCTACGCCGAAGGCGAGGCCGGCAGACAAGGGCCAGGGCAAGGAAAGGTCAGACAGCTGGATTACAAGCAGAAGAAGAGACAGATATGAAGATCGTCCAAGGGATCAGTCCCAGTAGAACTGGCGCAACAATGATGCCTGGGATGATTCTCGAAATTTGAGAAGTGATTGGCAGAGGTAATACAGGGCAAGAAGGACCTATACGACTTCGTCGATACCGGTCCGACGTTCATCCTGAAGCTGGTGCACCAGGTGCGCATGGGCATTGAGGCCTGAGCTGACAAAATGTTAGCTCTGGCGGGGTTCGTCGGGTCGTTTCGGTCTTCCGCCCCATGGCAACCAAAGTCGAGCGGTAAAAGTGTTTTTTGGATTCGCTACTGTGGCTGCGCAAATGTGCAGGCCAGGGGGGCTGGGGGTCGGGGCGACTCTACGCATCCCGCCGCGGGGGGAGTCACTGCACTCCTTCCGCACCGCACCACCACTCTGCCGCTCGTTGCCTTCATTTCTTTGCATTGCCTGTATCCGACTGCAGCTGTTTGGCTCTAGGGAAGCAGAAAAGGAGCGCGCCTGCGGCGCGCGCGCGTGCGTCGGCTTGCGGGCTGGCCTCCCCCCTTCAGGGTTACCCTATTGCTAGCTGAACGGCATTATCCGTTCTTCCCATGTCATCCGCGAAGCCCACTGAACATGATATATCATCGGAGCAGATTGCAGGGATTATGAATATTCAAGCAGAAGGCTGTCCCAGAGCGCTCAACATGACACTGCCCATATGCAAGCGTTGGTTCGCCTGCCTCCACAGCGTCCCCAGCACCTCGGCCCGCTCGGCGCTGTCGCGCCCAAGGGTGTGCGACCAGATGACCTCCTCGTGCGTGTCTGACGGGCGTCTTCCCGATCTGCGATTGAGAGTGCCATGGGAGCTGCACTCGCAGGTCGCTCTCCAATCCGCGTACGCTGGCCGACCTATGTTGGGGTCGCGTGGGCAAGCGTCCAACTTCGCCGTGGCGACGTGGAGTCCAGCAAGTCAAACGAGCTTGCGTGGGAGGGTGCCCGTCTACCGTGCGGGCCCCTCGTGCCTTGCAGTATTCGGCGTCCCACCCGTGGCGGTCCATGGATCCGTTGCAAGGCAGCCCGGCGTATGCGCGTTTGCGATGAGAGCGAGCTGCGGGCGGGCAGATTTGCACCTCCAAGCGTTATCTTAACGCCGCGAGGAAGTGCTTGTCAGTGATGGATTGGTCGCCCCCCCTTCCGGAGAGCAAGATCTCGTTGGCGCTTGGCCCGCCTATTCACGGAATCGCACCTGATCGTCATCTCCGAGCATCCCCGGCAGGTGCTCCCGCGCTGCTGAGGACAACTCCTTGCCCCTATTGGCCTTGCGGCTTGATCTGCGGTTTTTGGGAAGTGCCCAACCACTCGAAAGGATCATTCCCAAGCGCCCCAGGGACTCGTGCCGCCGCCTCCCGCTGTAGCGACTGGAACATGCACGGCCAGCGGGTTTAGAATTCCTTCTCTTTGTCAACTCGCAAGATCAGCCCCACAGGCCGCGTCCGTGCTTGTCCAGGCATTCGAAGACAGTGTCGTCGAAGGTGTCTGCCCACGCCTGGTTGCAAGCAGCGCAAGGGTGGTGCGTCACCACGCCTTGGGCCAAGGGCCAAGATGCCGGCGATAACCCAAGTTCCTCTCCTTCGCCTCTCCCCTCACCCCTCGCTTTCCTCCCTTCCCCCCCTCCCTTTCTCCTCCCCCCTTTCTCCTTCTCCCCTCTCCCCCCCTGTCTCCGCTCTGCACTCTCCCCCCCGCCCCCCCCGCTCCCTCTCCCCGTCCTTCTCCCATCCTGCACAGCCCGAGGCACTCAGCGCTGGCCTCCACGCAGCGGCCTGGGGCCCGGACGCGGACGCCATCGTGGGAAATCCTGCACGGTTGGAGGCAGCGCGACTTCGGGAGGACTTGGAGAAGGGATCCGGAGGAGGAGGGGGAGGCGAGGGTGGCGGAGGTGAGGGGGGAAAGGAAGGACAGGGGGAACAGCGGAGGAAGGGAGAAGGGAAATAGGTAGGAAGGAGGAGCAGGAGGAGGAGGAGGGATCGAGAGGGAGATGGGGTGCGCTGTGCTGAGCACCTCCCGCAGCTGCGTATCAGCGGAAAAGGAAAGTAATGCCATGAAGGGGAATGGGAGGATGGCGGGACAAGGAGTGACGATGAGGATGAGGTGGGAAAAAGGAGGGAGAACTGGAAGATGGAAGATGGAAAGGAGGAGGGAGGGCGAGGGAGATCAAGACGCCCTACCCATCCCACCCTCGCTTCCCATCGCGTTGAACCGCACATTGCAGTTACATGAATTGACAAATCGTTTGTTGCGCAGCCGGGAGAGGATGCACTTGATCTTTTACGTTCGGGATGTGGAGGAGGCTGATGCGAAGGAGGAGAAGGAAGAGAGGGAGGAAGAAGAAGAGAAGGGCGAAGGAGGAGGACGATGAGGGGGCGAAGGCGGAGAAGGAGGAGGAGGATGGAGAGGAGGAGGAGGAGGAGGAGGAGCAGCAATATGCAGGAGGATCGGGAGATGGCTGAAGAGGAGAAAAGGAATGGGACAGCAACGACGAGGAAGGAATCGGATCCAGAAATTTGGCCCGCGCTCGGACGAGAACTGAACGACGGGAGCAAAGCACCGAGCCTCAAATGTGGCTCACGCTGCAGCAGGAGCGCTGCTTGTGAGGGCCACAGGCGGTAAGCATACGTTGGTGAAGCCTTGTGTGAGGAAACTCATACGCGGCAGATGCGGGAGCCTCGCTGCACATGGCCAGGGGGGACGACGACGTCGAGGAGGACGAGGACAAGGAGCCAGATGCAGAGGCGGAAGCGGAGGTGGCTGCGGAGGCGGACAGAAGTGGGGTGAGAATGAGGAGGCGGAGGGGAACGTGAGGAACGCTGTCTGGCCCGTCCGTGTCGCCTCGCCTTCCGTCCCCGCTCACCGCACCCAGGGCCCCTTCGACTCGTCGCGTTGTGAGTGGCTGTGCTTGCTCAGCCTGCCGTAAAGGAGGAGGGGGAGGAGTAGGGGCGGGCGCTCGAGCCGAGGATGGGGAGGAAGGGAAGAGGGGGGGGGGGGGAAAAGGAGAGGCGGAGGGGAGGGGAGGAGGATGGGGCAGAAAGTGGAGCGTTCCCCCGGCGGGGCTACCGCCGATTCGGCCGCTGGGCCACGCCTCGAGCCGACCGAGGCCGAATGACGCGCTTGGGTGGATCCCACACAGGGTGTAACTTCCCGAACGGCAGCCTACCGTTTTCGTTCTAAGGAGTTCCGCTCCGCCCAGACGCGGTGCAACATTCCCAAGGGGAGTGGACCCAACCAGGGGGGTAACTAGTTTCCTGAGTTTGCAGCTTACTGAGGTGGCTCCTCAGGGCATGTTTCCCGGCATGGTTGGACCGTTCGACGCGCTACGTTTCCAGGGGTTGTTCTCCGCCGGGGGTGCTCGGAGTGTGTCTGAAAACGTCCGTGAGACAGCCCAGTTGATGTTCCTCCACGTCCGATGTTCCTTTCCATGAGGTGCGACACGGGCAAGGGCCAGCCGCCGCTCCCTTCATCTCGTTGCCCACAGGCCCACGGTAGAACTTTCCTCACTAATTACTTCCTTCGTCAAGGAGGGCACCGACGTTTCACATACTAAGACGATCCTAGAGTTTCACGGGCACGTTTGACCCAGGCCTGACGCGGAGCAGTGCCCAATTCACTGTTTTGAGTAACGCAGAAGGTTCATACTGACATTGGTCATCGAGGCTCTTCGTAAGAGTTTGGTTTGATGCTCATTTGTACTCCGTTCAGGGGAGGATTGACCCTGAGTTTGCAGCTGTCAGTCGTTCTTGCAGGGGTTGTTCTTCTGAGGGCCATCGTAGGCCTGTAACAAGCACACATAAGCGGGGGCACTGAGAGGTCAATCAGATCAGAGATGAACGATGTGTATTCCTTTTGTGCACCGTCCCTCTCTGCACCAGTGAAAGGGCCGTGAAGTCGCTGCCAGTGCAAATTTGATATTCTGTATAGTGGACCTACTCCGTTGCTAGAGTCTTGCGCTTCATCGTTCTCTTAGTCTTCCTCTCTGCACCGTGACTCTTACTTCCATCGGCTTGCTCCGCGATCGCAGCACGAGCGCGGCGTCCGTGCGGAGGCCCTGCGTGCGGCCACCCAGAGCACAGCCAAGCTCGTAGAGCATGCGTGGCGCGAGATGGTGCAGATGGCTGCGGAGGCATCGCTGGCCGCACAACTGTTCCGACCTCCGCCTGCCAGCCGCCGCCATTGTCGTCTCCCGATGGCGTACGGTCGGGGACTTTGGCTTGGCTTGCCGCGCCGCCGGTTCTGGCCCGCCACTCTGCAGCCCGACACGCTAACTACGTCCCAGACTCCAAACGTCACCGTTCTGATCTTTTCCCAGCCTCCCGCTCCGCGAAGCAGAGCGACACGCTATCAGCTTTCAGGTTATGCCGTGTCGCAGGGGCCGCCGCCGCGACACGCTAAGCAGAAGTCCTTGACCGCGCACGCAGTCCGTCCGATGTGCCGGTGGCAGTTTGGGTTTTACCGGAACGACGTTGTCACATGTTGTTCGGGCCCAGCATCGGTTGATAAACACAGAGTTGTTTGGAATCAGGCATCACGCATAATTGACATTAGTGCTTCGCTGTGGTAGGGGGCGTTGCAGTTGTTCTATCATGTGCTTCGCCTGCCATCGGAGTCCAGAAGGCCTCCCGTGCTAGCCTCGTTTGTTGAAGGAGGAGATCTGAGATGGTCAACAAATCAGGGCAAATTGCCAGTAGTTTCGAGGATGGTCTCCAGTCTTGACAGTGGTTCCGAACGGAGATTCCAACCCAAATTGGCAGGTGCAAGAAGCAAATGATGATGCTCCGCTGAGCTCGTTCCTTTGGATCTTGGATGAAGTTCTACCCTCGCAGGACAGGCCTACACCCAGGACCCCGCCACCCTGTCCAGATACCCTCCCTCTTTCGCCTCCTCGTTTCTTCCTTCTCGCCCACCGCCCCCCCCTCCCTTTCGCCTCCTCGCTTCCTATCCGTCTTCCCGACTTCTTTGTATTAGTTATCTGTCCCCGTGGTCTTCTTCGTGCAGGCTCAACGCAGCCGTTTTCCACCGTCGTGGTCTTGGCAAGGTCGCCACCCGATCTCCATTCGCAGGTGCTTGCGTGTGTGTGTGTGTGTGCTGCAGCAGCGCCACAGAGGTGGAAATTAGCAGGCTGCCAAGGCAACCGCCCAAAGTGAAGCATCTCCGGAGCAGGGGGCATCGAGTTCGCTCGGCCGACAGCGCGCTTGAGGTTGCAAGCGACGAGCACGCCACACAAAGCGCTTTTGGGCTGCAGACTGCACTGAGGCTTTGTCAACGAGTAGTTGCCTGCACATGCAAGGAATCGCTGGCATCTGGCGGACTGGAAGCGACCGCCAGCACCACCCCATCTATGATTCCTCGGACTTTGAAGGAGGAAGGGCAAAGGCGACAGGTATCGAGCGTTTGTCCGCGGCCATTTTGGCCCAGTGACTGGCTACCTATCTTACCGGGCCGCACCGCGGCCCGCTGCCTTACATCGAAACAGAAAAGATTCCACCCTTTACTCTTGAGGTGTATCATCGCCGCTCACGCGGCTCCTTCCTAATTTTGGCGCTATCGTTAATACGATACAACAAGGTTGGACGTATGCTTCGCCTAAGGCGAAGCATTGGGTTGGGCCTCCCGACCAGCTTTAAACTTGGTGGCGGAGCTGGCCGTTGGTGGTCAGCTCTAGCTCTACTCTTTGCTATCCACGGCACTATCTGGTGGACTACCGTCATGGTGGAACATCAGGGTGAAGTGGCTCTACGTGGAGAAGCTCTATACCATCGCAAGGACACTTGCACTGCTGCCTCTGCTCACGCAGAGGTTTCTTACCTGAGCCCTACATTTCTGCGTTGCTACAGTTCTGAAGTCCACCCACCTACGCCAATTGGCACTTGTAGTGGCCTCCGGCCAGTGCCTCCGATCCGGGGCGATTCCGCTGCTGCTGCTGTCGGGGGCAGCCCAGCGCGTCTTTCCTCCTCCTCCTCCTCCTCCTCCTCCTCCTCCTCCTCCTCTTCCTTCGTCACCGTCATCTTTTCCTTCCTGACTTGGAGGAGAGGGGGGGTGAGAGGAGGAATATTTGTTTCAAAAGGAGTTGAAACAGAAACCGCGCGGAGGATGAAACATAAAAGGGCGGAAGAGACGGAGGAAGAGCAGGATGTTGGCGTCAAGGAAGTGTGTAAAGAGCAGGGGGATTAATATTTGTTGCGCATGAAGAAGGAAACGAGACAACGAAGACACTGAGGAGGAGTGAGAAATGCTGTGGCGCAGGCGAGTTCGAGGAAACCGACGAGAAGGAGAAGGATGAAGGGGGAGAGGAGGGCAAGGATGAGACGAAGAGGTGGGGGAGGAAGAAGACGGGAATGGAGAGCGCCGCGGCCTGCTGTAGGCCCCCGCCTGTGTTTCTTGGGCAGAGTGCAGAGGGCTGCAGCGGAGCGCGGCCGTCACCCTGTCGTTTTGTCCTTCAGGTTCATTGTCCTTCTCTTTCTTATGCTATTCCTTGCCCTCGTAATGCTGCTGTTGCTATCGCTCCGTGTAAGCTGTTCGCGCGGTCCGTTGGTGCCTGGGGGGGGGCGGTTCAAAAAAGAGACAGGAGTCATGTGTTTGTTCCAAACGATTTGAAACAACAACAACAAAAGGACGCAGGGTGGAGCACAGCAGGAGACGGTCTCCCCCGCAAAGCGAGCGCCCCCCGCATAGCGAGCCCCCCCCGGTCTCGATTCCTCTCCGGTCGCGCCCCCCGCCCCTCGGTCGCGACTCCCATCCTCTGTCAGTGGTTATCCTCCCTGGTCGGGAACTCCCCAGTCGCGACCCTCTTCCCGTCGCGACCTCCCACCCGGTCGCGACTCCCCAGGTTGCGTTTCCCTCCCTCCGGTCGCGACCCATGCCCCCGTCGCGCCCCCCTCCCCCCCGGTCGCGACGCCTTCTCTGGCGGCCGCGATTCCTCGCGGTCGCGCCCCCCCCCCGGTCGCGCCCGCGATTCACCCCCGAGCGCGTCCCTCTCTTTGTCGCGATTCCCTCCCAAGGCGCGACACTCCCCTGGTCTCGATTCTTCCCCGGTCGCGACTTTCCCTTCGGTCGCGACGCTCCCGGTCGCGACCTTTCCGCGGGTCGCCACCCACCCCGGTCACGTTCCCTCTCTCTCCCGGCCACGAACATCACCCTCCCGGGTTGCGACCTCCCCCCCGTTCGCGGATCCCCCATCCGGTCGCGAGCCCCCCCCCCCCCCCCCCCGGTCGCGACCCACCACTCGGTCGCGAGTCTCCCCGGTCGCGATTCCCGCCCAGGTCGCGCTCCTCCCCCCTCCACGTCAGATTCGCGACTCCCCTGGTCGCGGCCCCTTCCCGGGCGCGACCCACCCCGCGGTCGAGACCTTCCGCCGGTCGCGACCCTTCCCTGATCATCGATTCCCGAGATTACCCAGTAGCGAGCGGTAGCGAGCGCTAGCGCTGCTTTGGTCGGTCGCGACCAGTCGCGACCGGTCCGGCGTTGCCGCTGTTGCCGACCCCGAACCGATCAGCCGCGACCGATCCGTTGCCGACGCCAGACCGTTTTGTTACCGATGCAAGACCGACTTGTCACCGATGCTCTCAATCCGCGATATGACAATGATCTGACGTCAGACCATTGTCAGACCCAGTCGTGGCCTGACAATGATCTGGCGTCAGGCCATTGTCGGATCGTTGTCTGGTCTGACAATGATATGACGCCAGACGTTTGTCAGATCGGCGCGGGCCGACGATTTGCGCGAGGGGCACGTCCGACAGCAGAGGCATGAGCCAAGGAAGCGCGCCAGCCGCGCGCCGACGGCAGAAATAATGCAACGGGAAAGTAGCAGGAATGGGCAGAGGAGGACAGGGGGGAGGCGAAGGAGGAGGAGGAAGACGAAGGTCAGGATGAACAGGGAAAGGAAAAGGAGCAGTGGGGGAGGAGGAGGAACAGAGATGACAAGGGCGAGAGGCAAGGCGATTGGTAATCGACGGACAAGGACAGGCACGAGGGAAAGGTGGAGGGAGGGGAAGGAGGGAGGACAATATGAGGCCTCCAGGGAGGAAGGGAAAGAAAGGATACATGCAAGGGACAGGGTAGGAGGAGGAACAAGAAAACCTGAGAGCCCTCGCCAAATCCGCCCAGGAGTGCGCCCCCAAAGAATTTCGAAGCGCGGCCAGTCGCGACAGCGAGGGGCCATTGGGCGGCCCAGGGGATGCGCACATAAACGTTTCATTCCTGTCCTCATTCTCGACCTGCCCCCTCCTCCCCCAGCGTCTCGCGCGCGAGCTGCTTCGCCGCGTGAAAACTCTGCGCCGCTCCTGGGCGCTGCAATAGCAGACGGCCTAGCTTGCCATAAATCCGAAATGCCCCATCCATCCCTCGCGTTCTATCCATCCGTCCATCCACCATGCTATATCAAGCCCTGTCCGCCCATTCTCCGTGATTGTATATGCTCTTATGCCCTTTTTGTCCCATTCTCTTCCCTTCCTCCTCCTTCCTCTTCCTTTCCCCCCCCCTCCTCCTCCTTCTCCTCCTTCATGCGTTCTAGTGCCCCTCCATTATCGAATGTTCTTTCGGCTTCTCGGTTTCATGCTAATTTGATTTTCGCGCAGACACTGTTCCTGATCACACCATCACCCCGCGCCCATCTCCAAATCACCCCCCCGAGCTGTCTGTCTGCCCCCCCACCCCCCTCGGAAACGGGTTCGGAGCGGGCGACTGGCCAGGCGGCCGGCGGCGCGCCTGCCTTGCAGGCCAAGGCCCGCGCGCTCGAGTAGAGACCCATCGGGGTGGAGGGGGATAGGGGGGGGGGGGGGGCGAGGAGGAGGAAGGAGGGATGGATAGAGGGAGGGATGGAAGGACGGACGGAGGGAGGAGGAAGGATGGTTCGTTGTCGCGGGTGGTAGAAAGTGCGAGATTGGACCATCTCTTCGCGAGCGCGCAGGCCTGGGTCAAAAGCGCTACCCCACGACGCCGCGAACGAACTGAAGAACCGCCGCCCTTTCGGGCCCCTGAGCTAGGACCTGCCCACGTTTTTGTCTTCTGTCCTTCCCCTTCCCTGGTCCTATCCACACTTCGGTTCTTCCGTCTTCGCTTGTCCTTTCCTACATCCTCATCCCCTCCACGTCTCATGCCCCCCTTCCTTTTTCTTGTGCGCTAGAAAGATTCCCAAAGCAGAGGTGACGCAAGTCCAGGGAATGCCCACCCACACGCGCACGTTCGCACAACCTTGCTGGAACAAGGTATACGTTCGATCCCACCGCGCAGCCTGCGCCACACTTGCCAATGAACCTCTGCCAGTCTTCGGGCTGGTAGCACCAAGCCCACTTGGGGTTTAGCGGCGCCTGTCTGGCAAGGTGGAAAAACGCATGGCGCTTGCTCGCGAGGCCGCGCTTATGCTTAGCAGGTGCCCGTGACGCAGCAAGCTGGCGCAGCGATTGGCGGGCGACCGTAGACCCATCTACAGCAGAAGCGAGGCGCCGACACTCAAGCTCAGCAAGGAACTGCCCCCCCCCCCCCCCCTCTCTTCGGACGCAGCGTCGTAGAGACGCACCGCGTGTTTGAACATCAGCGCGCGAGTTCGTAGGCGAACCTCCCCGCCATCAGGCGCCTTGCCCTGGAATTCCCTCGAGGGGGCCAAGCGCGCGCGCTAAGTTTCTGGCCCCGGCGGCCGTAATTCCGCGCGAAAGGATGGGGGGGCCTGCGCGCGGAGATCCTGGATCTCGCACGATCATCGAAAGCCGCAAGTTCGAAAGCCTACGGGGCAAGTCCAGCTCGCGATAAATCCCTTGCATGCGAACCCGCGCCTTGGACACTCTGTCATTGATGCGGGGGTCGCGCATCTCTTCGTAGATCAGTTCGTAAAGAAGATCTGCAATGCCGAATCCAGCAACACCCAGGCCAACAGCGTGCGCGATATCGATTGCCAAGCACGCGATGGCCGATGGCAAGGCCATATACACTGAAGAGTGGGTGGTTGGATACGAAGCCGCGTTCATGCAAGGACCAGTGGTTTGCGCCCCCAGTCGCGTTCACGAGATCGTTCCAGGGATTATCTGTCTTGTTCGCCGTGCAAAGCCAACGGGAACGGTCGCCCCCTGGGTGCGGGGCCCCAAAGGAGGTGAAGTATTCGAGGTCTCCTAACACCGAGTGGATGAACGCCTTGTATGGAGTCTCCCTATCACATAAAAACTGCCCAGCGACAGCTGCCCCTGCCCGAATCTAAAGGCACATCGTTCCAGTCCGCCGATCCCCCCCTTGGAGACATACCCCGCAATGGGGGCGCCCATGGCCGCGCGGCCTACGCCGCCAGCCGAGCGCGACGACGCCCGCGACGACGGGGGACAAGCAACGACAGCACCTCCAACGTCGAGAAAGCCGTCGCTACAAATTTCAAAACTACCAGTCCAAATCGCGGGCCTGCTAAACAAGACCACGAAACAACAGAGATCACCCATGCCCCCGCTCGACCCGTCTCTCCCCTCAGCCTTTTGCCATTTCCTTTCATATTGCCTTCGTCCCCTCAACGCCCCTCTCCTGCTGCCATCCCGTTCCTTCCATTCCCGCTCAAGTCCCCCCCCGCGCGCCGCCGCGCAGATTGCCGAGCCGCCGGGCCAGGGGGGGGGGGGGGGCGTAGGGGGGCGAGGCGCGGGGAAAGGCTACGGGACGAGGATGGGGCGGTGGCCGGCGGGCGGGGGGACGTCGGGGCGGAGTTTGCGGAATGGACAGGCGAACAGCCGTTTTTTTTTGGGGGTGTGCTTGCCTTCGCTAACGCGTTTCCACGACAGGCTCCATAAGCCCCCGATTTTTCCTGGGGAATCCGCAGGCGGGGCTCTCTTAGCGCGGGTTGCTAACGAGGGGGGGGGGGGGGGGGGGGGGGGGGGGGCGCCGTTGTCTCCCCCGCCGCGCCAGGGCCAGTCATCGATAGCGAGGTCAGGGGGGCCCGAGACAGGAATTCAGCCCCATCCCCATGAACCCGAAGAGGGGTCATATAATTCCCCCTTGCGCTCCGACGCAACGCCCGCATGGGATGCCGACGCAAACGAAGGCCAGACCTGAGACCCTGCTCTTTAATTCCCTGAAAGCGCGGCTGGGGGGCCAGGGGGGGGCAGGGGCGGTGACCAGGGAAGCCAGGGGTGGCCGCTGGGGCCCCAACTTGAGGTTTCATTACTTGAACCACGTCGCAATGCCACCCCCCGGTTGCGACCTTGGCCCATGGGCCGTCTCAACTAATACTAACAATAATAATCGTAATAATAAAGGGAGAGAGAGAGAGAGAGAGAGAGAGAGAGAGAGAGAGAGAGAGAGGCGCGCGCGACAAAGAACACAGACACCAACACCCAAAACACACCGAGGGAGCGCGCGGCAGCGAGAGAGCGCGAGAGAGAGAGAGAGGGAGATGTAGGGAAAGAGGTAGATGAGAGCGACATAAAGCACGCCCTCCAAGACAGGAGAGAGCGATAGAGACAAGAGAGAGGCGAGCGCGAGCGCGAGCGCGAGCGCGAGCGCGAGCGCGAGCGCGAGAGCGAGAGCGAGCGCGAGAGCGAGAGCGAGAGAGAGAGCGAGAGCGAGAGAGAGAGAGAGAGAGAGAGAGAGAGAGAGAGAGAGAGAGAGAGAGAGAGAGAGATCGGACAAGTAGGCGGTCCAGGGTCCGTCCGCGAGGCGCACTGCGGTGCGACAACTCGCAAGCACTATTTGCGGCGGTGCAGCCTTAAGATACGAGGGCGGGCTACAAAACCCCCTCCCCCGGCGCAGTGCGACTGACGCTACATACGGCGGACAGACGATGAAGATCTCACCTGACAGACCGCGTGAGGTAAAAGGCCCCAACAAGAAAGGCGACGTGCTGGCACGTGGCTAGGCGGCTTGGCGGACCGCCCGTTGGGCGCTTGGCCGCTAAGCGGCGCGCAGTGACGGGGCACCCCCCGCCCCCACGCCCTGACACCGTGGACGCGGAGCCACACGTACACACGGGCAGGCAGAAAGGAGGGGATCAGCGCGGGGCACCAGGTGGAGCGCCGCGGAACGATGACAACATAGCTTGGATGTTGAGTGACGGCACGACACCATCGGGCGATGTGGTGAGCAGCTCGGCGAAGGCTCGCCCAGCGCTGTGGAGGCGCTGGAGAAGAGGACCTTGACGAGCTTGGGCAGCGGCGAGGTCCGCGGCGAGAGCTAAGCACTTCTGCTGAAGGGCAGCCATAGCCTGTGACAGCTCAGTTTCACGGTCGGTGAGAGGTGGCTGCTCAGTGACATCCGCCGAGGATCTCGAGACAGAGGCGAGGTCCTCGGTACGCCTGTCCAGGTGGGCAAGCGGCGTACGGGACCCTGAACGCTGACGTCCGTCACCGTTAAAAGGTGACTGGAGGGGCCGGCGCGACCCCAGGGCTGGAGCCGCTAGGGCCGCGCCCCGAGAGGTCAGGGGAGCCGCTTCCTCTCGCTCAGCAACGGAGGAAGCGTGGGTGGGGCGCGAGGGCCTGTCTGGTTTAGTACCCTGCGGGGGGGCTGAAGCCGCCCCCGCGGGTCGCTGACGATGGGGAGGTGAAGTGGTATGCGCGGTGGGGCCAGTCGTGGTGCCGTGCAAGGCCGCTGAGGTCGGTCGCGTAGAGGGTTGGTGACTCGGTGGGGCGGCATGGTCGGCAGCGTGTGGTGTCGGCGGTGCGTCCTCAATGCCACCTAATCCTCGGGGGGCACTCGGGTCGTGGTCGGCGTCCTGGCGGTGACCGATATCATCGTATGTGGGCGTTAACGCTCTTGGGGACGGCGTCGCAGTAGGGTTTTCGTTGGCTGGTCCGTCGTCCAAAACGTCCGATCCCCCACCGAGGCTGAAAAGGTCATCGTCCTGCTCATCAGCGTCTTGAGAAGGAACGGCGTTGTCATGTGGGTGGGCTGACGCCCTCAATGGCGGAGTCGGGGGCGCCGTGCGGGTGCCCGCCGGGGCAGGGTTGGCGCTGGCTGACTCGTCGCCCAGGAAGTCCAAACCTCCACCAAAGCCGAACGGGTCGTCCTCCTGTTCGTCGAATAACACCCGTTGGGCCTCGGCCCAGAGCTCGTCGGGGTTTTGTGGGATGTCTGGTCCAGCCGCGGGTGGAGCCTGGTCAGACAGCAGGGGATTTGGTTCCATTTTGTTTAGTTCTGCAGCTGTGAACCCAGCCCTGCGGTGTGGGAGAGGAAGTGTACGATGTCTCCGCTCGTAGATGGCAACGGCGACTCCATGGAGCACGGTCGCTTGGCGGTGTCGTGCTTTGGCAGCTTCAACAATGTCGTCTGGAAGGTTATGAGTACGTGCCGCCGCTGTGGCGAGGGCGTCAGCCTGACGATTGAACTCCTCCGCGATGGGCCCGATGAGCCCGAGGTCGATGCCCGTGTCGCCCTGGTGGCTAGCGACTTTCTCTACGCGGAACATGTATGGCTTGGCCATGACACATCGGTGGACCTTTTCCCAGAACTCCACGTGCGTGCCCTGCGGAGGTGAGTGTCCGTCGATGATCCTTTGGAAGCCGTCGACCACCGCCTGGTTGTCCACGAAGACGTGTACGGGCCGTTCAGCACATGCCGTGAGGTGGACAATGGCGAGGGTCTCCGCAAGCTGTGCGTTCTGCGTGATGCCGTGAACGCGCGCACAGTAGTTCATGCGGTGGTCGATGCCGTAGTAGACGCCGTAGCCCGCTCTTGCAAGCAAAGGGATGGCTTGGTTGGTGCATGCACCGTCCGTGGCAGCGTAGACCCATGTCCAACCAGTGTCGTGGTCAAAGTAAGTGGTGAAGGAGTCCTGGGCTGAAGCCGCAGGATCTCCCTCAGGCGGGGGCCGCGGTATGGGTTGAGGTAGCGGGTCCCTCGCGAGGTCGGCTTGCAGATCGAGGAGGGCTGGGTCCTCATCGAAGAGCCCGCTATGTCTTGTGTGCGGAGGAAGACGTGCCCACTGCTCGTCACTGATGAGGGTGGTGAGAGGGACTCTTTCACGGGCCCAGCACTTGCAGTCACGCACAGTGTGCTCCTGAGTTTCCTCTTCTTCATCACAGTAACGGCAAATGGGGCTGGGGTCAGCGGACGCATTTGATCGAGAACGTCGCTGTTGGGTGTGGTCCCCGCCCGACAGGTAGTTTAGGAGGAGCGCCAGCTGCCATGCGTTGCATTTGGCAGCTCCTCTGGTGCGGGCGAGCCACGTGCTGGCGAAAAGGTCGAGGCCCTGTCTGACCGAAGCCAGGTGTCCAAGGTCGTGACGCCGTGGCTTGATTTTCCTCAGAAAGGCTCTGCGTTGCGAGGCGCGCAGCATGTGAAGGAAGGCGTTTTGGGGAAGGTTCAGCCAACTGATCTGACAGCCCCAGTCGTCGTACATGGTGCCAAATGTGGGCCACGTCCAACGGAGCTGCTGAAGCGTCTGAACAAGTCGTCCAACAGGTCCTCCGCCAAAAAGGGTCTGGACATGGTGTTGGAGATCCCTGACGAGGCCGCAGAGAGTGGCGTCGCGGTTGACCTGTCGCCGCAGGCACAGGAAGACTTCACGCTGCATCATGGCGTCAATCTCCAGGGCGTGCCCTGGGACGCACACGGCCATGAGAGTCCAAAACTCGACCCACCTGTTTCCCTTGGGGCGGATAGCCGCCTTAAGGGCATGGTTGTAGGCAGTTTTGACGGGGCCTGATGGGGCTTGGATGTCAGTGCCCGTGGTACAGACGCTGGCAGCACGGGAGCGGGCGTGCCGCGCCTTAATACGCATCGGAGATGGGAGCTTGCCAATACGCGGCAGGCGACTAGTCGCCCTGCGAACACGGGCGTCAGCGGTGGCCGTGAGGTTTTGAGCCCCCCCCCCCCCCCCCCCCCCCCCCCCCCCCCCCCCCCCCCCCCCCCCCCCCCCCCCCCCCCCCCCCCCCCACCCCCCCCCCCCCCCCCCCCCCCCCCCCCCCCCCCCCCCCCCCCCCCCCCCCCACCCCCCCCCCCCCCCCCCCCCCCCCCCCCCGGCTGGAGCCGGCGCTGCCTCGGCGTTGATGTAACTTCCGACGAGCTTGAAGGAGTCGACACGCGTAAGGGCCGTTCCGCCAAGGTGAGCTGGGTAACGGCGGTGTGAAGCTCGTCAGTAAGCGCCCACCCCGCCACTTTTCCAGGATGAATGCGTTGACCAGAAAATCGATCAAACTTGGCGGTTTTATCAAGAGATTTCTGCAACTCGGGCGCGGTGTGGGTAGTGGAGTTGCTGTCGTCAACAAAAGTAGTGCTGAGTGACCGCGGCACGTAACGATGCTGTCTCTTGGTCCAGACGCACATGAGCAGCTTAATGTCGTCCAGGGACCAAGAGCTTCCCTGGAGGTGACCGTTTGTCCTGGCCAGTTCCTTAGAGTACGCACCGTCCATGCGGATGTAACGTTTGTGGCGCCTGTAGAAGTTTCTGCGGACAGTAACGATGTCTTGGGGACACCCCGCGTGAAGCGCGAGGTTAAGGCATATGTCCGTGATGAGATAGTCGAAACACTTCTGACGGTCCAGGGCAGCTCCAGCCAAGGGAAGGAGAAGGGCTCTGGCGTGTTCGATGCGAAGGGCGAGAGAAGTGCTGACGTCCCCAATGGTCGCTTTGGGGACAGCGCCAAAACTCGTGGCGTGGGTCCATCCTTTCCGCCATTCCGTGAGGCTGCGGTAAGCTGGTGCTTCCCACGCGTACATCCAAACGGAAAGCACCGAGAGAAGTCGTTGGTCCGTTGGGAGTTCGCCTCGGCCTTTTCGGAGGCACGGGTTTGGGACGTGGTGGAGGGGTTCTGGGATGGTGCCAGTGCGTTGCATAGCTCGTAGAACGCTGGCGAAGAGGCGAAGAATGTCGTCGGGAAGCTCCTTTGCCTCCTTAGTAGTCCAACCGTCCAGACCCCCCGCGCGTCTTGGTGAACGGGTGCGAATGAAGTGGATGAGTTGGTCGTCGGTGAGGTGGAAAGGGGTAGCTGGTGATGGCGTAGGCAGCTCCTGTCGGTACTCGTCGTAGAAGTCGGCCCACGTCGGCATGGCTTCGGCATCATGTCCCGCACGAGCGCGGTACCTGCCCAAGATGGGCTCCCAGGTGTCGACCATGAGCTTCAGCATGTCCTTGATGTTAGCAACAATGGCGTTGGCAGGGAGGATGTCGGGGACTTGCGCAGGTGGTGGTTCACGGGTGTGGTCTTCGTCGCAGTCCGTGTCGGGCGAACTACCGTCGCCGGGGCTGAAGCCGCCAGCTTCGGTGTCAGCGTCGCTGTCGTCCGTGCAAGCTTCGTCAGGTTTGAAGGTGTTGGTGTCGCAGTGGAGTTGCGTATCGTCAGGAGTGGTAGGCGTGCGGAGATACGCCGTGGGCGAGCTATCAGCAGCTCGTGCGTATATGGCCGCCTTTCGCCCGCTTGGCTCACGGACGCCCTCGGCCCATATCCTGATGCGTTCCGCCTTGGCACGGTTCGCGCGTCGCTCCAGCTCTAAGTCGAGATGTTGGATCAAAACGTCAAGGTGCTCCCCGTGCGGCACTGGCTCGTCTGGGGCCCAGGCCTCGGGGAATTCCAGGAGAACCGTGGGGCGCAGCTTGTGGCCTAAGAGGCGGGCCGCGGCCCACGTGCAGTCGATGCGCTGCGCGAGGTACGGGGGAATAGCACGGCAATCAAGATGGTGGTGCTGTCCGATGAAACGGAGCTCGCAGAGTTGCCGATGGAGCTTGCGCAGTCGGTTCATGTGAATCGTGGAAGCTCCATAGGTGGGGAACGCGCGGGGGACAACCGGTCGATCCTCGAACGTAGGCGTGAGCCCGTGCATGGTGGGGGGCTTCTTTTTTGGTTGGTGGGGCGGTGGCGGTGGCAGATCGCGTAGACGGGTGAGATGGTACTCATGACTGGCCTCGTTAGCCAGGGTGAACATGCGCTCCACGTCGTCTCGTGCGTCGGCCTGCTCCATGCGGTCCTGGTATCGCCCAGCGATGAGGGTCCCAAGTGCTTGCAGCTCGTGCCCCTCATGGACTCCATCGTCGGGCGGATAGGGCGTAGGGGCAAGAAGGCGTCGGGCCGTATGGTCGAGGCGACTGAGGTCAAGCGTGACCTGCAGGCCAACGTGAGACTTCGCAGGCAAGTCGCGAAGGTAGCAGAAGTCGGTGACAAGGGATCGCGCCGCCTGGCTGGCAATGATATAATCGATGCGCGAAGTGCGGGGGCACTTGGTGACGCGGTCCCAATCAGGGATATTGCCATAGGTGTGCATGGTGTGATCTGGTGTGCCCTCAGCGACGTTGGACCATCCGTGCTGCAACATGTGCAAAAGGTGTGGGTTGTCGTCAATGTTCGTGTTGGCGTCCATGCAGATGAAGTAGGGTGCTGAGCCGACCCTAGCGGCGGCACAGTCAGCGAGCCGAAAGAGAGCTGTGCTGTCTCCTCCAGCAATCCCGTAAAGGCTCGCTATGTAGATCCCCGCGGGCCCATGGTTATTTCGTCGCCGCCTACGGCGGTGTTGAGTGCAGAGTGGGAGAAAGACCTCATGCATCTTTTCTTGGCCTTGAGGGCGGCGATACAGGGCGCATTGTCGTCGACAGTGGAGTCGACGATGGCATCCTTAGAGAGAATGGCGACCCCTCCCGAGGCGCCAGTGTTGCCCACAACGGTGTGATCAGTGCCGCCGTGGGCAGCTCTGCGTTGGGCTCGCGCCAGATCAAGGTCAGGCCCGAGACTGGCGTGGTATCCACCGTGAAGAGGATTGGCGGCGCTGGTAGCGATGGCTTGCCTAGTCGGCTTGGCATGTCGGGTCTCCTGCAGTGCTATGACAGCGGCGTTGTGGTCGACACCAAGGGCGGTGATGGTTGGCCAGTTCGCTGAGAGACTGGTAATGTTAAGGCTGACGAGGTGTATGGAGCGACATGGCCCGTCTCCATCGGTGGAACTGGGGTTTGCGCGCCCCGCGCGGTGAAGGTCAGCTTGACCCTCGCCCCAGTAGGATGCTTGGCCACAGTGGGAGCTCATGGCGTTACTATGGGCTAGCTTGATCGGGGCTGAAGCCGCCGTCAGGCCAACCATATAGGAGGGACACGGTCGGCACTGCGCCAGGGGGGGTTCATAAATATTAGTAAAAATGTCACGAAAATTCCTCCTCACTCCAGTACTATAGGGGGCGAGGGGAGGAGAAGTGAGACGGCAGCCGTGGGAGAGGGAGGCGACTCCTCGATCCATCCTGCCGAACACAAAGACAAAAACGAGACAGCGGCGGCGGCCAGGCGCGGCGGCGGCACAACGCACACGCATGTACTGCGCACGCGCCACCGTTGGTCCCTCCTGCGGTGACACGCCCGCCCCGTCAGTGTCTTGATGAGCAGCATCTGGTGGAACGGCTCCAGCAGCACGATCGGAGGCCTGACGCTGGGCCTCGTCCATGCCCGCTGCCGTGAGGCCCACGTTGCGGACAGGGCTGATTCCCCGCGGAGCCGCCGCTGCCGCGGCAGCGGCTGAGGTGGCGGGGGCACCGCCCCGACTCTGAGGTGAGAGCGGTGAGCCACCGCCGAAACCCGCCACAAGGTTCTTGACACGGTACTTGTTCTTGAACGGGTCGAAGGTTGGCGCCTCGTCGATGGGGACGATCACGCGGGTGGGCAGCTGCGGCTCGTGGTCCGTGGACGGCGTCGGCTCGAGGTCGACCTGGCTGGGGTCGATGACACTGGCTCCGAAGCGTGGCACCACTTCGGGGGGTCGGCCATCGGCCTGAGTCTCGCGAGGCGGTGAGCTCGTGGAGCTCCCTGGGGCCTTGCGCGAACTGTGGCGGCTGCAGGTCCTGCTGCGCGGGACGCGCCCGCCCGTGTGACGGTCGCGTGGCGAAGTCGCCTGGGCATTAGCGCGCTCAGAATCCGCCCTGCTCGGGGATCGGATCGGCGCCGCGCAGGGTGATGGGCTGGGCTGGCGAGAGGCGCTTGTGCCGCCTTCCGCCATGGCTGTGGCCTGGACGGGGTCGGCCGCGTCTGGGCGGGGGCTGACGTGGTGGGCGCTTCCCTCGCTGTGCCTCGGGGAGGCGCTGCGATGCGCCTGGATGCGCGTGAGGACGAGCGGGGTGAGCGGCTGCCTCTCCCGCTCAGGTGGGGCAGGTTTTGCCTGGGCAGGGCGCAGTGCTGCAGCCACGTTTGGCGGGGGCGTGTGTTGGCGCGGTTGCCAAGCGCGCACGTTCGCATCACGCCATCCTTCGGGGCGCCCAGCCCTGCCACGGTTTGTTGCAGCCCCCTGGGCTGAAGCCGCAGGGGTTATCACTGCAGGCTGGTTGCTGGAGGGGCCCTCATGTCGGCCTGAGTAGAGGCCCCAGGCGCGCGTGAACCCTGGCACTGGCGAGGTGGCCCTTAGGGCATGTAGGGGTGCACGCGAGTAGCCGCTGGCCGCTGGGTGAACCCTGGCGTTGGGGGCTTGGCCGTAGCTGGAGGCGGCTGCTCCAGCAGCCGCAGGCATGGCACCTATGGGACCACGGTGGTAGGCGGCAACCCCGTCGTAAGCCGTGTTACCGCCTGTCGGGACTCGCGCAGGGGAGCGGTAGCGTGGTGTGCCCTGCTGTCCTGCGTCACGTTGGTCCCGCTGCTGGATGCGCTGCTGGTGCTGTTGGTGACGCTGCCCGTCGGCTCTCGAGAGGGGACGGGTGTCGGGGAGGATGGTGGGCACGTCGGGCCGCTGCCAGCCCCGATAGACGTGCTCGAAGGCGTGGTCAGGGTAGGTCTCCCCTACGGGTGAGTATCGTCGCACATACTCCGTGTAGTCGATGTTCTGCGGCTCTGAGATCGCCGTAATGTTGCTGGCCCGCTGGTGCGCTGGTCCGTAGAGGCAGAAACTACCACGGTTGCTGCGGTCGTGGTTTAGCTCAGCTTCGGTCGTGGCACGGCTCACCATGGCGTCACAGAGTCGCATATCGTAGTCGAGAGCTTGAGGCCCAGGACCACCCTCGGCGTCCCTGTACAGTACCACATCTCGCCAGCGGGTGCGGGTCATGTGGGTGCGCTCGGCGATCAACTCGCAAACGGTCCTGACCGTGACACGATCCCTGTACATATTGGTAATGGCCAGGGAAAAGGGTCGGCGGACCGTCTTGTTGAAGGTGAGTTCCTCCTTGAGGGCCTGATGGGGGCTGAAGAGCACATAGCCTTCCCTCCAAAGCGGTTGGTCGGGGGAAGGTTCTTCGGGCATCCCCGTTCCTGTGAATCCAGGTGGCCGCGTTGTGCCGTCAGGCAATCCCTGCCTGGGGACACGCCGCGGCTGTGGTGGGAGGTACCATTGGCCCTGGTAGCCTACCTGCCCTGGTTGTGGAGGTTCTCCCCCGGGGCCTGAAGGCGCTCGGGGGGGTTCCTTGAGGTCGTGGAGGGCTGGTGCGTTGCCGAATTGGCGGGCAAGGATGTGCGGCGGCATCCCTGTGGCACGGACGTCGAGCTGGTTGTGTGGCCTGGGAGGGTGGGGACACCTGCTGGACAGGCAGCAAGTGTCAGAGTCCCTCTTATTGGTGCTGTATGCACACGTCCAACTGTTGCACGAGTAGTCCGTGGACCAGTCCATAGGTGTACGCAGTCCGCTGCGGCCGCAGTCTGGGCACGTTGGTTGGCCCGAGGTGCCAAGCTGTGTGTTGCGGCGAGCCGCGCAATATTGGCAGCATTGGAATCGACACTGTTGGCAAGACCAGCGTCCTGGTAAGGGCGGTAGCGCATGCTCGTTTGTGCCTGGGTCGTCTGGGTGGGGTCTCGGGCGATCCCACAAGGGCCAGACGTCGGCAAACCAGGATTGGCCTGTAGTGCGGACTACCTCGGCGGGGAGGCGTGCGTCCTCGGCATGGCACCTGATCCACTGGGGCCCCATATCCGCTGGTACCATGACGGTGCGCCAGGAGTCGTCCCCCTTAACGTGGACTTGGGTCGGTGCCCAGAGTTTAGTGGTGGTGTCGCCGTGATCATGATGGAGGATGACCCAGCCGTCACGCCCGTCCACCGTAGGGTCAATGACGCGGTAGCCCATGACTGTCGTCCCCCACGGTAAGTAGGCGCCATCGTGGTGATCACCAGGGTCGAGCCAGACCTCGATGCCAGGGGCGTTGACACGGGACCGCACATCACGCACGTGGTAGGCGAGGACGTGGTAGGCAGTCGGCTCCTCCTCCGTCACAATGTGCTCCACGTCTCGATGCCGCTGTTGTCGGAGGTGGAGTTCCCGTCGCTCTGTCGTGACGAGCGAGAGGCAGATCGTCGCGCACGGGCGCGGCCTCGGGCGAGGGCGGCGGCCGCGCTGATTAGGGATGGCGTACGGCGTTCGTCGA